>CM055271.1:20223188-20619234 GCA_029237695.1 Conchocele bisecta | reverse complement strand
GCTAGAACCGCTATTCGATCGTGCTTTCGACTCTTGGCCTCTAGTTTTCGGCCCACGAGTCTGGTCGTCATGCAAAGCAGTCCCGCCACCGCCGCTACAGCACTCAAGGTCGCCGCGACCGGTGCAGCGACAACTGTTGACAATAAAGACACACTCCCCACCCCGCTTATAACGGATGCTGAGGCTAACGTGGTGCTCACCCCCTCTAATATATTGACCGACCGCCTATATTTCTTCGCATAACCCGTCCGCATCTCTCCCTCGTGTTGTAGAATATGTTGTATCTCGACGATCCTGGTCATCCTAAAGGATGCCGGGTCGACCGTCCCCGAAGGTAAGTGTGGATATAGTTTCTCGTCATTCATCATAAATCAAGTTGTATTAACAGTGTAACAATAGTGGAGGAAGAAGCTGATTGGGCAGCAATTTTTGTAACAAAGTTAATAACACTACCTGCCGAAACTTTAATTATCAGTGTCATCATCGAATATAGTAAACCCTGACCTCTGCCCCGCGTGCTTGGTGATGCCAATATTCTGTTCTACACCATTCAGGACGACATTCACTCGGACTTCATCAGTGGCGTGTCCGCGAAAGTCGACCGAGCAGACCGCCATTCGAAAAATCGTCCCAGACACTGCCATGGTGTATCCCCCGTATCTGTTGCTCGCGTTGGCACCGAATGAATATTCGTAGGCCCCCTCGCTTAGTGAACCCCGCTCCTCGGCCCAAACTGTTATGACGTGTCTGCTAGCTTGCAATTTTCTAATTTGTTCAACCGCCCTAGTTAAAACTGTGTGGGACTGTGATACGCCCCTCTCCAGTCTTCTCATTGCGGCTTCATCGTATGCTGCGGCCGCGACGGGAACGTCCCGTTCTAAGTTGGAACTACCTGGACCGTTTTTGCTCATGATTAATATGTATATATATTATGTTTAATCGGTTATTTCGAGAACGACCGCAATCGGGTAATCGTTATTCAACTTTCTTGCTTGATCATCAAGAATAGAAATCTTCAACTCATGGATATGTCCCGATTCCAAAACTTTCATCTCGGGGTGTGGGAAGTCTAAGGTCACAGTCTCACCATAGAAACAGTCGCTGGCGTGCACAGTTTTTAATAATGTACTGGGAACTCCGTCTAACGTGTTGTACGATGTGTTCAATTGATCCAGGTGCACCCTGAGAGTTTTCGTGAAGACGAAGTTTACTGGGATGTCACCGACGTGCTCGCCCGGGTTAAACCGACCCCTATTGTGGGAGTATGTTTTTGTAAAACCGAGCCGCACAGCCAAATCCTGGGTGATCGTTACCTGGTTGGCGGGTTCGACGGTAAAGGTCGCGAGTCCGGTAACCTTCGAGATTGTGAGGCTGGCTCTACCAGCAAGCTCCGACGCAACAAAAGCTTGGAGAGATCTCGAACTCCAAAGGCCGGGGGGCAGCTTTACACCTACTTGGCGGGGGGCCTTCACGTGGCCGAACCCTTCGCCCTCCCCCACGTTTTTCCACCCAACCGTGAAGGTGATTGATCTGAGGCCTACCCGGCGTTTTCCGCAGCAGTTGTCGATTGACTTTTGAAGTTCACAACTCTCATTTTGAACATTAGTGATAGTAGCAAACATAATAATATCTTTCGATGGATACCCAAGCATTTAGCTTTAACTCTAATGCAAAGTACGCGGTCGGAGGTAAATACACGCAAAAAGACGTTGTTAACCACCTTGTACACCCAACTGTAACAGTTAGACCGAAAAGTGGCTTTACCACCAATTTTCCCGACATCTTTGAACAATATAGGCTGCCCAAGATTACTACGATGGAGGCCGTGAACGGTTGGAAAGCAACACCGATGCAGTTTTGGCAGAATCAGCTCAACTTCGCCGTATGGTGTGCAACGGCCGGATGTGGAGTTTCGCATCAAGACCATCTGACATCCAAGAATGTCATGCTCCGAAGTGTCTACAACTTGCACGCGTATTACACCATTAGGAGGATTATCAAAGAACTAGGTATTCCACTACCTCAAGATGACGCATGGAATCCCATTTCCAACACATACGATCGTAGGGCGTTCGAAAGACTGTGTAACGAATTTAACGTTTCAAAAGATGCGGACTGGAGACAGAAAGTATTTCCTAACAGCACTGGTCTCGGGGACGTTCTCATTCGGGGCCAGTCCGGGAATTGGACGCAGACTGATTTTAGACACGATCACTCTGGTGACCACATCGTCAGTCGGAACGCCGGGAATTTTGATCCCGCGACGATGACCTTCGGGCCGGAAGTATCTGGAGGTCGGCACTGCGGCGTCTCATCCTGCAATTGGTTACCTTAGAAACGAGCTCACATAGATTACATACAGCAGGCTGCTGAGGTCCAGGACGTGTGGGGTACATTTATGTTAGATAAGGGTATGGGGTTCACGCAGGCTGGTGTTACTCGCCTCAACGACTCCATTCGGACATACGTCTGGGCCATCCTAGGCGCACAGAAGCAAACTCGCAGTTCTATACTAGGCACGGGAACGGCGTTTGACGCGCAAAAACAATTCTTGGCACTTGTAGAGGACGCCATCTCAGCTAAGGTGGACCTGGAGATGGCGATCAAGCAGTATCAACACGTTTTGCAGAATGCCAGCACCCCAGTAGACTACGTATTTGGAATATGTCTTTATATGGCACCGAGCAATATGATACTACGAGACGACCCGGTTGACGGTTACAATAATCAGATCGTAATCGCCACCGTCAATCAAAATATCGGCCACAACGGGAACGTGAACGTGGATATCATCAAGCGCACCCCCAACAGTGGAACCGGTTTCATAAAACCGGAAGCACCCACCCCAATTCACGAATTGGGCCCCCCATCAAGTTCATTTGAACCCAGTGTTCCACCGAGTTCCGCTCCTGTTTCACCCTCTGCAATAGGACCAGCAAGTCCCCCCAATCGTGATTGGATTGGAACAGGGGAAAATAGTGTCACAACCCACGAGGAGGAGAAATTAGGGCTCGTCGTTGCCCTCGTGGCGGTCGGACTATTTGTGCTTTGGATTTAGGAACTCTCGGGAGGCTAAAAGTAGGAGACCGGCGATAGCCACGATTAAAGCCCAAGCATTATTGGCGAGCCATCCGGCCGTTTTTGATAATATAGATAATAAGAAGGAGAGGAGACCTCCTATCAACCCAGGCAGCGCGGCAGCCACCTTTCCTGCTAATTTAGCCAGGAGATTTGCGAGGGCTTTTAGTTGTTTTTTTATCCATTCTTTGGCTCCACCGGATGGAGCTGGTGCTGGCGCTGGTACTGGCGTGGGTGCTGGTGCCGCACCACCCGTGATAGATAGAACTAGAGACGATATAGATAGAATTAGGGTCGATATAATTATGGTGAAAGCTGTGAGGATGGTTACTATTGTGAAGCCCTTCTCTCTGAACAGAGTGCGAAGACGCTCACCGAGTGTCGTGTCCTCGTGCAGGATACTCGTGATTGATTCGTGGCTACGACTTAATTGTCCAGAGAGTGTCTCACGGTTAATTGAGACAGCCGCCAAGCGAGCTTCTCTTTCATCCCTCAACGACCGCAGGAGTTTGTTGATCCGCTCGGTAGATTCTCTATCGCCACGGGCTTCCCCAAGTTTTCTTTCTTCTTGCTCGATATGTTCGTCCAGCTGCGTGAGTTTGGAGAGGTTATTAACTAGTTAACCACGGCCCGTTTGCAGAACCTTATTGAGTCCCAGGAGTTCGCGAAGAGGTAACGGTGGGTCATACTTCGTGCCGTTTATTTCGTTGACCGTTGTTTCCACTGTGTTAATAGCGTCGGTGACTATACGAGGGACCTCGCTGATATCGCTCGTTTCTATAGCGGCGGCCGTCTTCGCCAGCGTTTCGTCTGTATCCTGCATGGTTTTTACCATTTTTTTAGGCACCTGCGACCGGTCCCCGATCAATCCGAGAGCTCGAGCGAATAGTACTCCATATTTGTTCAAGGAAGAGGGGCTGAGGAACCGGTTCGGGTCGTTCTTGAACGTCTGCAACTTCCAGCTATTGCCCCATTTAACCCACAGGTCTCCTCTTTTAGTGCTGCGGAACTCCAACGTGGCCTTGATGCCATGTTTAGACACCTCACTCTCCCACCGTTTCACCCGAGAATCCGTTTCCCTGAGAGGAGCCAGCTCACCATTGGAGATCCCCGCAGGAATATCAGCACCGCCCGCCCATGCCGGAATTTCGGGTGGGGCCTCGCTAACACCACCAGCAGCTGAAGTTCCTGGTGTCTCTATGAAGCTCGTTTCGGCAACGTCGTCGAAGGCATCGTCATCGCGTCAATATCGTAATCATCGAGGTAATCGTCTCGGTCGCCCGTAGTGCGATCGAATTCGTCCATGCCAATATCGAGACCAGCCATATTTTAATTATTATTATTATATTAAAGACAAAACCATACAGGTTTAATAGATTATGTCTTCGAGTCAATACGGTCGCAAATTCCATCCATATCGCAGACTGCGTGAGCCCCTCGGGGCAAAAGGTGTGAGACAGAGTGTCGTTATTACGAACAACCCATCGACGATCGACCAGAACCAGCAGCTCTTAGTACGCTTCCCCAACCTCGGAGCTAGCGACGTCATTATGCCGGGGACTGTTCGCCTCGCTTTCACTATTTCGCTTACATCGACGGACGCGGACCGAACCATCGTTCAGAACCTGGATCGCGCCATTGTCAAGAAGACCATGATAAAGATTTCTGGTAACGAGGTGATGTCGATCGATGACAGCGACGTTTACCATTGCTACCAGGACCTGTGGAAGACGGCGCAAGAGCGCGAAAACGCTGTCTATCAGGGCATTGACACCAGTCGAAATAAGAACGTAACCAGACTTAGAATCGGGGCTGGTGACAAGGCAGATAACGTCGCGAGCGACAACGCGGTCGCGGCCGCTTACGGCAACCGATTCTACATCCCGCTCGACTTTCAGTTGCTGGAGAGTCACATGCCATACTATCAGAGCGCTTTGGCGGACCGCCTCGAATACGAACTAACGTTCAACGACTACGGCCGAGTTCTCATAGCCACTGACATGACATCGAAGTATACGATCGACAATGTTTCGCTGGAGTACGACATGGTCACGATGCCCGAACTCGCGCGATTAATCAGATCCCAGTATGTCGGGCGCGTTGCCATACTTTACGACCGAGTTCTTCGCCACCGCAAGATGACGAAAGACAAAGGCGACACATTGTGGAATATTAATGTCAACGTACCCGCCCGCTCGATGAAAGGTATACTGATGTTGTTCGAGGAGGGTCGGTTCGCGCTAGGGGCTAGAAAATCCGACAAATGCTATAACCCCAAAATCACGAAGGTAGAGGTGACGATCGAGGAAGTACCCAATCAACTCTACAGCGCGGGTCTTCGCGCGCACCAGCAGTGGGACGAAGTAAGAAAACATTTTGCTTCCGGCTCTAAGCGTTCCCCGGAGGTTGCCGCGGTTGCCAAAGACCTGCAGCTCTCGGACGTCTCCCTCTCGGATTTTCTGACTACCAAATACACTCTATGGCTAGACATGCGAGCCAGCGACGACGACCAAATGCACGGTAACGGACGTCAAGTTGAGAACGCTAGCGAGGGTGTGACGATCCAGATAACCAAAGAGGCGGATGGAGCCGGGCCATTGAACGTGTACTTATATATAATTACAGACGCGCAACTCAATATAGAAGATGGTCGATACGTCTCAGCTTTATACTAAAATTAGCAATCAATACCAATTCACGATTGGAGATGCCCACTCTGCCATAATATGTGGGCAGACAGGATGTGGAAAAACGGTTATCATCCTGGACTGGCTAGAGGGCTCCTACCGCGATGCCTTTCGTCACGGTTGGCTTCACGGTTGGCTGCGTGTCTTCTATCAAATATTCCAGGGAGGGCCCACCCTATACGTGATTGACGACTGCTCGGCCAAGGCGGCGATGACCAAAAAGAAGGACATGCTCTCCGAGCTCGCATTTTCTGGCCGCCATGCGAGGCAAAGCGTATGGATCTCCACTCAGAAGTACAACGCCGTCCTAAAGGATCTGCGCGAGCAAACGAAATGGGTCGCCCTCTTCCACTGCAAGGACCGAGACTCATTCGATGAATGTCTTAGAGAGAACGACGTTATCCCAACGCGCGAGGAGCGCCTGGAGGTTCGACAGATACTTTCGGAAACTAAGCACACCAAGCTTCTGCTAAAGACTGATCAACCAACTGCTTATGATGAAATTAATTAGTAACTGCTGAGTAAATGCTGAACAAATGCTGAACAATTACTGAGCAATGCTGAACAAATGCTGAACAAATGCTGAGCAATGTTGAACAATTGTTAACAAATACTTAACAATGCTGAGAAAATGCTTAACAATGCTGAGCAATTGCTAAGAATTTGTTGCTCCGCTGCGAGCTTTATTGCGAGCATAACGGTGATCATAAGTATCTGGTGGTGCGCTTGGCAATATGTTAGACTTATGAGACTTGTAAGAATAATTTTAAGAAAATTAACAATAATGAACTGGGACGAACTTCTCGATCAGCTAATGGAAGAAACCTCAACTCCGACTGCCGGCACGACTGAAACTGTAGGAACACCTGTCAGCACGGCTGCCGATACGGTCCCGAAAGAAAATGAAAACGCGGCGCGACGCGAGCGGTTGGCTGCGCTGGTTGCTGGGGGACAATCGGATCATTATCTCGGTAGGCGTCTCTCAGTTTGTCAGGTGGATAAGATGTCAGATGCGGAGGTCGATACAATGTACGCGCGATACGAATCCAAATTAGTTGCGGAGATGACAAAAACTCTCGGATCGGCGGCTATTCATTTGTACGCTACCACCGTTAGTATACTTCTCCCTATACCAGACACCGCGGGGTTGATTCGCGATCTAGAGACCGACCCTTTTATAGGACACACTCTTAGAACAGCATGCTGCTCAATTTATCACAAGTTTGGAATGTACTTAGCTCCGCTGACAACCGCGTTGACCACGGGTAAACACTGTCAATTTGGACATATATACCCACGAACTATAAGCCCTAATATTATAAATGATGACACAAGACGCACCTGCGAGAGTGACGGAGTTGAACCCGATTGCTCCAACACAATCGAACCCGAGTGTTACTCCGCCACTGGATGACATACCGCATATAAAAAATCCCAAAAGACAGGCGGCTGGGCGAGCAGCGGCTGCCACACGAAAAGCTAAACAAGATAAAATACTCGCCAAGCTTCGAGAGGCCAAACGGTCGTTGCAATCGGAGACAGAGACGGCAAAACACCCGGTGGCAGCTGTTTCTCCCCCAATCGCGATTGGATTGGAACCGATTGCTCCAACTGATTGGATCCCGTGGGTTGTTGTTGATGGTCTGTCGGTTGTGGGCACCCTGTATGTGCTTTACCGTTTCAACAACAGGTACCCCCAATCATCAACAAGGTTGAAATTGTAAAAAACAACCCCCAACACTGTTGGATGCGGTTCCAATCCAATCGCGTTCAACAGTGTTGAGGGATGCGCCCCATTTAAACATTAAACGCGATCCCTTTTATATGCAATAATGGCTGAACGTGATGGTAAAATGATAGTGAATGCGCTTTATCATGCCGTGGTGATATCGGGTCGCAGTATCGTGTATGCTCGAGCAGGAAAGATGGTCTTAGGAGGGCCCGTTCCCAAATTGGACTTTACTGTGAGAGACATAGGGCTCGTGACCTTGGGTGTAACGGGTGCAGTTTGGACCCGAGATTATCTAATTAAAGCTGGAATTCTACCCGTTAATATATGGAAATAAAATGGCTACGATCGGAATAATAGTAGGAGGAGCGCTCGTGAACGCATTGGCGTTCAGTGGCAGCAACTTTCTATTCTCTAAACTACAAAACTCGAACGCGGATGAGGAGCGCGAGCGTCACGATTTAGCTGTAGAACAACTCGATAATGCAAGGGATATATGGTCACGAAAACGAACCGCCCATCTGGACTGGGTCAACGAAGAGCTTCGCCGCGAGAATCACACCGCGCAAACTTTCCAGAACGTTGAAGAAGCCAACCGCGAGTACGCGCTGGCATATCCGCAGAGAAGTCTCGATCCAATGAAATTGGGACTAGATCGCGAGCCCCAACTTTCAGATTTCTATGTACCGTCAGAGACCCAAAAAGACCGCGAGATCGCGTTCATCCTCGTGGGAATGGCTGCGACGGGTCTCGTCAGCTACTATATATTCAATCAAGATTGAAATAATTATGTTAAAACTTTTTTTAAATATATATATAGAACGATGTTAGTTGACGAACTTTATTACGCTATGATCGATGTAGGCTATACTGCCCTTAAACACCGTTTACCTGGTGCAAAGAGTATGATTCGCCTGGCCCAAGATTCTCTCGAGATGTGCCGCGAGGACGGAAAAGCGGCCACCCTTTTCGCAAAGCGGATGTTAGATTCCTCAGAGCTCCCGCTCCCGAGCTGTAACCTAACCGGCAGCTGCAGCGAAACTTCCAACAAAGGTTTATTAACGAACGACGCAGTTACCGGACGATCTGGCGAGGGCATGTTGGAGATTGTCCGATCTATTAGAATACTTCGCATTATGATGAACACGCGCAAACTTGATACCAAACTAGCGCACAAGCTAGCAAACACGTACTACAGCCCACGTGGCTACTGGAAGGGACTCGCGGCCATCAAGAACCTCGCCGCGGCGACCAAGGTTTCCGAAAACGCTGTCAAGGAATGGCTCAAGAAGCAGGCCATCTGGCAGATATATTTACCGGCGCCTCACAATATTCCGCGCCCGAAATTCGACGTGCCGGTGCCGAACCAAGTTCACCAAGCGGATCTCCTGTTTCTCCCTCACGATCGCGTCGGTCGCAAAACGTACAAGTACGCACTGACAGTCGTTGACGTAGCGAGTCGCTATAAGGGGGCTGAGCCGTTGGCTACGAAAGAGTCTAAGGAGGTGGCCGAGGCTCTTTCCCGAATATATAAAAGGAGTCCTCTCAATTGGCCAATTGGTCTCTCATCTATTGTCTAAGCACAAAGTTTCTGTCAGACGCGGCCGCGTCAACATCCACCGGGACCAGGGGATCAGGAGCGCTTCAATCGAACCCTGGCTGAGAGACTTTTCGGACACCAATACGCTAAAGAACTTGTAGACCCTCCGCGATCGACCGAGTGGGTGGCCAGACTGCCCGCCGTGGTCTCCGCACTGAACGGAGAGGTGACCAGATTGATAGGTAAGAAGCCCGTAGATGCTATCAAGTTTAAAAGGGTGACGAGCAAGCCCTCTGCCGTCTCGCGCGGGCGACCCGTTGGTTTAGAGGAGCAACGGCTTCCATCGGATATTGACTTCCGGTACCTCTATCAACCGGGAGAGCTCGAAGGTGGCAGCCGCCGCGCGACTGATCCCGTGTGGTCTCTCAATGTATATCATCTAGATCGATCTATTACCAAACCCGATGAGCCCGTGCTCTACTATTTGGATGATGGGCCATCTCGAGGGTTTGTTCGCGAAGAACTTCTTATGGTGCCTTCTGACACCCAGTTACCCCCGGATCGTCAGAGTCTTTAGATTTCTTAAAAATTAATTAAAGATGTTCCGTATGTATTCCGTCCGATAACACGTCTCTTTTATCGTAGTACGCCGATAGTCCTAATTTTCGTTGACAGTACGTTTTCATAACGCCGTCTTTCATTTTAAATCCTCTATTTTGCGCTACATCTATAATGTGTTTTCCATCTTCTGTAGTTTCACTTAGTACTCGTTTATATCTATCCCAATTTAAATTGTTAGTTCTCTTGGACATTCCTTTCGCAGAGTTTTTATTAATTGAATTAAATTTTTCTACGAAATAACACTTACTAGATAACGCTATCACCCTATCTCCGCTAAATTCCATTTTGAAAAGTCCTGGCTCTCTTTAACTCCATTTATCCCAAGCCAACCATTTATTTTTTTTATTTTTCAAACTCGTCTAGTAAGTTAGGTCTAATCAATTCCTCTATCGTTTTTCCACTAACTCCTATATACATACTATCCGTGTCCATCTGTATTAATTCAAAGTCTTCTCTTTTTACGTATTTGTCTAGAAATTCGTAGTAAAATTCCAACATTCTCAATTTAGCGTGTTGATAAACCGCTATTCCACAGTGGAAGGGTCTCTTTACTGCACACCTGGGTTTTCTTGAAGATATTTCGTACGCATCTCCTATCTCTTCCAAATCATCAAAATACGCGGATCTTAATGCTTTGTCAACACAGGTTTCGTCTTGCGTATATGTCGTATTTAAATGTTTCTCTGTTGCCTCTATCATTTTTCCACAACACGAGTTTCCTAATAATTTCATTATGTCGGCCACCGGTTTCTTATTTGGTTCTACATCCTCCGTTCGTCTTGCAGCTGTAACTTCTTTAGCGAACCATTCGAAGGGTTTACCACTAATATAATCTAAAACACGATGAACCGTTATTTCTAGGCCGTGTTTTAAATACCATTTCAACAGTGGCGCGTACAGCAGTACTTTAGTGGCCGACATAGATCCCACCAATTTTCTTCCATTTCCTCTAGTTCGGCCAGTATCTTTTAAATATTTTAACATGCGTACAGCAGTACTTTAGTGGCCGACATAGATCCCACCAATTTTCTTCCATTTCCTCTAGTTCGGCCAGTATCTTTTAAATATTTTAACATGTGTGCGGGAACTTCATCAACCTCTACTTCTCTGTTTATAAAAAGTGGAGACATTTCAGAAAACTTATCTTTTAAGTTGTGTGGAACTTCTATATCCACCTCCGCAAACCCAAACCAGTCTCCGGATAAAACTCTTTTACTAAACTTTTTAATAAGTTTAGGATTATGTGGGTTATTTATATGATGTATAGTTTCTTTCCCACACGGCATCTCTTTATTTAACGTAGATAAATATAACGCGTTTGCGTCGTACCCCAAAACAGCCTTGCAAGGTTTGGAACCCACTCTAATATTTGAAACACCGGCTTCTGCATATCGTGTAAATACTATTGATGGACCACCAACTAGAGCGTCTTTCATCATTTTGTATGTTTCTTCTTTCAGTGCGAATAGAGCATCCTCCGGTATAATCGTCTTTGAAGATTTTTGTTCTTTAATGGTTCCTCTCAATAAATATTGTATAGCCACACCCGGTAGTGTTACCGCGTCTTTGAAAATATCTACACCCCTGTGTTTATAAAATTCACACATTTTTCCCACAGCTTCTAGGAACGGTGCTACATCTAAATCGTTATAATATTTCAACCAATCTCTGAAAGTTTTCATATTATTTTCTTCGAAAATTCTACGACATTTACTATATCCGGTAGTCCTGGGTAATCCAGTTTGTCTGGAGAATCGAACCACTCATAAGGAAAGAAATATTTCTGTCCTTTGCATTCGTAGGCTTTTATCCAACTATCGTAACTTACACCGGGTCCTAGATAAAGTATCACATCAAGAAATCTAAACTCTGGAGTAAATAGAAATATTGTTGCGTTTGCACGTTTTCCGACCATTACTTTCTTTGTTGTTGATGCCAGTTCGCCTACTAGGTATTTCTTTATTAAGTTTATATCGTACTTACTGCTGTTAAAACCTATAACCGGTACTTGCTCTATCCACTGTTCGATCTTGGCGATTTGGTTTTTACGTAAATGTTCTGTATTAAACCCATATCTTGACCACACTTCTTCTCTTATAGCTTTTCCCCTGACTTTCAAATCTTTCTACGAATTTTTCTATAAGTTTTGCGGGATCTTTATCACAAATATGAGTTACTGTTCCTGAGAAATTATCTCCTATACTAACGCTTACCGGAACGTGCTCGGCTTCGTACTCTAGATTATTACCGAGAGTTTCAAATTCTGGGTTGAGATACGCCTCAAATCGTATACTATCTGATATGGATAAAGAGTAGTTTCGCAACCGATCTTTATGTCTTTACCCGTTCTTTGAAATTCGCATTCCCACATAACTACTAGGTTGAATTCTTTGCTTCTTCTAATTTATGTATCTCTTCTCATAGTGGATGCGCGTTCTTCTTTTCTATGCTTTGCATGAATCTCACACTCGTGCCAGTAACAGCCGTGATATTGATATACGGTATTGGTTTCTGGACAGTATCCATCTACTGGAGCTCCTAAAATCCATCTTTCACCCCCGTGTCCACACTGTTCGTGGTGAATGTGAATTCCCTCGCGCTTTTCCACAGAGTACATCCAATCGATCGCCCCATAACTGTTAGAACTTTTTGGTAGAACGCTTTCTCGAACGCACGAACGCGTGGGCGCTCTAAATAATTACCATCACATACTACTTTTATCTCACCTTTCATACATTTTGGTCCGTGTCTCTTCATATTACTCGCTTTCGTGAATTTCTGCTTGCAATTATCGCAGGCGTAAATTTTAGATAGGTTTTTAAGGTTTTTTATTAGAAATGCGTGATTATGAAACAGACCTATTGTCATTGGTTTATTACCTATTGCCTTATAGTGCGCTGGTACCTTTTTCAACCACCATACGTTACATTCGGTGGGTTGATATACTTCTATACCGATTTTAAAAAACTCTTCAACCTTTTTCACCTCAGATCTGAAAAAGGAATTGGTGAAACCACATTACTACCAAAAATATTGCTTACTAAGTTCTTTCGCCTTTTCTGTACATCTGTCGGGTCTTTTATCTGTCATATGCATAGCTAGACACCTGAACAGACAAAGGTCGTCATTATACTTATCTAAAGAATACATACCTTTTTTATTCTTCAGCCATTCTGGAAGTTCTCCTCCTGCTGCTTCTTTGGATTGTAGTCCCAAATCTTTTCCCCTACTACCCTGTATTAGCTTTACGAAAACCTCTATCCATCTTACAAACTTCCACTTTGTATTCGGTCTGTCTATTTTATCGGACATTATTCGTGTTTGCTCCTTATCTACAGCCATTTTTTAACGGTTTTCATTGATGATAGTGGTTCGCTACCACCGAGATTTTTGTGCATTATTATAGTTACAGGTTTTCCATTTTTAATTTCCTCCATGTGTTCTAGCTTGTAAGAATATGAATATCTCAAATAAAAATTGGTTGTTAGATACGGAGCGAGTTTCTCGGACATGCGTTCAGACTCGTTAATGTTAATGTTTTTACGAAAGGATAATGTAACTACCCGTCTTCCATTTTCTACCTTTTCCAATGTTTCATCGTGTGCCCCCAATATTTCTTCACCTTTTTCCACTATCGCGCGAACGAGAGATTTTTTCTTATTATTTTGTATTGGGCCACCTGTGTGTCTAATTTGGGACAAATTATTGGTGCTTGAAGGTTTTATTACACTAGCCCTTAACTCCGCAATACTTCCTTTTTGAATTCTGTTACCAACTTCCTCCGCTTTGGATATATCATTAAATGCCCCTCTTCTATAGGCGCGGGTAAACCGCTTCATAAACGCCTCATTCTTTGTGGCATTTATCAGCTTTGTCAACCCCCTAACTCTCAACCGTGTACTATAAGTAATCCCTAGAGATTCGGCTTCTCTTCTCAAACTTTATATTTCTGCTCTAGTTATCATATTTTCTGTATTATACTTTTGTATATATACTTTTGTATAACCTATAAAATTTATCTGTTCAATTGGACGTCAAAAATTTACATAATGTTTTTTTCACGTCCAATTGAACAGATAAATTTCATAGGTTATATACATATATAATGGAGTGTGAGACTTTTTGTAAGACGTTTACGTGTAAAGACTATCTACGAAGGCATCTAGCGAGACGTAGAAAGTTTCCTTGAGTCCCCCCACAATTTCAATGCCCTAGATGCCCTACTCTTTGTAGACATAAGCAACTACGCTGTCAGGTGGCTAAAGGTGAACGTGGTAGACTAGAGCTGGTAGAATTAGTTGCTGATCTGCGAAATAAATTAGCTATATCTGAGGAGAAAAATGAGGAATATAAACTATTGTACTTGCATGAATGATTAACAATATAATTGGGACTCCCTCTTTTCAAAATTATTTTCTCCAAAAATTCATAAATTTGCTGTCGGGAGACCCAATTTTCCTCGTTAACCAATTTTTTTATTTTCGGGGTTGGTGGGGGTATTATAGAGGGTTATAAATGATATCACGGTAGGTGGTATCATTTTGACTCCCTTACTACTACTCATGGTGCCTGTCCAGCACGTGGTGCCTGTCCAGCACACGGTGCTTGTCCAGCACATGGTGCCTGTCCAGCACGCGGTGCCTGTCCAGCAACCGACTAAGTTATAGTCCGTCGGAAGACGTGTATGGGCCCGGCACGGCCTGGCTACAGCTTGTACCTACAACCCTTGTGTAGAAAATAATCAAAGTCCATTAAGTCCATTAATAATCAAAGTAAGTTGACGAAGTCTTTGTGTTAAAGAGAGAGAGAGAGAGAGAGAGAGAGAGAGAGAGAGAGAGAGAGAGAGAGAGAGAGAGAGAGAAAGAGAGTAACTATGCTAGTCGGTCAAATAGCAGAGAGCAGTAACATGGATGACCGATTCAATGAGTCTGATGCTTTCCAGTTGGCGGGTGAAACTCTGTGCAGCACGTGGTGCCTGTCCAGCACGTGGTGCATGTCCAGCACACGGTGCTAGTCCAGCACATGGTGCCTGTCCAGCACGTGGTGCCTGTCCAGCACACGGTGCCTGTCCAGCACATGGTGCCGACTTGTAAACATTGATAAAAATCGACTAAGTTATAGTCCGTCGGAAGGCGTGTATGGGCCCGGCACGGCCTGGCTACGGCTTGTACCTACAACCCTTGTGTAGAAAATAATCAAAGTCCATTAAGTCCATTAATAATCAAAGTAAATTGACCAAGTCTTTGTGAGAGAGAGAGAGAGAGAGAGAGAGAGAGTAACTATGCTAGCCGGTCAAATAGCATAGAGCAGTAACATGGATGACCTATTCAATGAGTGATGCTTTCCAGTTGGCGGGTGAAGCTCTGTCCAGCACACGGTGCCTGTCCAGCACATGGGGCCTGTCCAGCACATGGTGCCTGTCCAGCACGTGGTGCATGTCGTGCGCACGGTGCTTGTCCAGCACATGGTGCCTGTCCAGCACGTGGTGCCTGTCCAGCACGTGGTGCCTGTCCAGCACACGGTGCCTGTCCAGCACATGGTGCCGACTTGTAAGCATTGATAAAAATCGACTAAGTTATAGTCCGTCGGAAGGCGTGTATGGGCCCGGCACGGCCTGGCCACGGCTTGTACCTACAACCCTTGTGTAGAAAATAATCAAAGTCCATTAATTCCATTAATAATCAAAGTAAATTGACCAAGTCTTTGTGAGAGAGAGAGAGAGAGAGAGAGAGAGAGAGAGAGAGAGAGAGAGAGAGAGAGAGAGGGAGACAGAGAGACAGAGAGAGAGAGAGTAACTATGCTAGCCGGTCAAATAGCATAGAGCAGTAACATGGATGACCGATTCAATGAGTCTGATGCTTTCCAGTTGGCAGCTGAAACTCTGTCCAGCACGCGGTGCCTGTCCAGCACATGGTGCCTGTCCAGCACGTGGTGCCTGTCCAGCACGTGGTGCCTGTCCAGCACACGGTGCTTGCCCAGCACATGGTGCCTGTCCAGCACGTGGAGCCTGTCCAGCACGTGGTGC
This sequence comes from Conchocele bisecta, assembly GCA_029237695.1. NCBI lineage: Eukaryota > Metazoa > Mollusca > Bivalvia > Lucinida > Thyasiridae > Conchocele > Conchocele bisecta. The sequence continues at coordinate 20,603,554 of CM055271.1, read as the reverse complement.
CTGTCCAGCACACGGTGCTTGTCCAGCACATGGTGCCTGTCCAGCACGTGGAGCCTGTCCAGCACGTGGTGCCTGTCCAGCAAACGGTGCCTGTCCAGCACATGGTGCCGATTTGTAAACATTGATCAAAATCGACTAAGTTATATTCCGTCGGAAGGCGTGTATGGGCCCGGCACGGCCTGGCTACGGCTTGTACCTACAACCCTTGTGTAGAAAATAATCAAAGTCCATTAAGTCCATTAATAATCAAAGTAACCAAGTCTTTGTGATGAGAGAGAGAGAGAGAGAGAGAGAGAGAGAGAGAGAGAGACAGAGAGAGAGAGACAGAGAGAGAGAGAGAGTAACTATGCTAGCCGGTCAAATAGCATAGAGCAGTAACATGGATGACCGATTCAATGAGTCTGATGCTTTCCAGTTGGCGGGTGAAATTCTGTCCAGCACGCGGTGCCTTTCCAGCACATGGTGCCTGTCCAGCACATGGTGCCGACTTTTAAACATTGATAAAAATCGACTAAGTTATAGTCCGTCGGAAGGCGTGTATGGGCCCGGCACGGCCAGGCTACGGCTTGTACCTACAACCCTTGTGTAGAAAATAATCAAAGTTCATTAATTCCATTAATAATCAAAGTAAATTGACCAAGTCTTTGTGAGAGAGAGAGAGAGAGAGAGAGAGAGAGAGAGAGAGAGAGAGAGAGAGAGAGAGAGTAACTATGCTAGCCGGTCAAATAGCATAGAGCAGTAACATGGATGACCGATTCAATGAGTCTGATGCTTTCCAGTTGGTTGGTGAAACTCTGTCCAGCACGCTGTGCCTGTCCAGCACATGGGGCCTGTCCAGCACGTGGTGCCTATCCAGCACGTGGTGCCTGTCCAGCACACGGTGCTTGTCCAGCACATGGTGCCTGTCCAGCACGTGGTGCCTGTCCAGCACACGGTGCCTGTCCAGCACATGGTGCCGACTTGTAAACATTGATAAAAATCGACTAATTTATAGTCTGTTGGAAGGCGTGTATGGGCTCGGCACGGCCTGGCTACGGCTTGTACCTACAACCCTTGTGTAGAAAATAATCAAAGTCCATTAAGTCCATTAATAATCAAAGTAAATTGACCAAGTCTTTTTGAGAGAGAGAGAGAGAGAGAGAGATAGAGAGAGAGAGAGAGTAACTATGCTAGCCGGTCAAATAGCATAGAGCAGTAACATGGATGACCGATTCAATGAGTCTGATGCTTTCCAGTTGGCGTTTGAAACTCTGTCCAGCACGTGGACTTTTATTATTTTCTACACAAGGGTTGTAGGTACTTCCGACGGACTATAACTTAGTCGATTTTTATCAATGTTTATAAGTCGGCACCATGTGCTGGACAGGCACCGTGTGCTGGACAGGCACCACGTGCTGGACAGGCACCACGTGCTGGACAGGCACCATGTGCTGGACAAGCATCGTGTGCTGGACAGGCACCACGTGCTGGACAGGCACCATGTGCTGGACAGCCACCATTTGCTGGACAGGCACCGCGTGCTGGACAGAGTTTCACCCGCCAACTGGAAAGCATCAGACTCATTGAATCGGTCATCCATGTTACTGCTCTATGCTATTTGACCGGCTAGCATAGTTACTCTCTCTCTCTCTCTCTCTCTCTCTCTCTCTCTCTCTCTCTCTCTCTCTCTCTCTCTCTCTCACAAAGACTTGGTCAATTTACTTTGATTATTAATGGACTTAATGGACTTTGATTATTTTCTACACAAGGGTTGTAGGTACAAGCCGTAGCCGGGCCGTGCCGAGCCCATACACGCCTTCCGACGGACTATAACTTAGTCGATTTTTATCAATGTTTACAAGTCGGCACCATGTGCTGGACAGGCACCGTGTGCTGGACAGGCACCACGTGCTGGACAGGCACCACGTGCTGGACAGGCACCATGTGCTGGACAGGCACCACGTGCTGGATAGGCACCACGTGCTGGACAGGCACCATGTGCTGGACAGGCACCGCGTGCTGGACAGAGTTTCACCCGCCAACTGGAAGCATCAGACTCATTGAATCGGTCATCCATGTTACTGCTCTATGCTATTTGACCGGCTAGCATAGTTACTCTCTCTCTCTCTATCTCTCTCTCTCTCTCTCTCTCTCTCTCTCTCCTCAAAGACTTGGTCAATTTACTTTGATTATTAATGGACTTAATGGACTTTGATTATTTTCTACACAAGGGTTGTAGGTACAAGCCGTAGCCAGGCCGTGCCGGGCCCATACACGCCTTCTGACGGACTTGTGTACAGAATTTCCATACGTTTCACTGCAGTTTATTTAAGAAATAGTGCCGGTGGTTCCTGTAACCGATATCACCAAACTTACACCTTGCTAAGTACACTTTGATTGAGAAATTTTCATTTTAAGGATCAATCAATTAATTTTTATTTAATGAAATAAATTATTTTCTGACCAAATTATTATACTGAATTTATTACATTATCACAGCCATTTTGGCTGTGATAATGTAATAAATTCAGTATATTTGACAATTAAAAGTATGCAGAATTATTATACTGAATGTATTACATTATCACAGCCTACTTTTAACTGTCAAATATATACAGTCGTTAGTGCTACATGTATATGAAATAATGCATTCCGGGGAAAATATATAATTACCCCCTCAAAGCATATGCTTAGCAATTTTGGTGAAATCTGCTACTGGCATTACAGTGGAACTGGTGGTTTGGAGAGGTTCTATTGTACAACACAGCATATATGCTCAAATACTTGTATCATCCTGAACATGAAGCCATTAGTAGATATATACTACATGCATATAACCGGATGCCACCAAACTCTTGTTTGTTTGTTGTAGGTGTTTAACGGCCTATCAACAGCCGGGCCAACGGGTTCGATCCCGTATTCAACCTGCTGCAAATTTTTTTATTATTTTTTTGTTTGGGGGGGGAGGGGAGTGGGTGGTGAATCACATATCAGAACGGAATATTTACATCGATAAAATTATATTCAGCCCTGATATTAGAACAACCTGACCGAAGTATTAATATGTAATGTTTTGTTTGCAATAGGCCGACTGGCCCGTGAATATACATGTACATCCATAATGTAACGAAAACATATACATATATATGTCGTCAAGATCGGAGTGCTCGCCAAATCTTAATGCACTGGTATGTATTATAATTCCGCAAGCATTCACAGCATAAACATGATAAAGACGAGTTATTTCCCTTACACCATAAGAGATGTAACGTTTTTCGCCGGAGGACATACAATTCGGACAGTGCAGATCACGATCAAGTCGCGCATGTGCACTGACTGATCTGGATCTGCGCCTGTCCAGTGCAATTATTTGAATTTTGTATCACCCAGCATCGCAGGTCTACTATATCACTGTGCTGTCATCCATCGTACAACATCATATGTACAATAGTAACAAAATGAACTTAATATTGCACATGTTTACATGTTTAGATGTAAACCGAAATATAATTGCGCACTTGCTTCCAGTAATTACTGTTGTGTGTACGGGAGAGTTTTCGGCAATACATAACATCTAACATAACGTCGTGACTAAACTGGGCACATTGTTCACCCAACCAGTTAAGTAGTGTGGTACAAACTGTTAAAGTTGTTAAAGGTACATGCCCACTCAGAAGGCACAAACTGTTCTTTATATCAGAGACATCATCTGAGACATTTTCTGGCAAAATAAACATTCATTCACCATTACCCCAAGCAGTGATTGGCATTATTATACATTTTATATCAGACGTCAGTTTCCACACTGATATCAGGGGCGATAACCGTATTTCTTTAAAATGTTAACGGACATTACTATTTATTCTCTGTATTTATCTTTTTGATGTGCAATGATCATACTTTATAATATATCGAAAATACCATTGTCTCGCCTGCGAAGCAGAAAGCGAGACATAGGTTCTGCTTTTCCGGAGTCGACGTCGTCGGCGTCGTCGTTATCGACGTCGTCGTCATCATTAAATGTTAAGTTTTCGTGTTACGATCATTACTTCAACACCTTATCAGCTACAGTCATCAAACGTTATACATCCCTTTCCTATGATATGTAGATGAATTTAGGACTATTAACAAAATTATCGGGGCCCTCAGGGTTCCCAGGGTCAAGGTCAAACTCAATTTTTTTTAATACTTTCAATGTTAAATGTTCAGCTACTTGATACATACCTTTACTATGGTATGTAGATGAATATACGACTATACTTTCTTTTCAGGTAACGCATTTAATTAGTATAAAAAATTAAAAAATATCATGCCTCATTAGCATATGAAAATAGCCTGATACCACTGCGAGTCACTATCAGTAAAATAGATAGTACTAAATGATTATATCTGTATAGCGGTCTCTCCTAATGTTTAGAACTGGTGGAATAGTGATGTCCCGTTTTTCGTATGGTCAAACTTCACATGGATAATCTGGGGGCACGTCAAATTTGTAAAAGTGGTGGTCGTCGCATAATACAAGATGGCCGCCGTGGAAAATTAGGTCAAATACTTAAATATTCTTCTCACGAACAGCCGGGCCAATGTCGACGAAACTTGGCATATCAAATCGAAGGTATCGACAAGACGATCACTCATATGGTATTTTTTGTCGGAATCGAATGATTAGATCATCCAAGATGGCCGCCGAAAGGTTACAAGTTCATCCTTTTATTAGAGATTTAAACATCTTCTTCTCGTGAACCGCTTGGCCGATATTAGCTAAACTACACAGTTATGGTCCGTGGGTGAAACCTGTTTATATTTGTTAAAATGGAGGTCATTATATAATCCAAGATGGCAGCCGTAGAAAAGTAGGTCAAATTGTTAAAAAGATCTTCTCATGAACCGCCTAGTAACCGATTTCGACGAAACTTGGCAGAACTGATTGACAGTTAATACATTCTCAGATTTGTTAAAATGGTGGCCCCAGGGTCAAAAATGGGTGGGGCCAAGTAAGGGTCAAATTTTACATTTGACCGAATATGGTCATGTCATATATCAAAGCGAAGATATCGACAATACAATCACTCTGGAACATGTTTTTGGCGAAGTCGGATGATTACGGCATCCAAGATGGCGGCCGAAAGGTCAAAAGGTCGTCCTTTTATTAGAGATTTAGAACGTCTTCTTCTCATGAACCGCTTGGCCGATATTGGCCAAACTTCGCAGTTATGGTCCGCGGGTGAAGTATTTTCATATTTGTTGAAATGGATGTTATCGTTTAATCCAAGACGACCGCCGTAAAAAAAGTTAATAAAAAAGATGTTCTTCTCGTGAACCGTCAGACCGATTTCGACGTAACTTGACAGGAATGATCGATAATCAACACTGTTTCATATTGGTTAAAATGGTGGCCCCAGAGTCAAAAATGGGCGGGGTTAAGTAGGGCTCAAATGTTCCATGTAACCAAATATGGTCATGTCATATATCAAATCGAAGGTATTGAGGAGACAATCACGCTGGATCATTTGTTGTCGCAATCGGATGAATAGGTCATCCAAGATGGCTGCTGAAAGGTCAAAAGGTTATCCTTTTATTAGAGAGTTCAAACGTCTTCTTCCTCGTAAACCGCTTGCCCAATGTTGGTCAAACTTCACAGGGATTTTCTATGGGTGGGGGCATGTGTTTGATTTGTAAATTTGGAGGTCGTCGTCTAATCCAAGATGGCCGCCGTGGGAAAGTATGTCAAATTATTTTTCTTTAAAAAAAATCTTATTCTCACGAACCGACTGAAAGATTTCTGCAAAACTTAACAGGAATTATTGACAGCCAATGCTCTTTGTAAAAATGGTGACCCAGGGGTCAAATATGGGTGGGGCCCGGGGGTCATCTAGGGTCTAAATTCCACATGTGACCAATTATGGTCATGTCATATATCTACTCGATGGTATTCAGGAGACGATCACTCTTGATAATGTTTCGTCGAGTTGAATAAGCTAATAAGTCTTTTGTATGCCACGACCAATTTACCGTCCGTCCGTCCGTCCGGGCTAACATTGGGGGTTTAGGGGCTATGGAGAGGATCCTAAGACAATATAATACAATAGATTTATTCCGTTAGCCCCTAAACGTATTGTATTTTAGGGGCTATTCCTTTGATCTTTTAAAGAAGAAGTAGCCCATAAACCCAAAATGTTAGTCCGTCCGTCCGTCCGTCCGTCCGTCCGGACGTCCGTCCGTCCGTCAAATGTGTTTAAGTGTTCAATAACTCCTTCACCACTTTCAATAATATTTGCCCACAATGTATGTCTAGTGATTGTGCTTTGTCTCGCATACGACGCACGTCGAACACCCAAAGTCAAGATCGCTGGGGACTTATTTTCACCTTGTTTGTAAGGCAAATGCGTTTAAGTTTTTAATGTTTTATCTATAGCTCATTAACTTCTATACCAATTTCAATAATATTTGCCCACAATGTCTGTCTAGATGGTGCTTTGTTTCGCATATGACCCACGCCCGAACACGCAATGGCAAGGTCACTGTGGACTTATGTTCACCTTGTTTGTAAGGCAAATGCGTTTATATTTTTTCTCAATTACTCCTTAACTCCTTCACCAATTGCAATACTATTTGCCCACACTGTCTGTCATGGGATACTGCTTTGTTTCGTATACAATCCACGCCCGAACACCCACGGTCAATGTCACTGGAGACTGTTCACCTTGGTTGTAAGGCAAATGCGTTTTTTTAAGTTTTTAATCTTTTCTCAATAACTCCTTAAATGTACATGCCCACTCAAATGTTCTTTATAGGAATTAAATAAGTGTAGTATTGTGTAACTATTCCACCAGTTCTAAAAATTACAAGTGCCCGCTATATAGATATAATCATTTTTTAATATTCAATTTACTGATAGTGACGCCCGGTGGTATCAGGCTATTTTCATATGCAAATGAGGCTAGACATTTTTTAATTATTTATACTAATTAAATATGTCAGCTGAAAAGATAATATTTTCGACAGATTATAAAGTATGAGCATTGCACATCAAACAATAAATACAGAGAATAAATAGTAATGTCCGTTAATATTTTAAGGAAACAGGGTGATATCAGTGTGGAAATGTACATCAAATATAAAATGTAAAATAATGCCAATCAAAACGTGGGGTAATTGTGAATGAATGTTTATTTTGCCAGAAAATGTCATATCTACAGAATATACAAAACTCTCTTGTCTCCCTTTTTTGTGCCTACCGAGTTGGCATGTACCTACGTCAATTTCAATAATATTTGCCCACAATGTCTGTCTATGGATTAACTTCGTAATAACGATGCCTTTCTACTATCAAGGCTGCATCCGTGTTCTATGAACACATTTTCTTGTTTTTTCGGTAACCACATCGAATGTACGTATTAACGATTAAACTGACGTCGTTGCACATCCTGTAAATGGCTGTGTGCGTAAACGTACGTAAACGACATGTACTTTCAAACATACTGGCCCATTCATGGATTACTGTTTCATATGACACGGTTGAAACTATTTATGAATAATGGCCGTAAATGAAGTCGAAAGTTGGCGCCAACTTTCTATGTCATTTGCAGGAAATGCAATATAATTTTAAACGTACTGTTGGTAAATATCGCCCCTGCTTTTAGTCATATTATCTCATAGAACCAACAGAGCGTGACCATTAAACGTCATCGCGGGACAACGGCGTCACGGCTTGTCGCTCACGTGACTGATGACAATAGACAGTGTATATGTGTCGTGTTTTTGACACCACACTTGATGTATGAATACCTGATTATACTCTACGTAAGTGTAAGTCATTGCATTTACAAAAACAATACCTATTTGCATATAGTAGTTTGCAGCATGCGCCGACTGTAACGGATGGATTGAATGCAGCATGTTTTCCGGTATGACATACATACTTGGCGCATGTGTTCTCGAACATGGGGCTTTTCATTTTTCACTTTTCTGTCAAAAGTGCATTTATCAATTATTATGACAATAATGGAAATAATCAATAACCATACGGTCTGCCATTGTTTATATTTTGTAGCATGGCATCATTGTGTACTGATGAAATGTTACACACTACATGCTATAACTAATGCTTACATGGATAATAAATGATTTACAAAACAAAAAAAGCTCTCTGCAAATCGCGTTAAATCACTAGAGGTAAACGTCTCGCCTTGTCGACTACCTAGGCTGGTGGTAATCATTTAAATCGTATACTCCTCTGTCTGTGTAGAGACTAACTTTGATTTTCACTGATACTCTGTCATTTAGTTATGCTGGTATAATCATCGAAATGAGTATGCACTAAATATATGTGGAATGGAATGTGAGTTATGTGCATATAGATCGGGATGATTTCAAACCGAAACTGCAATACTCCCGATTATTTCGGAGCCGTCCTGAACTTACGGACTGACCTCATCAACACGGCTCATTGGAGATCGTGACGTCAAGATCACCTTCGCGAAAACAAGTAGTGCTTCTCTCTATCTCGCATACCAATGGTACATTGTAAACATGTGGTTTGGGACAGAAACATAGTCAGTCAAACATAAGGTTCCACAGTACTACATTATAAAAACACGGTAAAGCAATTGCTAATTGTCGGCACAATATTTTATCTGGTGTTTTACGCAAGTCAGTGAGGTAGTGAATATAAGTATTATGTTAAGGTATATGTGTGTCAGATACTGCATTAATTAGGACTAGCGGATGTTATCCCCATCAAAGTTTTTCAATTCACCGAAAGCAATTGGAATGAGCGAGTGATTATTTTAAACAACTAGTGGAGAGCATCATTTCTAATATTCAGTAAAGCAATACGGGTTCTTGTTTTTTTACTGGTTTTAATCACTAATGACGGAGTGTGTGATGTTTACGGCCGTGCTGTTGTCGTGTCTGTGCATGTGCGTGCGGGGCCAGGAGCTGGCCAACTACAACTACCCGTTCGTCGAGGGGCTCGACCAGCGGGGCGACTTCATCCTCCGCTGGAACTTCAACGCCAGCCACGTGCAGTTTGAGGTGACGGTGAACACCCTGGGATATGTGGCACTCGGCATCTCAGACACGGGTCTCATGCACCCCGCCGACGTCGTCATTGGCTACGTTTCCGGGACAGAGGTCTACGCCGGGGTAAGCAGTTCTTGTCTCGTCTTCCCGTGAGTTCTTCCAGTGAGTTTTCCCGATCCCGTGTCGTTACGAGCCGGCTCATCTGGACCTACAGGTGTTTGCACATGTTTGCTTTCTGGCCTCTAGGGTTGAAAGGGTTAAACATAATAAATCACAGAAATATCCAAACGTAGATATGTTGTCGTAACTATTAAAAAGACTCCCTGAGGCTCTCTAATTATTTTATTAGATTTCAATTTCGTCTAATATTGTATACAATATCTATGGGATATATGGGGGAGGGGGTAAATATGGATATTTTTTAAATCATTGCGTAATTTGTGGACCGATTTTCACAATCATCTAACTTTTGTTTTATTAATTTTTGTCCCGCCTGCTTTAGCAGAAGCGGGACATAGGCACAACTTTTTCGTCGGCGTATGCGGCGGCGTTTCACGTTAAGTTTTTGCGTTTAGCTCAGTTTCCAGATAACTATACGTCCTACGACCTCCAAACTTGGCATACATCAACACTGTGGTGTAACCATATCACACAGAGGGAGCCCATGTGACATTGGCCTAGTTTTTATGGTTCATTTACCTACTTTTCACATGCATTCAACGATAAGTTTTTGCGTTTGGCTATGTTTCTATAACTTAAAGGCCCAACAATCGGTGCCCTGGTACCGAATTTAGTAGGAGGGGCATATCCAATTACTGATAGCGTCCCCAGCCTGTCAGTTATACACTGGCTTTATAAATAGAATACATAAACAGCAGCACATGTTTGTCGTCTGCTCCCAATGTAGAACAGTGAGGGGGCTGCTGGATAGCCAGTGTAGGGGTTTCTGTACTGACCAGTATCTAGATATATGGTATGTAGGTTTGTTATCAAACGTGTGGTCCCATAAAACACACAAATGATACAGTGTATACCAGTCCCTCTAATAGATAGATATATAGATAGATAGATATTCTTTATTTATAGAGGGTGACTCGGTTGGTCGGAACCAATCTTCCCCGAGGCCCTCTTAAGAAGTGCATATACATGTACATACATAAATATACAATACATATTGAAATGATTACATGTTGTATGCATACGTGAATTTAACATGAAGAAATAATAATGATGAGCCATAACGAAAAGTGGTACATGTGTCCCGACAGTCCCATATCAGACTGCGCATCGACGCAGCTTGAATTGGGTTTAACACGTTTATTTCTCAGTGATAGTTTCAGTTTTTGCTATAAGACGCTAAAATTCGTTCTCGTGCGCCTGATATAGGGTTACACTGTCGCTAAGCTCCACAAGACCAATTGTATCATGGCAAATCAAACACACGGTCATTGTTGTCGCGTGACACGTGCATTCTTGTACATTCTGGATTCCGTATACTTGTATATTTGTGATGTGTGGTACTGTTTTGTATTGTTGTGCGTATTATTGATTTCACATACCTGTGATTCCACATACCTATGATTTCACACACCTGTGATTTTTGCATACCTGTGATTTACCATGTACATTTGCCATGTACAATGTGCGTGTAATAACGGGGCTTATGTTGTATTGGTGGAAATACGTTTATGCGTGTCCTTTTTGTGGATTTGAGTATACGTCCATTTTATGAGCAATGTTTTACTGATGTCACGCCATATTTGCCACAGACTATGCATGTGTGTGGTAGAGAACTCGTTGACTGCGTGTGCTGGTTTCGCTAGGGAAAAGACCCCTTTTAGTATTACGGATGTCCTCTGTCCGTGCCAGCCGAGTTTGTCCACGTGTCAGTTGTTCACCATATAAGGGACCTTCTGTAGGTGAAGCCAGTATATAGCGCAGACCATACCATGGTCTGCCCTGTTATGTATGCTACGGGTTAGTGTTTCAGCATAGCCTGGTACTGGCCAACACGGATATATCAGATCCCATACTGGTGATGCTTTGTGTCATGATATTTCCGTAAATGACCACGATATTTGAGTTTAGTATGTGCTACACTCTCATTTGGGTGTATAGCCGTAGGACCGATATGGAGGGGTTTGGCGGGGCCAAAAAGCGACCTTCGCATTGTCGAGACCAGTCGAGTAGATTTCGGATTATGAGATCTGGGTCTATAGTGTGCAGATTTATGGTAGTGTGGGATATACCATGTTGGATGGTATTTATTCTGCGAGGGCTGTACACTAGTTTAATTGAATTTATGGCGTGGGAACATATATTTATGCCAAATATAACCCACGGGTGAAATGGCAAAAGCCATGGTTTTGTAGTATTTATGTGAGATGTCGAACGAGGGGTAGGCATATTCATTATTCCGTGCGTGGTTTCACTGGTGCGTATATAAGCGATGTCTCGCTATGTGTTGGTGGGACACATATTTTCTGGTAACAGAAGACTAGTACTGTATTCACCAGTGACACGGAGGATTTTGGTATGTACCTACAACATTTTATTTCAGCTGTGATTTGCCGTTGTTCGATTCCCGTTTTAGTCCGTTGTGCATCCTGTCTGTCTGTCTGTGCGTATTCGTCCAGTAATTGGAGACTCATTTCATTTTTGTAGCCTCTTGAGATCGCTCCAGCGGGCAACATTGGACGTTTTGGTCCACTCGTTGAGGGCAGACCCCAGTCAGTGCAGAGTGTCAGGTCGTCCGAGTGTCCGTACGTCTGTCTGGCGCAGTGTGTGTAGCAGCTCCGGGTACAGGCCTGTATAGAGCAGTGTGTGATAGCTACATCGCGTTCAGCAGACAGTCACAGCCATAGTTTAGTGAAGTGAAACGCCATACACACATATCATATCATTATACTACCACCGAGTTGAATGTCACCTAAGTGAAACTTTTCCCGGCGTTTTAGCCATCGTGATAATCGCCATTTTTGTATTATATCGGAACTTTACATCCGGTCTACCACTTCCGGTATTACAACCCATTGATTCACCATGGATACTTTACATCGGGTCTACCACATCCGGGTTGCTACAGTCGAGTGATACCATAGGAACTTTACCTCTGGTCCACTATTTCCGGAAATAATACTACCTTGGGAACTTTACTTCCGGTACCAGCTTCCGGAACATTATCGTTATTGACTATCATGTGATGTAACCACATCCGGCTTTGACTTTGACATTCATACTTTGGAAATATATTGCATAGGCAATACATATGTATACTTTGATAGTGTATGGTAATACTCCTATCATGGCATATCATGGCTAAGGGATTGTAGTAAGACTACATATATTGTTTATGGATTAATCCACATGAAGTTGGATAATAGCCATATTGGTGACTAGACCTCATATTGCGGGTGAGGCCAGACCTTGGGACCTTGATACTCAGAGGTTACCACTATCTATTGAGATACGCCAGCACTGGGGTAGCTCAGATGATTGTCATTTGTCCTCCAATGTTCGTTATGCCATGTTATACTTGTAGTTATTTCACTTTGATTAGCGATCATCAAAGTACTTGTGCATTCATACTATTGTCCACTACGGGACCATTGAGATACCACATACTGAGTTTATTCGTCCATAGCTTTTAAGTTGCGTTAAGTATAACAGTCGATTGGCTTACAACCTTGTAGTAATTGAATAGTATCATGCACAGTACAGTGATGTTCGCATATCAATGTGTCATGTATTCCTGTGTGTTCCCCATGTAATATAGTGTACATCATAAGTGATTAAGTGACTACGTGTACTTATCTACTCTAGCCTATCCCTTACACTTCAACTGCATTGTTACCACTTTTCGTTCGTCAGATCAAGTTATATTGGCCATAACGTCATAACAATTGAAGTATACTTGGTTCTTATGATAATAGGGGAGACAATTTGTCTCGATCATTCCTGACCTTGGTAATGACCTTGACAATGGTGTCAGAAGTGGGGTATTGTTTCCTCTTTTTATAATCAGTTTCTTCAAAGCAGTTGAAGTAAGGAGGCTAGAATAGCTGTACCCCTAGCGTCGTCAAAATTCAATCTTGTATTTGTTTGCCTTGGGAGTTAAGGTAAGATGCCCTCCAACACTTAGGCACTAATACATCACCACATACATGATTTGACTACCTAGGTACAGAAATGTAGAGTTGAGACGATCTTGTGAGATAATCGATGTAAGGGTCATTGTAATTTTTGATTTGTCGAACAGTACCTCCCTGTGATGATGGCACAGCGGGTGTTCTATGTTATCACTAGACACTTCTACATCTGAGGCGAGATTACTACCACTATTATATTGTGTATGAACAATACTATATCCTGCCAGGTGTCTATAACCAGTCCCCAATTTTTGTGTCCAGTACCATAGAGGGGGTATTGTAAATATACCATTACATTAGATCATACATATACCGGATTGACTTACCCGAATTGAGAAACTTATACCGTCGTTAGGAGTAGATACCGGATTGATTTACCTTAACCTTATAGACGTGAAGCAAGAGACTCGCACAAATCACCAAGTGATTTGAGTGCTAGAGACCTTGTGTACCGTCGGGTAAAGCGTGTAAATCGATAATCCGGAGTTGAGTTGAGTTGAGAGTGAGAATGTCGTTCATTAAGGAGCTAATGGAGATAGGAAAAAGCTTGGGGCTAGCAGATTCAGAGTTAAGGGCCTTTGTAAAAGAAGAGCAGGAGAGAGAAAGACAGGAAAGACTAGAGGCTAGGCAGGCTGAGAAAGATAGGCTAGATGCTGAGCGGTTGGCTAAAGAGGCTGAGCGGTTGGCTAAAGAGGTTGAGCGACAGATGGAGAAAGATAGGTTAGATGCTGAGCAGTTGGCTAAAGAGGTTGAGCGACAGATGGAGAAAGATAGATTAGATGCTGCGCGGTTAGATAAGGAATCACATCGTTTAGCCAATGAAGCACAGTTAGCTCTAGAATTCAAATTGCGAGAACTAGACACTAAGCATCAGGTAGAAATGGCAAAAGTAGAAAGGGGAGAAGTAGTAGATGAAGAGAGACATGATAGGGACTATGGCAGAGCATTCGGTCCGAAGCTGCCACATTTTGATCAGAATAATGACAACATGGATAGCTACTTAGCTAGATTTGAGAGGTACGCCGCAATTCAAAGGTGGGGGGGAGATAAGTGGTCACTGCACTTGAGTGCTTTATTGAAGGGCAAGGCATTAGATGTATATTCTAGACTACCTATTGATGATGCTCTTGACTATGATAAGTTGAAATCCGCATTGTTGAAATGTTTTGATCTAACAGAAGATGGGTTCAGACGCATGTTCAAAAACACCAAACCTGATCACAGTGAATCATTTGTGCAATATGTCAGTCGGTCAAAGAACTATTTAGATAGATGGTTTGAGTTAGGTAAGGTGAATAGAACATATGAAGGAGTACTAGACTACATGATCAGAGATCAGATGTTAAGTATATGCAGTCGTGAGCTCTACTTATTTCTCAAAGAGAAAACATTTGACTCGATAGATCAGATGGCGGTTCAGGCAGATTACTTTGCAGAAAGCTAGAGGAGGTAGCAAGTATGTAGTTCGAGGAACAGTACTAGCAACAGAAATGAGTACAGGTCAGTAGATAACCAGAGGCGCAAGGTAAGTAGTGCGGATAATCGATCCAGAGATAGGAGTCGAGATAGGGACAGATATCACAATAGAGACAAAATAGAAGCCCAAGTAGGGTAGTTATGATAGAAGCCCGAGTAGAGGTAGTTATGACAGAAGTACCAGCAGAAACGGCTACGATAGGCATCACGGGACATGTTACCATTGTGGCAAAGAAGGTCACATGTCCTACGATTGTCCTAAACGTGACCGGTCCTCAGCTTACAAAGCAGCAGCAGTCGAGGAAGAGAAACATGTAAGTTTTGCAGATAAAGAACAGAGAGGTCGGTACAGAGGTAGAAATAGAGGTAGAAGTGGACGGCACACTAGAGGTAGAGGTAGAGGTAGATGGCAAAACACGGAACAACCTGGGGAAAACCAAGGAAATTTCTGTATGATTGATACCGACACCACTATTGTATGTTCTGGTAGCGAGATACAGCCGGAGTTAATTAACGGATGTACATTTGGTATGGATAGGCTACCCGTAGCGGAGGGCACATTAAATGGGAAAAAGGTCACAGTAATGCGAGATACTGGGTGTACCGGGGTGGTCGTCAGGGAAAGCTTAGTACAACCAGATCAGATTTTAAGCAAAGTTTCAACATGCATGCTGGTAAATAGGAGCAAAATGAGTGGAATTCCTACCACCCGGGTAGATCTAGATACACCTTTTTTCAAAGGTCGTGTAGAAGCCCTTTGCATGACAGATACAATGTATGATGTTACCATAGGTAATGTAGACGGGTCAGAATTACCAGTAATATCCGATTTTAGAGGCGCAAAATCGTGCGCAGTTGAAACTAGGTCACAAACGACAGCCCGAGACGAATCAAATAAGACCCTCAAAGTCCCTACCGCAATCGCGAACGTATCACGCGATGAATTCAAAGAGGCGCAGGCATATGACGTCACATTGACGTCAGTTCGAAATAATGCAAAAGACGGAACGGAACGGTACGGTCAAGTAAGAACGGAAACAAATCGAAATTCGCATACCGAAAAGACTTGTTGTATCGTAATTTCGAATCGATAGGGTCAGGTAGGATGTACCATCAGCTGGTAGTCCCAAAATCACTTAGGACTACCGTGATGAAAGTGGCACATGAATCAATCATGGCGGGCCATTTAGGGGTTAAGAAGACAACTGATCGAGTGTTATCAGAATTTTATTGGCCAGGCGTGGGCAGTGACATTACACGGTTTTGTAGGTCTTGTGACATATGTCAAAAGACTGTGTCGAAGGGACACATCACCAAGGTTCCGCTAGGAACTATGCCGTTGATAGACACTCCGTTCAAACGAGTCGCAGTTGACATTGTAGGGCCAATTTTTCCAGCTACCGATCGGAAGAATCGTTACATACTAACGTTAGTTGATTATGCAACTAGGTACCCAGAAGCGGTACCACTACCAGGCATCGAGGCCGAACGAGTCGCGGAAGCTCTCGTGGATATGTTCAGCAGACTGGGTATCCCCGAGGAGATGCTCACCGATCGAGGTAGTCAATTTACGTCGGCAGTCATGGAGGAAGTTAGTAGATTGTTATCGCTGAGACAATTAACCACGACACCGTACCACCCACAGTGTAACGGTCTCGTGGAACGGTTCAATGGTACGTTAAAGCAAATGCTTCGTAGAATGGCAAGCGAACGTCCCAAAGATTGGGACAAATACATTAACGCGCTCTTATTCGCGTATCGCGAAGTCCCTCTAGAAAGTTTGGCTTTCTCACCGTTTGAATTATTGTACGGAAGGACCGTTCGAGGTCCGATGAGCATACTAAAGAGATCTGTGGTCCGAGAAGGACATAGAGGACAACGTCAAAACGACGTATCAGTACGTCCTCGACTTGCGCGAACGGCTCGAGAAAACGTGCGAAATCGCGCATGAGAACTTGAAGAGTGCGTCCAAAAAGTACACAAAGTACTACAACCGTAAGACCCGTAGTAGGCAGTATGCAGTGGCAGATCAGGTACTTGTACTACTACCGACAGACAACAACAAATTGCTTCTTAGGTGGAAGGGACCATACCCCATAACAGAGGTAGTTAATGAGTGGGACTATAGGGTTGACATGGGAGGGAAGTTGAAAACCTTTCATGCAAACATGTTAAAGAAGTACGAGACTAGGCCTGAGCACCCGGGGAAGGGAATACTCACTGTAATAAATGCGGCCGTGATAGAAGACACAGTAGAGGGGGATCCTAGTCCAAGTGGGTGTAGTGCCGAAGAAAACATGTTATGTCCCAGGCGATTAGAGTCCGATACGGAGAGCAAAGTTGACCTGTCGCCTGATTTAGGCAGGAAACAAAAGACGCAAGTCAAAGAGATCTTACGGGAATTCACCCATGTCCTGAGGGACGCACCAGGACACACCCATATAGGGAAACATGAGATAAAGTGGGCAGGCTACCTGAGCAGGATATCGGGGTAGATTCAGCTGTGCCAACGTGTCTCGCGATTATGCACGAAAGTGTAAACACTTTTTGTTTAGGAGGGAGATATGTCGCGTGACACGTGCATTCTTGTACATTCTGGATTCCGTATAATTGTATATTTGTGATGTGTGGTACTGTTTTGTATTGTTGTGCGTATTATTGATTTCACATACCTGTGATTCCACATACCTATGATTTCACACACCTGTGATTTTTGCATACCTGTGATTTACCATGTACATTTGCCATGTACAATGTGCGTGTAATAACGGGGCTTATGTTGTATTGGTGGAAATACGTTTATGTGTGTCCTTTTTGTGGATTTGAGTATACGTCCATTTTATGAGCAATGTTTTACTGATGTCACGCCATATTTGCCACAGACTATGCATGTGTGTGGTAGAGAACTCGTTGACTGCGTGTGCTGGTTTCGCTAGGGAAAAGACACCTTTTAGTATTACGGATGTCCACTGTCCGTGCCAGCCGAGTTTGTCCGCGTGTCAGTTGTTCACCATATAAGGGACCTTCTGCAGGTGAAGCCAGTATATAGCGCAGACCATACCATGGTCTGCCCTGTTATGTATGCTACGGGTTAGTGTTTCAGCATAGCCTGGTACTGGCCAACACGGATATATCAGATCCCATACTGGTGATGCTTTGTGTCATGATATTTCCGTAAATGACCACGATATTTGAGTTTAGTATGTGCTACACTCTCATTTGGGTGTATAGCCGTAGGACCGATATGGAGGGGTTTGGCGGGGCCAAAAAGCGACCTTCGCATTGTCGAGACCAGTCGAGTAGATTTCGGATCATGAAATCTGGGTCTATAGTGTGCAGATTTATGGTAGTGTGGGATATACCATGTTGGATGGTATTTATTCTGCGAGGGCTGTACACTAGTTTGATTGAATTTATGGCGTGGGAACATATATTTATGCCATAAATATAACCCCACGGGTGAAATGGCAAAAGCCATGGTTTTGTAGTATTTATGTGAGATGTCGAACGAGGGGTAGGCATATTCATTATTCCGTGCGTGGTTTCACTGGTGCGTATATAAGCAATGTCTCGCTATGTGTTGGTGGGACACATATTTTCTGGTAACAGAAGACTAGTACTGTATTCACCAGTGACACGGAGGATTTTGGTATGTACCTACAACATTTTATTTCAGCTGTGATTTGCCGTTGTTCGATTCCCGTTTTAGTCCGTTGTGCATCCTGTCTGTCTGTCTGTCTGTGCGTATTCGTCCAGTAATTGGAGACTCATTTCATTTTTGTAGCCTCTTGAGATCGCTCCAGCGGGCAACATTGGAAGTTTTGGTCCACTCGTTGAGGGCAGACTCCAGTCAGTGCAGAGTGTCAGGTCGTCCGAGTGTCTGTACGTCTGTCTGGCGCAGTGTGTGTAGCAGCTCCGGGTACAGGCCTGTATAGAGCAGTGTGTGATAGCTACATCGCGTTCAGCAGACAGTCACAGCCATAGTTTAGTGAAGTGAAACGCCATACACACATATCATATCATTATACTACCACCGAGTTGAATGTCACCTAAGTGAAACTTTTCCCGGCGTTTTAAGCCATCGTGATAATCGCCATTTTTGTATTATATCGGAACTTTACATCCGGTCTACCACTTCCGGTATTACAACCCATTGATTCACCATGGATACTTTACATCGGGTCTACCACATCCGGGTTGCTACAGTCGAGTGATACCATAGGAACTTTACCTCTGGTCCACCATTTCCGGAAATAATACTACCTTGGGAACTTTACTTCCGGTACCAGCTTCCGGAACATTATCGTTATTGACTATCATGTGATGTAACCACATCCGGCTTTGACTTTGACATTCATACTTTGGAAATATATTGCATAGGCAATACATATGTATACTTTGATAGTGTATGGTAATACTCCTATCATGGCATATCATGGCTAAGGGATTGTAGTAAGACTACATATATTGTTTATGGATTAATCCACATGAAGTTGGATAATAGCCATATTGGTGACTAGACCTCATATTGCGGGTGAGGCCAGACCTTGGGACCTTGATACTCAGAGGTTACCACTATCTATTGAGATACGCCAGCACTGGGGTAGCTCAGATGATTGTCATTTGTCCTCCAATGTTCGTTATGCCATGTTATACTTGTATGTTATTTCACTTTGATTAGCGATCATCAAAGTACTTGTGCATTTATACTATTGTCCACTACGGGACCATTGAGATACCACATACTGAGTTTATTCGTCCATAGCTTTTAAGTTGCGTTAAGTATAACAGTCGATTGGCTTACAACCTTGTAGTAATTGAATAGTATCATGCACAGTACAGTGATGTTCGCATATCAATGTGTCATGTATTCCTGTGTGTTCCCCATGTAACATAGTGTACATTATAAGTGATTAAGTGACTACGTGTACTTATCTACTCTAGCCTATCCCTTACACTTCAACTGCATTGTTACCACTTTTCGTTCGTCAGATCAAGTTATATTGGCCATAACGTCATAACAATTGAAGTATACTTGGTTCTTATGATAATAGGGGAGACAATTTGTCTCGATCATTCCTGACCTTGGTAATGACCTTGACAATTGTGAACTGTAAACTAATGAGTTTTGCAAATCAATATATTCGTTTCCCAGAATGATTTTACATGCTCGCCGTTGAAGTTTGGTTATTATGTACATATTTCGATTTGACGATTTTCCCATACTATATTGCAATATGTGAAATGTGGCTGAATATAGGCCTTATAGAATAATATTCGGTGCTCAGTAGATAAATAAGGTCTGATTTGATATAATAGCCAGAGATATGATGAAATCTTTTTTGAGATACCGTTAAATTGATCATTCCACTGGAGATTTTCATCTACATGTATACCCAAAATTTTATTACCGGTAGTGATATCGAGGCTTACATTGTCATATTATAGTTCGATCATTTTGTCTCGCAAACATGTTCGTTTTTGTCTACTTGTTATTAACATGATTTTGGTTTTTCCTTTATTAAGCAGCATGCCGTTAGCCTCACACCATAATTCTAAACTGTCAAGTGCTTGTTGTAAACGGTGTTTTAAGTCCCCTGCAGTTGATTGCATGTCATAAATTGTTGTATCATCTGCATACAGATCGGTTCCTGTTACGTGCTGACGGAGAATAAGTGGCAAATCATTTAAAAACAAAAGAAAAAGTGTCGGTCCAAGAATTGACCCCTGGGGTCCTCCACAGTTGATAGGTAGAGATTCAGATGTTTCTCCATTTACAGAAACAAGTTGTTGCCTTTGTTCCAGGTATGATTTGAACCAACCCAGGCTTACGTTACTGCACTTGTATAGTCTAAGTTTATCCAGGAGCATTTTGTGAACAAGATCGAAGGCTTTACGAAAGTCGACTAAAATACACCCTACTAATTTACCCCGATTTATTGCTTGTAGAAAGTTTTCAAGAAGAACAATTAACGCTGATTCTGTCGAGTGACCTGTACGAAATCCACTCTGGGTTTGATGCAATAGTTTAAACGTTGCTAAATATTCCATAAAATGTTTCTGAACCCATTTTTCAATTAATTTTGAAAGCGTCGGCAAAATTGATATCGGACGATAATTATTTACTTCGTCTTTTGCACCGCTTTTATACAGAGGATGTAACTTTTGCTTGTTCCCATGCACTGGGGAAGATCGAACTAGTGAAACTCACATTTACTACATATGTAATACTTTTCGAGATAGCGGTGGCAGATAATTTTAACAATCGTGGCCCTATTAAATCTAGTCCAGTAGATTTTGATATATCTAATGATGTTAAATACCAATTTTTACGAATATTTCATTAATCAAAGGAATGTTAAAATTATAATTTTGCGGTGTATGTTCGTTTACGAAATTTTTAATATGATCAAAATTTGATTCTGGAATGGGACCTTTAAGATTTGATGCTATAGTGGAAAAATATTCGTTAAAAATATTCGCCATATGTGTATTTTCTGTGCATAGCTGACCAGTTAGACTGTTTATACCTAATAACTGTTCCGATTTACCATCATGTTTTGATGCACCAAATTCTTTGAATAATTTCCAGATAGTACGAGGGTCATCCTTGCCTTCTTCAATTTTAGATTTATATGAATCCGTTTTAGATTTTTATATTAAAGCTGATACTTTATTTCGTAATAATTGGTATTGTTCATAATTACCGTTAATTTTACACTTATTTCTATCTTTTATGCAATCTAAAATTTCGGATGATAGCCAATCAGGTTGTATTTTAGTTTTAATCCTGTGTATCCGCAAAGGAGCGTGAGTGTTAACCACGTTAACAAACAGTGTCGTCCATGCGTCAAGAATGTCATCAATATGATTAAAATAATGTACAGTTTCCCATTCAACGGCGTTTAAATCATTAACAAATGCTATTTCATCAAAATGCTTAAATGATCTATACTTGATTTCATGATGCGCGTGTTTTCTAGGTATGTAATTTAGCTTCCGATTACAGAAAATTGCACGGTGGTCACTGATATTTAATTCTTTAACACTAATTTGCGAAATATGTTCTTTCATGGGTTACGTAGATGTGATCAATTAACGTGCGTGAGATATCTGTTACACGAGTAGCCTCACTAATTAACTGGCTAAGGCCCAACGCGTGAATGTAATTTGACCATTCTCTATTAGTGGTATCGCATAACAAGTTCTTATTTACATCTCCTAATAAAATTATTTCCTTTCCTACGTTCATTGTATTGTCCATTAATTGTTCAAACCTGTCAGTCCATTCTACTTTGGAGTGCGGGGGTCTGTATAAACATCCTACTAAAAATGACCTGTAGTTTTGTGATATTTCAGTTTAGTCTCACTTAAGCCGAAAATATGCAGATTTTCATTTTCGTTTGATTTTAACATATATTTCAATTCTTCAAATTTGCTAAGATTCCGCGCACATATACCCTGTATATTTAAATAACCAATGTTAAACCCTTTCTTGCTTAAATTTAGATTAACTACATTTGTGGATTCATTTTCCTTGTTGTTTTGCATATACGATGGCGAGCGTAATGTATTTGTAGAAACATCATCACATATATTGTTACCGCATGTTTTGACATGTCGCGTAATTTCACAAACGTTCATATGCTGTGCTGAATTACCACCTGATTGACAATCATTGGTAATTGTAGCCGTGTCTAATTCATTTAGTTCGATAGTGTCCAGGGCAGTGTAGCCTATATATACTTTATTGCAGGTGCACCTAATTTCATTACACACGGAGCACATTTCATGTAATTGAGCAAATCTATTATATAATGTTATGTGTCCGCCTGCATTCCACGACATGGCATTAATGCCTAAATGCTACCTATTTGGACAGTCTGCAATTTTGTGACCAGCTAAACGACAATAGTAACACAAGCCGGCCCTCACATTGTTCCCATGTCCATTTTGTCGTGAACCACGGTTCGTGTTGTTTCGACTAACGTCTTGGTGATCACGAGTTCCTCTGGCTCGTCTGTCGTCAGACCCTCGTTGGTGGCGCAAGAAAACACATGTTTCGTAGTCTGTAACCACGGCGATGTGGTTGTGTATTGCGTGCAGCAAACGCTTTATCCCGGGAAGTGTCAGATGGATTCGGTCGCGGTTGAAATATCGTTGTAGCAGCATCTCATTCTTATCATAAAATAATCCGTTGGTGTCTGCAATACACTGCACATCCTTGTTCGACCAATAGACGGCCAATCTGTCTATGCTGGTGTTTATGTGGTCAACGTTAATATCTCCTCTCGGGGCGACGCTGCATATGTATATATGGCAGTCACTATTTGCCGCCTTAATTTTCGCCAGTAGTTGATCGTACCTCTCCTCGAACAGTTCTATGTCGGTGTCGTTTGCAGCATCATTACCGCCACAATATATCACTACATTGGAGAATGAATTCAAATCATACATTTCAATTTCCGCTGATACTGTCCGGATTGTCGCACCCCCAATTGCATGTTTGTGAATGCCCCCTTTAAGCCCTTTCTTGTTCACACCACTTAACAGGGAATTACCAATTAGCAGGGTTTTGTTTCCTGAGTGCGGTACTGTGGGGGTCGCGCCTGGCTTGACGGGATCTGGTTGGCATTTCTAGATGGCACGTTTTCTGGCGAGAAGTTCACTGAACAAGGCGTAAGGTGGTCATTTGACCGACGTGTAATACGTATGGGAATGTCGAGACTGGGTGTGCACTGACTTGCGTCCATCGGGGAAATCCTCTGATGTTGCTGTACAGGCTGGCGATTTGTAACGGTGTCTTTTCCAACTGGCCTATTTTCCGTACAGCTACTAGGCATAATGTCCACTCTGCGGGCGGTATGTTCCCACCGTTCAACGACAGGTTGTGCTGCAACTTCGGAATATAACAGAGAAGGTGTTAATTTATCCATACAACTGATCAAAGTAGCTTTCAGTTGGGATAGCTCTTTGTCCATTCTGCCAATTGTTTCCACCACCAGTGACCGGAGCATCCGCCCATTTGCTACGCTGTGATCAGTATGGGTAATATCCTGACGCGCGAGGAACGGCGTGCTAGCGGCCGGTGGTGATGCCGTATTTGACCTAATTGGAGTATCCACTACCACCTCCTGTAACTGCTGGCTTTCTTCGAAGATGATGTGGTAACTGTCTGCGTTTTCTACAAAACGCTTGAATAGAGCAGTTGCAATTTTGTTAAATTGACACTCTCTCCACAGTTTGTGGCCTGCCCATGTGACCGTTACAGTTCTCTGATGTGTGTCCATCACAATCTCACAACGCATGCCACTGACGTGCGTATGGCATTTAGTAATGCCCGACGTGTTTTCAGGATCTACACTGCTGGAGAAATCAGCTTTTAATTTTGACACAAAGTCGTAGAAAAACACGAGGGATACAAATGTTAGTTGCGTCCTGTGGTTGTCATGTGTTGTGCTATAGAACACGTCCTCAAACTGGTCGGCTGGTAGTATCTGTATGTTTTATTTGTGCAGGAAAATGATTGAGAATTTACTAAAAGTGTTAAAACTTATATAGTATTTTGCTGCTTACTATTTCAAAGCAAAGAGTATTTTGATGCTATTATATAAATTATTAAAAATAGAAAGAAGTGAAATTGAATGAAACACGTTTCCATGTGTCACACAATAACAAAATGGGGTTTATTGAGTGTTTGATCAGTTTAACTCACAATCAGATAGCACATGACTATATCATGATGCAGTTTACATCATTAATTAGAGCCACCATGAATGACCACCAAACTTAACAGTGTAGATCCTGATGAGGCTGCGAGGATGCACCAGCTGATCCGGGGATATGCATGTCGTAACGTGTCCAGTGTCCGTTACTTAATTATAGTGTGTCATGTATATAAAGTGAAACCTATATTGTGCTTCTGGACCTGAACAAGGTTCCTATCCCCGATGTATTTTGTAAGTACATGTAGTAACCAATATATAAGAATACGTGTTTGTAATAAGTCGGTATTTGATAAACATGTGTAACTGTGTCATGTCATTCCACAGATAACCCCGTCCCAGTTAGACTGCATTGCTGCAGATATAATATATGCTGACAGCTAATTAGAGACCAGTGTTGAAATAGCCATACTGGTATGTGTTAGGATACAGGAAATAAGGCTGCTAGCAAACTTGAATTCATGTAGTCATGTAAATTCCAGATCAGACTGCACATACATGCTGTTTTGTGATTGTGCATACTAACCCGAGTATATGCTGTTTATAATTAGTATATACTGCATTTTCACAGCCACTGTATCAAGTTCTAGGCGAAATATTTCTCTTGCTGGTCTATTAAACCATGATTTTGTTTCATTCACCTTGTTATGTGCATACCAACCACACATTTAATTTGATATTACTGTCCAAAATCAAAGTTGTGCGGCTGGCACACTGTCTGATGTTGATCATACAGGCAAATGCCTGTATAGCTGTTAGCGTTATCACTAAACACGTGGGGTTGTTTACAATGTCGGGTCATGAACTCAGCTCTATGCATGAATTGCATATGTAACAGCTACGCTCCGCCCGGCAAGTTTGAATCAGTTGTCAGTTGAGTACATTGTATTACTTCAAAAGCACATTTACATTTGTTTTCTTAAATCCAATTTTTTCTAAACCTTTCAAAGTTGTATTATCTATGTCTGTGTGAAATATTGTACTTATTTGTTCAGTGGTATTTCTAAAATATCTGAAAATGTGTCCCTGAAGTGAAGCATGCATAAAATTATCAAAAAGCCGGCCCAGCGCCATCTGGTGGCTTTTATATCCCAGTTGGGCCTTTAACGCTCATGTTCATTCTTTGTAACTTCTGTTTCTCTCAATTCATATTCCATACATGCATTTGAAACAACATTCTGCATCATTCTCAGTACAGAAAGCCCACGGTGCCCGCTAACCCCAAGGTCAAGGTCACGGGCTTAGAAAATGCTCAGTTTTGAAAAGTTAACGCTTGGGTTAATTTATTGTAACATATTTTTACCTTGATGTAATGTTTTAATATTTCATACAAGTCATGCATTTGTAAGAACATTCCACATCATCTGCAGAAAGTTAATGGTGTCCGATAACCCCAAGGTCAAGGTCACGGACTTCAAAAATGTATAGTATAGAACGTTAGCATAGGTGCCAGGAGATACTGTCGTTGGCGGCATTCCTGTTTGTGTTTAGCTGTGTTTGTTGGAAAATAAGTGTTTTGGTTTCAGTTTATTATCCACTCGTGTAGCGAAAATGGGGCATAGGATGCAAACGTTGTCTGTTCGTCCGTCTGTCCGTCTGTCCATCACAAACATTAACAATGGGGTTAATCTGCAATAACTTCTGTTTCCATTGATGGAATGCTTTAATATTTCATAGGTGCATTTGTAACACCATCCTGCATCATTCTACAGAAAGCATATGGTGCCCGCTAACCCCAAGGTCAAGGGCTTGGAAAATGTTTTGTTTCGAAAACTTTACACTTCATTATAATTTCTCTTTCCCTCAATGGAATGCTTTAATATTTCATCGGTGTATTTCTAATAACATCTCACATCATTCTACAGAAAACCCATGGAGCTCACTAACCCCAATGTTATTACACGCTCCTTATGTACTATTAAACTGCGCCATGCGGTACATCTTGCTCCGCGGAGCTCTTGTATTAATTATATCTATATAGTTTTCAAGCTATCTAGCTAGGTTTCGGGGTTACTCTCCAATTATTTTGTTAAATCCCCATAGGATTCGTTTTCGCAATAAAATCAATATTTGGTAATGTTTCATCAAATACAAAATGGAGAGAGTGACTTGCTTGTGATGAAAAATTACTTACATTAGAACTTTTTTAAATTTAATATGTTTAAGGTATTAGGTCATTGACAGAGACACTTGGCATCAATTATAATTGCTTCATAAGATTGATGTGATATATGAATATAACGTATGCGAATATTTTCGTGTTGCTGTATACTATATTGAGCATTGAGTTGCCATCTCCGCCATCTTTGTATGTACAAGCCATCGTACAGTTTCACCACTTCGTGCGTTTGCATATACAGCAAATACTATGACAGTAAACCAAATAAAAGTTGGTGCAATACATAATAGACAGATATCACAACGGCAAGCTATAAATTTTATTCCAGCAAACTATACAAAAGACGAGATATCTGAGCATTTCTCCTATCAATCTGAAAATAAATTTGGATGTGTAAACATTTCAATCTGATGCACAGTCTATTGTTATTGTACACGTTAACCATATGTAAAGCCATATTTACTCGCATAGTAGGTGAGTAGACACTAGAGAAATACACTCAGGTAACTTTCACTGGATTTGACAGCTAATAACAGAGTACAGTAGTGGGTATAGATGGTATGTGTTGTGTGGTTGGCCAGGTTAAAGTGATACACTGTGCCTATTTTCTGTGTATGAGGCTATCTATAATGGTGGTTCATGTTGTTAAAACACAGACAGAAACCGGTCCAGAAAAGTGATAATTGATAGTAGTCCGTCCGTTTTCTACATGTGATTAGCTACGTTATAGCATATGTTCTACTTCACATTTTGAGTTCTTTGTCAAACGGCAGAACAGATGAAACTGGCTGATGGCTGGAACACACAAAGATGGCCGACTTGGCCACTCTATGTGTTGTGAAGGATACAGTAACGAGGCAGTGTTCACATATATGGTATATATATATATACTCTACCACATTTACCAACCAATTATCTTTGAATCAAACGATGATCAGGTATAGAACGGGTCATTAATAGCCATAAAACGTGGAACAAACAGTTCGACTTCGAATAACACATCTCAGTCTAAGCCAATCAGGCTGCTTGATTGCAAGCATAATAATCAATAATTTAGAAATAAAAACAGGACAAATATTGGTGAGATCAGCGCATGCGGTGGTTTATTGAATTTCGCTGTAGCCGGTGTTAGGGGGCGTGAGGGGGTGGGGGGGCGTTGGTGTCATTGATCATGGCAATACTAACTAATTATTTGACAAGTAAACAATGTACGTGTTTACCTGATAATTGTGTGGATGTAAAGGATCTCTTGACCTTGTACCGTTCTTTGTTCAACTGTTTCTTTCTCTAACCGCTCTCAATTGCATGGGTAGTTACCATTATGATATTATAAGATCAATTCCCGAGTAGGTAACGATTAATGCTGAGCATTTTAATTGGCCGCTAGTGCCTTATCCGGGTGAACTTTCAATTTATCATAATTGAGACATGCCATGTGATTTTGTACCTTCGGACAGCTGCGTAATTTCATGAAATACGTTTACAAAATTTACAATATGTTCCGTAAATGATGTCAAAAGGTGACATAACACAATTTTGTCAACTTTCGACTTTATTTATGAAAAATATTGTAAATGTATTTAATGAAATTACGCAGATGTCGGAAGGTACAAAATCACATGGCGTGTCGCATATGAAATCCTTGTTGTGACGTACTGTAAGCCATTTCATACGTCAAGTGATTTGACACACCTGGAACGAATTTGTTTGGCTGACCGCATCACCGTAATTATGTATTCTAATTATGCGCTAACGCTATCATGTAAATCGAATAAAATAAAGCTGCTATAAATCATTATGGCGTTCATAAAGGCGCGAAAAAACAATCAGTGTGTTTTGACTTTGACGTCGTCATGTTATAAACGTTATTAGCAGCAGTGACTCTGTAAACAAGACTGCAAATGTGCAATGTTTTTCCGTATAGTAATTTCCAGTGTCCACAAAGACCAGTAACCTGTAATATGGCATATTTAGAATAATAGTATGGCCAGTGTTAACCCTTTGAACCCGAAAGCCCGCTATAGCGGTTTATGCAAACAGTGCAGATCCAGAAGAGCCAGCCCGTAACGAGCCGTCTCATATGGATCAGGAATTTTAAAAGTAATTTTCATATTTTTGAGAACAAAATCACCTCCTTTTCATAAATGGACTAGTCTGAAAATCAGTGTGTGATGAGTAGGTTGGCTGAAACATTAACATATCAAAATTAAAATCCAGTTACGTACTGACGGGTGAAAAGGTTAAAACTATGTTTCTCTGGAGATTTCAACGAGATGCGAAAGTAGTCAATGGCGTCTGCTCACTGAAACATATAGGATATACCCTCGTTCTCTGCAGTAGTAGTAAGGGAGTCAAAATGATACCACCTACCGTGATATCATTTATAACCCTCTATAATACCCCCACCACCCCCGAAAATCAAAACATTGGTTAACGAGGAAAATTGGGTCTCCCGACAGCAAATTTATGAATTTTTGGAGAAAATAATTTTGAAAAGAGGGAGTCCCAATTATATTGGTAATTGACTTTTGAAAAAAGTCGAAATCATTCATGCAAGTACAATAGTTTATATTCCTCATTTTTCTCCTCAGATATAGCTAATTTACTTCGCAGATCAGCAACTAATTCTACCAGCTCTAGTCTACCACGTTCACCTTTAGCCACCTGACAGTATAGTTGCTTATGTCTACAAAGTGTTTGGGCACTAACGAATTTACAAGGGCATCTAGGGCATTGAAATTGTGGGGGACACAAGGAAACTTTCTACGTCTCGCTAGATGCCTTCGTAGATAGTCTTTACACGTAAACGTCTTACAACAAGTCTCACACTCCATTATATATGTATATAACCTATGAAATGTATCTGTTCAATTGGACGTGAAAAAAATATTATGTAAATTTTTGACGTCCAATTGAACAGATAAATTTTATAGGTTATACAAAAGTATATATACAAAAGTATAATACAGAAAATATGATAACGCCAGAAACTAGAGCAGAAATAGAAAGTTTGAGAAGAGAAGCCGAATCTCTAGGGATTACTTATAGTACACGGTTGAGAGTTAGGGGGTTGACAAAGCTGATAAATGCCACAAAGAATGAGGCATTTATGAAGCGGTTTACCCGCGCCTATAAAAGAGGGGCATTTACAAACCTCTCACTAGCGGAGGAAGTTGGTAACAGAATTCAAAAAGAAAGTATTGCGGAGTTAAGGGCTAGTGTAATAAAACCTTCAAGCACCAATAATTTGTCCCAAATTAGACACACAGGTGGCCCAATACAAAATAATAAGAAAAAATCTCTCGTTCGCGCGATAGTGGAAAAAGGTGAAGAAATATTGGGGGCTCACGATGAAACATTGGAAAAGGTAGAAAATGGAAGACGAGTAGTTACATTATCCTTTCGTAAAAACATTAACATTAACGAGTCTGAACGCATGTCCGAGAAACTCGCTCCGTATCTAACAACCAATTTTTATTTGAGATATTCATATTCTTACAAGCTAGAACATATGGAGGAAATTAAAAATGGAAAACCTGTAACTATAATAATGCACAAAAATCTCGGTGGTAGCGAACCACTATCATCAATGAAAACCGTTAAAAAATGGCTGTCAGATAAGGAGCAAACACGAATAATGTCCGATACAATAGACAGACCGAATACAAAGTGGAAGTTTGTAAGATGGGTAGAGGTTTTCGTAAAGCTAATACAGGGTAGTAGGGGAAAAGATTTGGGACTACA
This sequence comes from Conchocele bisecta, assembly GCA_029237695.1. Taxonomy (NCBI): domain Eukaryota; kingdom Metazoa; phylum Mollusca; class Bivalvia; order Lucinida; family Thyasiridae; genus Conchocele; species Conchocele bisecta. Next base: position 20,573,339 of record CM055271.1, on the reverse strand, counting down.
ATCCAAAGAAGCAGCAGGAGGAGAACTTCCAGAATGGCTGAAGAATAAAAAAGGTATGTATTCTTTAGATAAGTATAATGACGACCTTTGTCTGTTCAGGTGTCTAGCTATGCATATGACAGATAAAAGACCCGACAGATGTACAGAAAAGGCGAAAGAACTTAGTAAGCAATATTTTGGTAGTAATGTGGTTTCACCAATTCCTTTTTCAGATCTGAAAAAGGTTGAAGAGTTTTTTAAAATCGGTATAGAAGTATATCAACCCACCGAATGTAACGTATGGTGGTTGAAAAGGGTACCAGCGCACTATAAGGCAATAGGTAATAAACCAATGACAATAGGACTGTTTAATAATCACGCATTTCTAATAAAAAACCTTAAAAACCTATCTAAAATTTACGCCTGCGATAATTGCAAGCAGAAATTCACGAAAGCGAGTAATATGAAGAGATACGGACCAAAATGTATGAAAGGTGAGACAAAAGTAGTATGTGATGGTAATTATTTAGAGCGCCCGCGTTCGTCGTTCGAGAAAGCGTTCTACCCAAAAAGTTCTAACAGTTATGGGGCGATCGATTGGATGTACTCTGTGGAAAAGCGCGAGGGAATTCACATTCACCACGAACAGTGTGGACACGGGGGTGAAAGATGGATTTTAGGAGCTCCAGTAGATGGATACTGTCCAGAAACCAATACCGTATATCAATATCACGGCTGTTACTGGCACGAGTGTGAGATTCATGCAAAGCATAGAAAAGAAGAACGCGCATCCACTATGAGAAGAGATACATTTATTAGAAGAAGCAAAGAATTCAACCTAGTAGTTATGTGGGAATGCGAATTTCAAAGAACGGGTAAAGACATAAAGATCGGTTGCGAAACTACTCTTTATCCATATCAGATAGTATACGATTTTGAGGCGTATCTCAACCCAGAATTTGAAACTCTCGGTAATAATCTAGAGCACGAAGCCGAGCACGTTCCGGTAAGCGTTAGTATAGGAGATAATTTCTCAGGAACAGTAACTCATATTTGTGATAAAGATCCCGCAAAACTTATAGAAAAATTCGTAGAAGATTTGAAAGTCAGGGGAAAAGCTATAAGAGAAGAAGTGTGGTCAAGATATGGGTTTAATACAGAACATTTACGTAAAAACCAAATCGCCAAGATCGAACAGTGGATAGAGCAAGTACCGGTTATAGGTTTTAACAGCAGTAAGTACGATATCAACTTAATAAAGAAATACCTAGTAGGCGAACTGGCATCAACAACAAAGAAAGTAATGGTCGGAAAACGTGCAAACGCAACAATATTTCTATTTACTCCAGAGGTTTAGATTTCTTGATGTAATACTTTATCTAGGACCCGGTGTAAGTTACGATAGTTGGATAAAAGCCTACGAATGCAAAGGACAGAAATCTTTCTTTCCTTATGAGTGGTTCGATTCTCCAGACAAACTGGATTACCCAGGACTACCGGATATAGAGAATTGGTATTCCAAACTATCTGGGAAAATGTTAATAGATGAAACAGAATTAAGTAAATGTCGTAGAATTTTCGAAGAAAATAATATGAAAACTTTCAGAGATTGGTTGAAATATTATAACGATTTAGATGTAGCACCGTTCCTAGAAGCGGTGGAAAAAATTTGTGAATTTTATAAACACAGAGGTGTGGATATTTTCAAAGATGCGGTAACACTACCTGGAGTAGCTATACAATATTTATTGAGAGGAAACTATTAAAGAACAAAAATCTTCAAAGACGATTATACCGGAGGATGCTCTATATGCACCAAAAGAAGAAACATACGAAATGATGAAGGACGCTCTAGTTGGCGGTCCATCAATAGTATTTACACGATATGCAGAAGCTGGTGTTTCAAATATTAGAGTGGGTTCCAAACCTTGCAAGGCTGTTTTGGGGTACGACGCAAACGCGTTATATTTATCTACGTTAAATAAAGAGATGCCGTGTGGGAGAGAAACTATACACCATATAGATACCCCACATAACCCTAAATTTATTAAAAAGTTTTGTAAAAGAGTTTTATCTGGAGACTGGTTTGGGTTTGCGGAGGTGGATATAGAAGTTCCACACAACTTAAAAGATAAGTTTTCTGAAATGTCCCCAATATTTATAAACAGAGAAGTAGAGGTTGATGAAATTCCCACACACATGTTAAAATATTTAAAAGATACTGGCCGAACAAGAGGAGATGGAAAAAAATTGGTGGGATCTATGACCGCCACTAAAGTATTGCTGTACGCGCCACTGTTGAAATGGTATTTAAAACACGGCCTAGAAATAACTGGAGTTCATCGTGTTATAGATTATATTAGCGGAAAACCATTCGAATGGTTCGCAACAGAAGTTACAGCCGCAAGACGAACAGGTGATGTAGAACCAAATAAGAAACCAGTAGCCGACATAATGAAATTATAAGGATACTCGTGTTGTGGAAAAATGATAGAGGCAACGGAGAGACATTTAAATACGACATATACACAAAACGAAACCTGTGTTGACAAAGCATTAAGATCTGCATTCTTTGACGATTTGGAAGAGATAGGAGATGCGTACGAAATATCTTCAAGAAAACCCAGGTGTGCGGTAAAGAGACCATTCCATTGTGGAATAGCGGTTTATCAACTAGCTAAATTGAGAATGTTGGAATTTTACTACGAATTTCTAGACAAATACGTAAAAAGAGAAGACTTTGAATTAATACAGATGGATACAGATAGTATGTATATAGGAGTTAGTGGAAAAATGATAGAGGAATTGATTAGACCTAACTTACTAGACGGGTTTGAAAAAGAAAAAAAGAAATGGTTGGCTTGGGATAAATGGAGCGAAAGAGAGCCCGGACTTTTCAAAATGGAATTCAGCGGAGATAGGGCGATAGCGTTATCTAGTAAGTGTTATTTTGTAGAAAAAATTAATTTCACTAAAGATAATTTGGAACAAATTAAAATTAATAAAAACTCTGCGAAAGGAATGTCCAAGAGAACCAACAATTTAAATTGGGATAGATATAAACGAGTACTAAGTGAAACTACAGAAGATGGAAAACACATTATAGATGTAGCACAACATAGAGGATTTAAAATGAAAGACGGCGTTATGAAAACGTACTGTCAACAAAAATTAGGACTCTCGGCATACTACGATAAAAGACGTGTGTTACCAGACGGAATACATACAGAACCTCTCTAATAATTTTGAAAAAATTAAGAAAATTAGCAATCTAAAGACTCTGACGATCCGGGGGTAGCAGAAGTGTCAGAAGGCACCGCAAGACGTTCTTCGCGAACAAACCCTCGAGATAGCCCATCATCCAAATAGTAGAGCACGGGCTCATCGGGCTTGGTAATAGATCGATCTAGATGATATACATTGAGAGACCACACCGGATCAGTCGCGCGGCGGCTGCCACCTTCGAGCTCTCCCGGTTGATAGAGGTACCGGACGGAAGCCGTTGCTCCTCTAAACCAACGGGTCGCCCGCGCGAGACGGCAGAGGAATCGCTCGTCACCCTTTTAAACTTGATAGCATCTACGGGCTTCTTACCTATCAATCTGGTCACCTCTCCGTTCAATGCGGAGACCACGGCGGGCAGTCTGGCCACCCACTCGGTCGATCGCGAATGAGGGTCTACAAGTTCTTTAGCATATTGGTGTCCGAACAGTCTCTCAGCCAAGGTTCGATTGAAGCGCTCCACGATCCCCTGGTCCCGGTGGATGTTGACGCGGCCGCGTCTGACAGAAACGTCGTGCTTAGACAATAGATGAGAGACCGCGCCCATGAACTCGCGGCCGGGATCGACCTGGAGAAGATTCGGCCATTTGAGAGGACTCCTCTTATATATTCGGAGAGAGCCTCGGCCACCTCCTTAGACTCTTTAGTGGCTAACGGCTCAGCCCCCTTATAACGACTCGCTACGTCAACGATTGTCAGCGCGTACTTGTACGTCTTACGACCGACGCGATCGTGAGGGAGAAACAGGAGATCCGCTTGGTGAACTTGGTTCGGTACCGGCACGTCGAATTTCGGGCGCGGAATATTGTGAGGCGCGGGTAAATAGATCTGCCAGATGGCCTGCTTCTTGAGCCATTCCTTGACAACGTTTTCTGAAACCTTGGTCGCCGCCGCGAGGTTCTTGATGGCAGCGAGTCCCTTCCAGTAGCCGCGGGGGCTGTAGTACGTGTTCGCTAGCTTGCGCGTTAGGCGAACCGATAGTTTGGTATTAAGTTTGCGCGTGTTCATCGTATGCGATGTATTCTAATATATCGGACAATCTGCAACATGCCCTCGCCAGATCGTCCGGTAACTGCGTCGATAATAATAAACCTTTGTTGGAAGTACAATCGCGATTGGGGGTTAAGTTCTGAAGGAACTTGGGAAAATCTAATCTCCCAGGATTGGTGGAGGAATCTAACATCCGCTTTGCGAAAAGGGTGGCCGCTTTTTCGTCCTCCCGCCACGTCTCGAGAGAATCTCTGGCCAGACGAATCATACCCTTTGCACCAACCATGCGGTGTTTAAGGGCAGTGTAGCCTACATCAATCATAGCAAAATAAAGTTCGTCAAATGACATCGTTCTATATATATATATTTATAAAACATGTTATTTAAAATAATTAATTTAAAATCTCGATTGAATATAGTAGCCGACGAGCCCCACCACACCCATTCCCACGACGATGAACGCGATCTTGCGGTCTTTTTGGGGATCTGACGGTACATAGAAATCTGAAAGTTGGGGCTCGCGATCCAGCGGCGCGAGACTTTTGTGCGGATATGCCAGCGCGTACTCGCGGTTGGCTTCTTCAACGTTCTGAAAAGTTTGTGCGGCGTGATTTTCGCGGCGAAGCTCTTCATTGACCCAGTCCAGATGGGCTGTTCGTTTTTTCAACCACGCTTCCTTTGCGCTATTGAGTTGTTCTACAGCTAAATCGTGACGCTTACGCTCCTCATCCACGTTCGAGCTTTTCATTTTAAAGAATATAAAGTTGCTACCGCTGAACGCCAATGCGTTTACAAGCGCACCACCTACTATTACTGCGATTGAAGCCATTTATTTCCTATATTAACTGGTGGTAGAATTCCAGCTTTAACTAGATAATCTCGGGTCCAAACTGCGGCCGCTACATCTAAGGTCGCGAGCCCTACGTCTCTCACAGTAAAGTCCAATTTGGGAGCGGATCCTCCTAGGGCCATCTTTGATAGTCGAGCATACCCGATACTGAAACCCGATATCACCACGGCGTGATAAAGCGCATTCACTAACATTTTACCATCTTGTTCAGCCATTATAATTATTGCATATAAAATGGGTCGCGATCAATGTTTAAATGGGGCGCATCCAATCACGATTGGTGTTTCGTAACTTTCTTCTGAACACTGGCTGGTTGTTTTTTCGATAATAGGGGGTATTTCCACACGCACAGGGCACCAACAACTGCCAGACCACCACCAACAACCCAACTCCAATTCACGAATTTGGGTTAAATCGGATTCGCCCTACCTCGATTGGGTGTTGAGTGTGCTTCCAATTCGTGAATTGGGGGTGTTGTTGTACTCAACTCTGTCTTCAGATGTTTTGCTGTCTCCGTCCCCGATTGCAACGACTGTTTAGCCTCTCGAAGCTCGGCGAGTATTTTATCTTGTTTAACTTTTCGGGTTTTTTTATATGCGGTATGTCATCCAGTGGCGGAGTAACACTCGGGTTCGATTGTGTTGGAGCAATCGGGTTCAACTCCGTCACTCTCGCGGGTGTGTCTTGTGTCATAATTTATGATATTAATATTAGGGCTTATAGTTCGTGGGCATATATGTCCAAATTGACAGTGTTTACCCGTGGTCAACGCGGTTGTCAGCGGAGCTAAGTACATTCCAAACTTGTGATAAATTGAGCAGCAGGCTGTTCTAAGAGTGTGACCTATAAAAGGGTCAGTCTCTAGATCGTCAATCAATCCCGCGGTGTTTGGTATAGGGAGAAGTATACTAACGGCGGTTGCGTACAAATGAATAGCCGCCGAGCCGCATCTGACATCTTATCAACCTGAAAAACTGAGAGACGCCTACCGAGATAATGCTCCGATTGTCCCCCAGCAACCAGCGCAGCTAGCCGCTCTCGTCGCGCCGCATTTTCATTTTCATTTGGAGTCGTTGCACTCAACCCAATACCAACCACCGTTGGAGTTGATTCCGATTGCTCTGTCGGATCATTATCTTTCACGATGTTGGCAGTCGGAGTTGAGGTTTCTTCCATTAGCTGATCGAGAAGTTCGTCGCAGTTCATTTTTCTTAAAATTAATTTAACTATTCTAACAAGTCTCATCACTTTAACATATTGCCAAGCGCACCACCCGATACTTATGATCACCATTATGCTCGCAACAAAGCTCGCAGCGGAGCACCAAATTGTTAACATTGTTAACCATTGTTCAGCATTTGTTCAACATTTGTTAGCATTTGTTCAACAATTTGTTACCCCCCCGCATTTTGTTCAGCATTGTTCAGCATTGTTCAGCATTGTTAAGCATTGTTCAGTATTGTTCAGCATTTGTTCAGTAATTGCTAATTAATTATAGAATTAATTGATAACTTTGTAAGCAGTTGGTTGATCAGTCTTTAGCAAAAGCTTGGCGCGCTTAGTTTCCGAAAGCATATGTCGAACCTCCATGCGCTCCTCGCGCGTTGGGATAACGTCATTCTCTCGAAGACAGTCATCGAATGAGTCTCGGTCCTTGCAATGAAAGAGGGCGACCCATTTCGTTTGCTCGCGCAGATCCTTGAGGACAGCGTTGTACTTTTGAGTGGATATCCATACGCTTTGCCTAGCATGGCGGCCAGAAAATGCGAGCTCAGAGAGCATGTCCTTCTTTTTGGTCATCGCCGCCTTGGCCGAGCAATCATCAATCACGTATAGGGTGGGCTCACCCTGGAAATTTTGGTATAAACCACGCAGCCAATCGTGAAGCCTATCACCGGGGTCAATAACGTATACCTCAGGGTCGGTCCATATCCACGGGCGCCGCTGATAAGTATCGTTGTGCCGCACAGTGGGACACAGGATCACAATATGACGAAAGGCATCGCGGTAGGAGCCCTCGAGCAAGTCGAGGATGAAAACCGTTTTTCCACATCCTGTCTGCCCACATATTATGGCAGAGTGGGCATCTCCAATCGTGAATTGGTATTGATCGCTAATTTTCTTAATTTTTTCAAATTTATTAATTAATAAATCGTTAGAATGATTGCTAATTTTCTTAAAATTAATTAAATCAATAGAGTGCTGAGACGTATCGACCATCTTCGATGTTGAGTTGTGCGTCTGTAATTATATATAAGTACACGTTCAATGGCCCGGCTCCGTCCGCCTCTTTGGTTATCTGGATCGTCACACCCTCGATAGCGTTCTCAACTTGGCGTCCGTTGCCGTGTATTTGGTCGTCGTCGCTGGCTCGCATGTCTAGCCATAACGCGTATTTGGTATTCAGGAACTCCGCGAGGGAGACGGCCGAGAGATGCAGGTCTTTGGCAACCGCTGCAACCTCCGGAGAGCGCTTAATGCCGGCAGCAAACTGCTTTCTTACTTCATCCCACTGCTGGTGCGCGCGAAGACCCGCGCTGTAGAGTTGATTGGGGACTCCCTCGATCGTCACCTCTACCTTCGTGATTTTGGGGTTATAGAATTTGTCGGTTTTTCTAGCACCGAACGCGAACCGAGCATCCTCGAACAACATCAGTATACCTTTCATCGAGCGGGCGGGTACGTTGACATTAATATTCCACAACGTGTCGCCTTTGTCTTTCGTCATCTTGCGATGGCGAAGAATTCGGTCGTAAAGTATGGCAACGCGCCCGGCGTACTGGGTTCTGATCAATCGCGCGAGTTCGGGCATCGTGACCATGTCGTACTCCAGCGAAACATTATCGATCGTATACGTCGATAACATGTCGCTGGTTATGAGAACTCGGCCGTAGTCGTTGAACGTTAGTTCGTATTCGAGGCGGTCAGCCAAAGCGCTCTGATAGTAGGGCATGTGACTCTCCAGCAACTCAAAGTCGAGCGGGATGTAGAAGCGGTTGCCGTAAGCGCCCGCGACCGCGTTGTCGCTCGCGTTGTTATCTACCTTGTTACCAGCCCCGATTCTAAGTTTGGTTACGTTCTTATTTTTGCTGGTGTCAATACCCTGATAGACAGCGTTTTCGCGCTCTTGCGCCGTCATCCATAGGTCCTGATAACAATGGTAGACGTCGCTGTCATCGATCGACATCACCTCATTACCAGAAATCTTTATCATGGTCTTCTTGACTATGGCGCGACCCAGGTTCTGAACGATGGTTCGGTTCTCGTCCGTCGACGTCAGCGAAATAGTGAAAGCGAGGCGAACAGTCCCCGGCACAATGACGTCGTTAGTTCCGAGGTTGGGGAAGCGGACCAAGAGCTGCTGGTTCTGGTCGATCGTCGATGGGTTGTTCGTAATAACGACACTCTGTCTCACACCTTTTGCCCCGAGGGGCTCACGCAGTCTGCGGTATGGATTGAGTTTGCGACCGTATTGACTCGAAGACATAATTTAGTGAAACTATATTAAACCCGTATGGTTTTGTCTTTAATACATAATTAATTTTAAGAAATTATAAATATGGCTGATTACGATAATGACATGTATGAAATCGGCAGAGACGATTACCTCGATGCGGATGATGATGACATAGATGATTATAATGACGAAACGCCCTTGATACAACCTCCAGTTCCAATCCAATCGGGGGAATTAGGTGGCGCTACCAACAGCGTTGGTCAAAGTCGGGAATTACTCGAGGGAGCCGTAGACGACTACTACAACAGTTTGGCAAACAAAGATCTGGTCCCATCTGTCGGTCGCGACTACTCCAAATTCGAATTGACTCTGGACGGTAAGTTGCGACTAAAATCATCAGATATACCAATCATCAACATGAGGACCGGTAAACCCCTAGCGATGGGCACTGTTGCAGGAAGCCGGGGCGGTGACCAAATCGTAAAGAACGAACTAGGATTCACGGATTGGAAGAAGAATAAGAAGATTGCTTTGAGGGCCGCAGCTATAAGGGCCATTAACAGCCTAGAAGCTAAGGCGGCCGCCTCGATAGAAACTATCGAGCTCAGCGATCTCAGCGAGGTCCCTCAAGTGGCCACCGACGTTATTAACGCGGTGGAGACCACGTTCAGCGAAAACGAAATACTCAACCTCGAACAAGGGTCTAACGATGACCCATCGTTACCTCTTCGCGAACTCCGGGGACTCGATAAGGCTATGCAAACAGTCCGGGGCGAATTGGTCCATAACCTCGCCAAACTCACGGCGCTGGATGAACATATCGCGCTAGAAGAAAGAAAACTGGAGGAAGCTGGTGGCGATAGAGAATCTACCGAGCGGATCACCGAACGCCTGCGGTCGTTGCGAGACGAAAAAGCATCTTGCTTAGAGACCACATCGGCTTGCCGTGGGGCGCTCCGCACCCAAATAAGTCGGATCCGCGAAACAATCTCGAGGGTACTGCACGAGGAGACGACACTCGGTGAGCGTCTTCGCACTCTGTTCAGAGAACAGGTCATCACGATAGCAAGCATCCTCGTTGCTATCAGCATGACTATATCGACCATAGTTCTAGCTTTCACTGGTGGTGCGGCGCCACCACCCGCGCCAGCACCCACACCACCACCCGCGCCATCAGGCGGAGCCAAGGAGTGGGTAAAAAAACAACTAAAAGCCCTCGCCAGTCTCCTGGCTAAATTAGCCGAAAAGGCGGCTGCGGCACTACCTGGACTGATCGGAAGTATCGTTTCTTACTTGCTATCTATATTATCAAAAACGGTCGGATGGCTCGCCGAGAATACCTGGGCTTTAATCGTGGCCATCGCCGGTCTCCTACTATTCTTCGCCAGAGAGTTCCTAAAACCAAAGCGTAAATAGTCCGATCGCCACGAGGGCGACGACGAGCGCTAATTTCTCCTCCTCGTGTGTTGTGCTTCCAATCTCGATTGGTGTTTCAACATTGTTGATGATTGGATTGGGGGAACTCGATGGTGCATCCAATTTATGAATTGGGGGTACTGGGTTCGATTGTGTTGAGGGAGGTGTATCCATTTTGTGTTTTGGGGGTTTTATGAAATCGGTTCCACTTACAACTCCGCTCCCAATCATCTTGGGTGGGAGCTTGATGATATCCGTGTTCACGTTAGCGTTGTGGCCGATTTTTTGATTGGCGGTGGCGATTACGATCTGATTATTGTAACCATCAACCGGGTCGTCTCGTAGTATCATATTGCTCGGCGCCATATAAAGACCTATTCCAAATGCGTAGTCTACTGGAGTGCTGGCATTCTGCAAAACGTCTTGATAATTCTGGATCGCCTTCTCCAGATCCACCCTAGCTGAGATGGCGTCCTCTACAAGTGCCAAGAATTGTTTTTGTGCATCAAACGCCGTTACCGTGCCCAGTATAGAACTGCGAGTTTGCTTCTGTGCGCCGAGGATGGCCCAGACGTACGTGCGAATGGAGTCGTTGACGCGAGTAACCCCGGCCTGCGTGAACCCTAGACCCTTATCTAACATAAATGTACCCCACGCGTTCTGAACCTCAGCAGCCTGCTGTATGTAATCGACGTGAGCCCGTTTCGGAGGTAACATTTTACAAGAAAACACGCCACAGTGCCGACCTCCAGACACTTCCGGCCCGAAAGTCATAGTCGCGGGGTCAAAATTCCCGGCGTTCCGACTGACGATGTGGTCACCGGAGTGATCGTGTCTAAAATCAGTCTGCGTCAAATTCCCGGACTGGCCCCGAATGAGAACGTGGTGGTAGGAAATGCTTTCTGTCTCCAGTCCGCGTCTTTTGAAACGTTAAATTCGTTACACAGTCTTTCAAACGCCATACGGTCGTATGCGTTGGAAATGGGATCCCAGGCGTCGTCTTGAGGTAGTGAAATACCTAGTTCTTTGAGAATCCTCCTAATAGTATAATACGCATGAAAGTTGTAAACACTTCGGAGATGTCAGATGGTCTTTATGTGAAACTCCACACCCGGCTGTTGCGCACCATACAGCGAAATTTATTTGGTTCTGCCAAAACTGCATCGGTGTTGCTTTCCACCAGTTTACCGCCTCCATCGTAGTAATCTTGGGCAGCCTATATTGTTCAAAGATGTTAGGGAAATTGGTGGCAAAGCCACTGTCCGGTCTAACCGTTACGGTTGGGTTTACAAGGTTAACAACGTCTTTTTGCTTGTATTTACCTCCGACCGCGTACTTTGCATTATAATTAAAGCTAAATGCTTTGGTATCCATTGAAAGATATTATTATGTTTGCTACTATCACTAATGTTCAAAAAGGGAGTTGTGAACTTCAAATGTCAATCGACAACTGCTGCGCACAACGCCGGGTAGGCCTCAGATCAATCACGTTCACGGTTGGATGGCAGAATGTGGGGAAGAGCGAAGGGTTTTACTATGTGAAGGATGGACAACAATTAGGTGTAAAGCTGCCTCACGGACTGTGGGGAATAAGACAGCTCAAAGATTTTGTCAACTCAGAGCTTGACGGTATAATCAACCTCATAGTATCGAATGCTACCGGGCTCGCAACAATGACCATCAGCACTGATAATAAGGTAGTGGTCTCCCCGGGGTTGGGTATTCAACTCGGTTTTAGAGAGACATACTCCTCAAACAAAGGAGTGTTTACCCCGGGTGAGTACGTCGGTGATAACCCGGTGGACTTCGCCTTCACGAAAACTCTCAGGGTGCACCTGGATCGGGTGAACACATCGTACAATACGGTAGACGGATCCCCCAGCACATTACTGAAAACCGTGCAAGCCAGCGACTGTTTCTATGGCGAGACTGTGACCTTAGACTTCCCACACCCCGAGATGAAAGTTTTGGAATCGGGACATATCCACGAATGTACGGTCTCTATTCTCGATGATCGAGCGAGAAAGTTGAATAACTATTACCCGGTTTCGGTAGTTCTCGAAATTTCCAATTGAGTATAGGTGCCCAATATTATAATTAATTTTATTATGAGTATATACGGACCAGGTAGTTCTTCCGATTGGGTGACAAATTCAAAGAATTTGGAACCGACAGAAGGTGGATTCATCCCGACAGAGGGCGATTTTTTAACTACTGGAAAAACCAAGGCCCTGATAAATAAAACTATATCGAGGGTCACAAACGGGATTCACAGGAGTATATCAGATGTTAGAGTAGAAGTGCTGACGGCGACTGCACAAATTGAGGGAGTCCGAACGGATATTGAGAAAGATCAGGCGGCTTATGAGGTGTTGCGCTCAGAGGACTCTCTCAACAGAGAAGCGGCACTAAACGAACTAGGTAAAAAAAATAACCAAATTTCGAAAAGAGGCCCGGTTGGGGATTGATAAAGTCCGAGAAGACCACCAGGCGGACCTTACGGAGGCTTATGATGCGTTGCTCTTAAAGGACTCTCTCAACAGAGAAGCGGCGGTTGGTGAACTAGACAAAAAAATAACCGAATTTCGAAAAGAGGCCACGTCGGGTATTGAGAAAGCCCGAGAAGACCACCAGGTGGACCTTGCGGAGGTTTATGAGGTGTTGCGCTCAGAGGACTCTCTCGTCAGAGAAGCGGCGGTTGCCGAACTAGATAAAAAAATAACCAAATTTCGAAAAGAGACCCGGTCGGGTATTGATAAAGTCCGAGAAGACCACCAGTCGAACCTTGCGGAGGCCCTTGCGGAGGCTTATAATGCGTTGCGCTTAGAGGACTCTCTCAACAGAGAAGCTACACTTACTGAACTAGACGGGAAAATAGCCGAATTTCTGAAAGAGACCCGGTTGGGGGTTGAGGGGGTCCGAGAAGACCACAAGGAGGCCATTGCGGAGGCTTATGGGGCTTTGCGCTCAGAGGACTCTCTCAACAGAGAAGCGGCACTTACTGAACTAGACGAAAAAATAACCAAATTTCGAAAAGAGGCCCGGTTGGGGATTGAGGGAGTCCGAGAAGACCACCAGGCGGACCTTACGGAGGCTTATGATGCGTTGCTCTTAAAGGACTCTCTCAACAGAGAAGCGGCGGTTGGTGAACTAGACAAAAACATAACCGAATTTCAAACAGAGGCCCGGTCGGGTGTTGAGAAAGCCCGAGAAGACCACCAGGCGGACCTTACGGAGGCTTATAGGGTGTTGCGCTCAGAGGACTCTCTCAGAGAAGCGGCGGTTGCTGAACTAGACGGAAAAATAACCGAATTTCAAAAAGAGGCCCGGTCCGGTGTTGAGAAAGCCCGAGAAGACCACCAGGCAGCCCTTGCGAAGGCTTATGAGGCGTTGCGCTCAGAGGACTCTCTCATCAGAGAAGCGGCGGTTGCTGAACTAGACGGAAAAATAACCGAATTTCAAAAAGAGGCCCGGTCGGGTGTTGAAAAAGCCCTAAAAGGCCACCAGGCGACCATTACGGAGGCTTATGATGCGTTGCGCTTAGAGGACTCTCTCAGCAGAGAAGCGGCACTTACCGAACTAGACGGAAAGATAACCGAAGTTTCCATAAAACGTGCCATAACAGTTTGGGCTGAGAAGCGGGGCCCATTGGTTGAGGGGCACTATGAATATTCGTTCGGTGCCAAAGCGAGTAATAAATGTGGGGGATACACTATGACAGCCGCAGATGAAGTTATCCAAATGGCGGTCTGCTCGGTTAATGGTAGTGGTAAACCTGTGGGCACGGTCGCGGTAAATATTGTAGTAGATGGGGAAGAACGGGGGATTGGAGTCACTAAAATCTCTGAAGATAGTTCGACGGTGGTTTCGTTCTCCGGTGATGATCGAATTAGACTTTCCGAAGGTAGTGTTATTAACTTTGTTACGAAAATCGGTGACCCAGAGAGTTCTTCCACTATTGTCTCATTGTTAATTGAACTTAATTTGTAAATACTAATATATTGAAAATCATGAACGAATCACCGCTTCCAATTGTCAATACCACTCCATTAACACTGTGTACAATTAACGAAAGAAGTTCAGATTTTAGGTTGAATAATATCGTCGCTATGCAGGATATTTTAGTTAGAGAATATACAAATAGAAAAAGAAACGCTAAAAAATATAGACGCGCGGTGAACATGGCTGAAGCATCTAGCACGGCTCTAGCGAGTGTTTCTGTGTTGTGTGAGGCGGGGACAGCTGCAACTATATCCACCATTATAACGGTTCCTGTAGCGGGAATTTTATGTGCGGTGTCGGCCGTTTCTGGGTTGTTGTGTATGGTAATTAGGGCGTCGGGTGGAAAACTAGAGAAAAAATGTAGAAAACATGATAGAATATCTGTTCTCGCCAGGTCGAAGAAAAATACCATCGACGTTATGGTGTCCAAAGCGTTGGCCGATAAGAAAATATCAAATTTAGAGTTTGAATCCGTGGTGGAAGAAATGGGGAGATATGAACAATTAAAAAATGATATAAGAATCAAGGCGCGCGCCACCATGCCCAAAATTGAGTGTACTGATTGGGATAAATTTAGGGAAAAACTTGGAGATAAAGTCCGAAGAAATGTTACAGCACCATTATAAAATAATTTTTTAAAAAAAATTAATTTTCTTATATTGGTGCAGTAAACAAATTTACATACCTACACAACATGTGTTTTTCACTGAGAATTACGCCGTAATCGCATAACAAATTCAGTCGAGGATTACACTGTAATCGCCTGTGTAAATTGATACACTCGGCTATAAATAACTGTCTGTTTACCTCGGCTATCAATTTACGCATGGTTCATAACCCGTGTAATTGAAACATTGTCGTAAATCGATACTTGTACAACACAAGGTAATGTTTATCATAACAGCCTTCGTGGTCGTGTGGGTTAAGGCGATAATGTATAGAGACGAGGGTCGTGGGTTCGAGCCTCGGTGGGAGCTAAATCTTTTTATTTCTATCCCTACAAATGTGGTCGCTATGGTAAACAACTGCATGACAACGGCGTTCCTATCCGACCGCTCGAGGTTGATACAAAAATAAATTCAGATTGCCAGTTTACATACCATCGATAAGGAAAAATACACTCAAAGTATGACAACGGCGTTCCTATAAGACCGCTCGAGGTTGATGAAAAATAATTTCAGATAGCTCGTTTACATACCTTCGATAAGGAAAATACACTCGGCTATAAATTAATTAGTAGTTGTTTTTTTTTCAATAATAATTTTTCAATATCTTTATAAGCGATATCGTAGAAATGTACATTCGTAAACGAATCGTTGGGTTTTTTAATTTTTTTTGTATAATACACCTTAGGTTCATATCCGATACGCATTATCCGTCTTAATGTTTGTATTTGCCTCTTGTATAGTTGACATAATTGCCGGTATAATATTGTAAATGTAACGTTTTTATCGGAGCGTAATAAATTACGCTGGTATTTCATATATTCGATATCGCCTAGTGTTCTCATTTTATAGAATTTATATACAGGATTATAACCCCCGTAAGCTTCGTAAACTTCTTCAACACAGTCATTAAAAATTTTCAATTCAAATTGTATTGTATCATCCATTTTCTCTAATAATATTGGTACTTGTTTTTTCTGTTCAATTGGACGTGAAAAAAGCATGATGTATTTATGACACCAATATATACTTTCAAAAGTCAATTACCAATATAATTTGGACTCCCTCTTTTCAAAATTAATTTCTCAAAAAATTCATAAATTTGCTGTCGGGAGACCCAATTTTCCTCGTTAACCAAATTTTTGATTTTCGGGGGTGGTGGGAGTATTATAGAGGGTTATAAATGATATCACGGTAGGTGGTATCATTTTGACTCCCTTACTACTACTTCTGCTCTATGGAGGATGAAGTCACGTGATAAACAGAATATCAAACTCGTTTCAATTTGACTTGAGATTTATGAAATTCGTCAGCAAGTGTATGCACGTTTTGTAAATATCATATCAAATGGAAACTGGTTTGAGATATTTACTCTATTTCGTTTTATTTTGTGTAATTTTGTCAAATATTTGGTTTATTCCGAAAACAATGATTTCGTTATGGGAATTTAACATAGGGGGTGGAACTGGAGGAGGTGCTGGAGGAGGTACTGGAGAAGTCGGTCAATTAATCAATCAAACAACCAACCAACCAACTACATGTAAGCAACAAAGCACACAATCAAGCAACCAACCAGTAAATCAATCAATCAACCAATATATCAATATATCACGCACTCAATCAATCAAGCAACAAACTAACCAAGCAACCAACCAATCAATCAATATACCATACAATAAATCAACCAATAAAGCAAGAAACCAATCAATGAGTGCGTATTCCGTTGCAGGACTTCCATACGGTGAGGTACGACAAGCCCGTCTACGACGGCCCCTTGTCCCAGGAATGGCACGTGCAGTACGGATACGAGGAGAACGGCAAGACGGTGCTCAGCTTCCTCCGGGCTCTCGAGACGTGCGACACCCGGGGCGACAGGGTTATCACGGTACGTGTCGTCATGGTGACTGCGTGCGCATCCGCAGTGCTGTCATGATAACATTCCGCATGTTTACATGTACATGCAATTCCTATTCCTCTCTTAGATCTGTTAAATATATGACCGTGAAAGTAGTCATGTGGACGGGGTACGCTTGCGCAGTGCTATCATGACATACATTGTTTCACTGACTGAATGGTGACCAGCGCAGATTGGTTTGCACGGATGCGTGTACATGTGCGCATCTGTAGCCTATTTCACCAACATTGCAAAGTATACTTTTCTAGCAAAGTATACTTTGAGGGAGAAATTTTCAATTTCAGGAACAATTTATTAATTTTTATTATACTGAATTTATTACATTATCACAGCCAAACTGAATTTATTACATTATCACAGCCAGTTTGGCTGTGATAATGTAATAAATTCAGTATAATAATTCTGCATACTTTTAATCATCAACAATATGCAGTCGTTAGTTCTACAGGAAATAATGCTTTTCAGGATAAATAAATGATTACTCCCTCAAAGCATACTTTGCTAGAAAAGTATGCTTTGCAATGTTGGTGAAATCGGCTACTGCATGTATACTGGTGGCACATTCAAGAGAACCCGTGTCCTCAGGCAGTTTTCGTCATTCCGTCCGTCCGTCCGTCCGTAAGCTTTGCGTTAAAATGTTCGGATACCCATTATCTCTGCAACCGTACGTCAGATTGACTTGTAACTTCATATACTGTGTTACCATCATCCACATGTTCATTCTATAACCCACCCATGTGACCTTCATGCTAAATTTCAAGGCCAAATTACTTAGAAATATGTGTTGATCGGACAAGGCGTCGGTCGGGTGTATCAGTAAGCCCCTCTTTACTTGCTCTAGTTTGCTTTAAACTCAATGTCCACAAAACCTAACGGATGAGAGTCATAAGTTTGGCCTGTCCTCTATATTCGAGACACATCCTGTGATGTATGAAGATGTACGATATTTCAAGAAATATATTTACAGAAACTGACATATTCTGTAAATGACGTCAAAGATTGCTACATTTCAAAATAAATGCGGCATTTGCTAAGAATCTTAATTATATGGAACGCCAAATCTACATAAACTAAAATATATATTGCTAGCAACAAATATTTGGAGCTAGCAATAAACATTTGGAGAGCTCTCGAAATCATTTGGAGAGCTCTCGAAATCAATTAATGATATCTCGAAATCATTTGGAGAGCTCTCGAAATAATTTGGAGCGAGCATTATATAACATTTGATTTGGAGAGCTCTCTAAATCATTTGGAGAGCTCTCGAAATCAATTAATGATATCTCGAAATCATTTAAAGAGCTCTCGAAATCATTTGTAGCGAGCATTATATAACTTTGATTTGGAGAGCTCTCTAAATCATTTGGAGCTATCTCTAAATCATTTGGAGAGCTCTCGAAATCATTTGGAGCTATCTCTAAATCATTTGGAGAGCTCTCGAAATCATTTGGAGAGCTCTCGAAATCAATTAATGATATCTCGAAATCATTTAGAGAGCTCTCGAAATCATTTGTAGCGAGCATTATAGAACTTGATTTGGAGAGCTCTCTAAATCATTTGGAGCTATCTCTAAATGATTTGGAGAGCTCTCTAAATCATTTGGAGAGCTCTCGAAATCAATTAATGCTATGTCGAAATCATTTAGAGAGCTCTCGAAATCATTTGTAGCGAGCATTATATAGCTTTGATTTGGAGAGCTCTCGAAATCAAGTTATATAATGCTCGCTACAAATGATTTCGAGAGCTCTCTAAATGATTTCGAGATATCATTAATTGATTTCGAGAGCTCTCCAAATGATTTCGAGAGCTCTCCAAATGATTTAGAGATAGCTCCAAATGATTTAGAGAGCTCTCCAAATCAAATGTTATATTGCTCGCTCCAAATGATTTCGAGAGCTCTCCAAATGATTTCGAGATATCATTATTTGATTTCGAGATATCATTAATTGATTTCGAGAGCTCTCCAAATATTTATTGCTATCTCGAAATATTTGTTGCTAGCAATATATATTTGTGTTTATGTAGATTTGGCGTTCCATATAATTAGCATTTGCTAAGATCAATTTTCGACGTCATTTCTGTATTATAAGTATCGTATTTTTTTTGTAAACGTTTGTGCATGTCTTCATCAGTTTGTACAAAATCACATGACTTGTCTCTTATACTCGATAGCGTAGCCACTGTTCACAGTGTATAGAAACTAGATGCGAGCGGTAAATCTTGCAATCTACTCCCGTACGGGACGGTACGGGAGTAAATTGCCAGAGTTACAGTTCACAACTATATAGAAACATACATGTATTCTCCGTGGTTACACTGCCGGCATGTACGTTATCCAGAAGGACACTGTGCGCCTGATCTACGCCTACCACAGCCGCGACCCGACGTCCTTCCGGGAGCTGATGAAACACGAACACAAGGGCGCCAAGTCGATCTCCCTACTCACGGCTATCCGCCCGCCCGCCGCCCTGCCCGCAGACGCCCGCGCCATTGAACTGAAGAACGAAAATGTAAGTCGAGCAATCCATGATGAGCGACATATAATTGTGGCCGTGACTGGAGAAATGGTGATTATGGGATTCGTGGCCATTGTAGCAGATGCACAGGCTGATCTGGATCTACACTGATTGCTAAGCCCATAAGCCCCATTTCCACAGTCACAGCCACAATCATTATAGTATAAGTTACATGATAGCGATCTGTACGCGAAATATAAATAGAGGTTCGTACATGTGTGATGATGTAATATGATATTTAGGCCATAAAAATAAGTAATGTTCTTCTTTTCTTCTTTGCGGAATGTGAAGCGGGAGAGCGGATTTTTTTAATATATTTTATTTGTGTTTGTTTGAGATGTTCGTATCTGATTTAGTTCAATATGTATCTGGCAACTTGAAAATAATCTGAGACGAACATCTCAAAACAAGAAGAAAATGTTCTAGAAAGTTATTATAACCTCGTTAGACTTGAAAAATCACAAGATTTTCGTCAGACATGATTACATTTAACATAGTTTTGCATGGCCGTGTTTTTATTGATCATGTGGCGAAGTTATAGTACAATTCTACTTCTCCATGACGATAAAATGCTCGACGCTCAAGGATTATTCAGACGCGGCGATATCTGATAACCAAAATATTTTGTTCTAGTCTAAGACGAGTTTACCGATTTCACAACGAAATAACGCGCTGTCGAGTTTATCATGCAAGTCTCATCAAATGAATCGGCTAGTGTAATAAATGATTCTACTTTTTTTCATAAGCATATACTGACCTGTAACTTCGTCTGATCTCCAGACTGCCCTATATGGGCAGCCTGGAGCTCAGACGAAGTTACAGGTCAGTATATGCTTCTGAAAAAAAAAGTATGATAATGTATAGTCCTGCTTGGTTTCAGTACATGGTACCCTCGGACGAGCCGACGACATTCCACTGCACCGTGTTTGATCTGTCACTCATCACCACAAAGTCGCATATAATCCGGGTAAGTCTGATTGGACGGTAACAATTTCGGCACAGTCCGTGGCAGGAATGAACAAGTGTAACAAGGGAATCGTTATCAGCTAATCCCCTCGCTGGCAGCATTGATGCTAAAATGTCCTTGGTGTTCAGCCGTGGGGTGTATGTGAAACAAAGCACTAACCATCCCTAGACACAGTGTGAAAGGTGAAAAGAAAGATAATATCTTAAGCTCATTCGCCTTACAAAGAAGGTGAACATGACAACTAAGTGACCTTGACCTTGGACATTGTAGTGTGAGGGCATACGTCGCAACGCATCGTCCGTAGACACACATTATGGCCAAATATTATCGAAATGTGAGACGGGGTTAACACGAAATAGAAGAAAAAGCCGAAATATCTTTAGCGCATATAATTTGCCTTCCACACACAGTGACCATGGCAACTAATCGGCATTGACCGTGGTCATTGGGACGTGGGGCTTGTGTGTAACAAATCCTCATCCGTAGACACACAATGTGGCCAACTATCAAAATGCGAGAATGGATTAAAGAGATATAGTGAAAATAAAAGTTACTAAGTAAACGTTCTGACATGCATGTACATGTATCGGCGAGGGGATAAGACAATCACACGTGCAATGTATAATGTTATGATAGTCGTGTTCAGCGATTATCGTGGATCTCTTCACTTTCATCTGTCTTGTGATTTTCATCTTTTAACCCTCAGAATGCGGAAAGCGTAAATTGTCGTCTGCTGTCGTTTTACATTATGTCTTTCTTCTCAATAAAAACACCGTTTGGAAACACTTTAGCCAACCAACCTGCCAATCAATCAACCAACCAATCAGCCAGTCTCTATATCACCTTAGCTGTTGCAGGGACGTTAAAACAATTCTCACATTTCAACCAATCAATCAACAAATTAATCAAGCAACCAATCAACCAACCAATATATCAATCACTCAACGAACCAGTCATACAGTAGCCTGTGGTGTTGCAGATCGAGCCGGTGATCGCGAGCGGCGGAGAGCTAGTGGTGGATCACATGATCCTGTACCGCTGCCACCTGCCCACCGTGCAGATAGCCACGGGCAGCGGCTACAACTGCTTCACGGACGCCCCGCATCACGTGCAGTTCTGTAAGGGCTATGTGGCCAGCTTCGGGCACGGAGCGCCGGTAAGTACCTGACACGGCATGGAGGGGCAGTGGAATAAGGGGACTAGCTCCTTTATGTAGTTAGTCCCCTTATCCCCCCTCGTATACAGTTTACATTCTACTCAAAGTCCAGGGGTCCGTTTCACTAAACTTCGTACGACTAAAATGTTCGTAAGTACACAATTATGATAGTCTGTAAATTTCAAATTAACAACGTTTTCTTGTAAACAATTATTGGATTTACATTTATTGAGGATAGGCTGCATAATACTCAATAAATGTAAATCCATCAATTGAAATTTCCAGACGATCCTATATTTGCACTTATGAACATTTTAGTCGTAGGAAGTTTAGTGAAACGGACCCCAGTAGTTTGACTTAAGAGTTTGAGGTAACGAGTATAGACTGTATTTAAAAGAAAACTTTTCATTCAACATTCAAACTTTACAACGATTACAAACAAGAGCTCGTTTTTCTTTCCGAATTTAGTTGAAATTCAGTCAAAGGTATGCTTTAAGTTAGGAACAGTTTGTTCATTCTCCTACCGCATTGTGCCAATATGTCGGACCGTGTTAAGGGCTGAGTACATGTAAGAGTGATTATGATATGTGGAGACTCACCCGTAACAGTGTTATCCTATATAATGATGGTATTTGAGGGTTGGACATGTGTCTTCGTATATTTAAGAACAAAATCCATTTCTCTTATATACTATGACGTGTATTTCCTAGTTGTGTTATAACATATACTCGTGCCATTTTGTAGGGCAACATCAACATTGTAGTTTAATATTTGAATCACAAATACAATGGAATAAGGTGGCTACACGTATTACATGTAAATGTTGTATTGTAATTATTTATTTTTTAGAAACTAATTAATTATATTGCAAATATAGCCATGAGGTTTCACTGAAATCCGTTTATGAAATTAGTACATAGTATACATACACCATAGCGAGATACGACATAAGGTTTACAAATACATGTACATGTAACTTTATAGGAACATACATATTGTAAACGTGTTCTTAAAGGTACATGCCCACGCAGTAGGCACAAAATGTTCTTTATAGGAATTAAATAAGTGTATAATTATGTCACTATTCCACCAGTTCTAAAAATTACGAGTGTCCGCTATACAAATATAATCATTTATTAATTATCAATTTACTGTTAGCGACGCGCTGCGGTAACAGTCTATTTTGATAATGTGCGGGGACGATGACTTTCACATCACGGCTTGCGGTGCGCATGCGCAGTATACTACGCGCGTCAGTAGGCTTCCCAATATGTAAACAAGAATATCAACATGTCGAAACGTCCAGGACGGAAATTGTATGAAACGGTGTCGGCCAAAAAAAAGGCGAAATGTCTGAGGGACGGAGTACGGAGAGAGAGTGGTTAATATTGGCGACCAGATCACCAAATGGAAAGAGTTACGTGGAGATTTAGATTTGGACTCGAACAGAGATTTTTCTTCTCAACTTCCGATACTCCATTGCGCATGTCAAAGATGTGATAAGATTGACCGTGTCACGTGACGCGTGTTGGTAAAAATAGCACGAGGTCGGAAAATACCCTTTCTGGTCGCGGCATATAAAATGCGATTTAACACCAATTAACACGCGCCGTAATAAAAAATAACTCGTTAGTGGGTAGACAAATGGCTCATATAAGGCATGACAGAAAATGAAAAGTAGTAGTACAGTATAACCTGCTGCGTGGGCATGTACCTTTAATATCTTCGTCATTTACGGAAAATATCATAAATTTTGTAACTAGGTTTCATGAAAAAATCGCGCAACTCATCAGGTACAAACTCATTTGGCTTGTCTCGCCCGGTGTTTGTTACAGGCGTTTAACTTGCCGCCCGACGTGGGGCTGCCGGCGGGCGGTGCCGACCAACCGAACATCTACGTCCTCGCCATCCACTACACCAACCCTGCCTTCACACCTGGTACGTGTACACATAAAGTAGTGACGTAGCATACACTGCACGAACTATGACTTGTCACTGTCAGCGCGCCAGATACGGTGTGTATTGGCATATTTTACGCACTTACTTTAGCAGTATACGCATTGAGAGTACAAAATACTCGCAGCAATGTGAAAATACTCATTGGTTTTCAAATTTAGTAGAGAAAATGCTGTAATAAAGTTGACAATTTACTTAATTGATCTGCAAAAAGCTCAAATAAGCGAATTGTTAAAGTTGTTTTATTTGTTATCATGTCTTCCCTATATAATAAGAAAGAAAATCTATAATACATTTGTAAAAGAAAAATACGCATTGAATTTGAAATATGGGGGTATAATATTATTTAGATATATTCCAGTGTGATGGGGGGGGGGGGGGGATCCCGTATCGACGGCTGTATCGTTCATTTTGCGATCTGGAATATTGTGAAAACAAATTTACGAAAACATGTCAATTTATAACTGCCTTGGCATACACATTGAATTTCATGAACAATACAACCGTAGTTGTATAATTCATGAACATGATGAATTGCTGACACAGACTACGACGATCCAACTACATTGTACATTAGTGAACACATAATACATGAACCAACGTAGTGTTTATAAAATGAACAAGTATGAATGAAATTGCAAAGAATCGTCTCCTTATATACTGTAGATGCAAGGTTAAATATAATAATCGTTCAGCCGTCAATAATAATGACGCCGGCCGACAAAATATACCTTACGACGTGCGCGACCAACATAGCCCCATATCAGACTCCGCATTCGGCAATCTGATCATGATCTGCGTTAATCAATATTTAATGATATTATATCGTGCAAGTGTTAAATATCTCTACCAGCATAATGTATAATTATGTGGGAATGCACATTATGATCAGGGTCTACACTGCAGAGGTGTATTTATCGACCTACATGTAATAACCATTAGCTAGTGGTAGGTTCGAGTTATGTTTAAGTAGAATCGTCTCAATGAGAGGATTCTATATGGCACTAAACTTGATGTTCCGCCGCTAATAGTACAAGTACTATCCGCTAATAGTGACTGATAGTATTCTCTCGTGAACGGGGGTGGGGGGGGGGGCGTTTCTTCATGCACAATGTCAGTGTGTGACAACAGACGCGCCCGCGGCCGGCAAAGAATAAATGAAAGCATCATTTGCTTTGTCGTGCGCAATCATTACGTCAATACAAGGAATAAAGTATGTGGAATAAAACATGAAACATGTTCATATGATAGCAAAAGACAGAAGTGGTTACCTGGAATAGTGTGAAAACAAATTTATGAAAACGTGTAAATTTATTACTACTCTGGCTGGCGTTTCACGGCGGAATGCCTCGCGATCTCGTAGAACGCGCCCTAAATTCAAATCCGAACGAGATTCTACGAGACGTCAGTCAGAACAATAAAATCGCCCAGGCACCACCTACGGCCTTAAATAGCGAAAAGTATATAGTGCAAATACTATTATTTGCTTATAATATACATATGGGATATATAATATTTGAGGTATAGACTATTATGGATAGTATGGGAGTTATAGGTCTATATTGGATATTATAGGGTAGGTTTCAGTTGGAGAGTGTTTTTGGGTTGGGAGAGGTAAGTATCGCGTGGTGTAAAACAATAAAACAACTCCGGTTACAGATACAAAACTTATCTGGTGCTCTGCACAGTATACCGTATTTGTATACAGTATACCCTTAGTACCCTGAATGAAATGTTGTCGTGTGATATTTTTGATTTGTCATACCATGGGTTGATAGCACCTTAGGCTCATTTCCAATGGAACTTATTATATTCAAATATCATCCGTTTGTTAGATGAATGATGACTGAATGGGAATCAGTGTAGACCCGGATAAGACGGCGCAGATAGCTATATTCGGTCGCAAATGGCATAAGCCCCGTTTATCCAGTCACAGCCACATATACATACGTCGTCATGGGAGCTAGAACAAGTAAATTAATGAGTGTGAAATACGTGCCGTGTGAGCTTACATGATTGCGTTACATGACTGTACGCACGCGTACGCACGTGTATAAATGACATGATAATAAGTTGCTGGAGGTCATTCGATGAGTCCAAAAATAGGTAGACCAGGTGTATTATCATATCATAGCCTCGTTTTCGTGTATACTGCATACATGAT
Source organism: Conchocele bisecta (assembly GCA_029237695.1). NCBI lineage: Eukaryota > Metazoa > Mollusca > Bivalvia > Lucinida > Thyasiridae > Conchocele > Conchocele bisecta. Next base: position 20,548,024 of record CM055271.1, on the reverse strand, counting down.
AGAGTGCCCGTGCACGCATGTCAACATAATAGTGTATCTTGGTGCTCAAATATATATATGTAGTGTGGCTCAGTGGTATCGAAGCGGGATAATACTCGTACGTTATCAGATTTTTTGTTCATCCCATCTAGTCGAGAGTTCGAACCTCACAAAACGGATTACTTTTGTCGATATCATTATGTTCTTTTTATGACTGGTTGCTAGACATAACAGGGACATATGTGAAACGGCGAGAGTTATCACTATCGCTGTATGACCTCCATATGACATGATCGACGAGAACACACTCCCTGATTCTTCATGTAGACACATATGAAATGTGCATTTAGTTATTAGTTTTCTTCAATGTGAGACTAACGTTCTACATATAATCTATCTCCTGCTAAGTTAATGTAATTTGTAAGGGTAACGCATATAAAAAAAATAAATATACATGTATAATAAAATATAAGCAAATAAAAAATATATGTATATAAATGTATGAAAACCTAAGATTCGAACTCAATACCTACGGCATTGATATCCGTCGCTCTAACACCTCGACTACATAAAACTTGATGAGAAACCTCAAAATCACTATTGAAAAGGAATACAGACACGGGTATATTTGCATGTCTCACCTATTCTGTGTTTTGTTTATGGTCGGTTTGTTTGTAAACAAGTAGCAAGTCATCGTCTGCGGACTATACATGTGTGTACACGATTGAACTCGATAAGGAAGCAGTTATAAATAATGTGAAAATAAATATTTATTGAGTTAATGTAATTTTAGTTCTCATTACCAATTTGATATTTACTGCTATTTCACGAAATGCCCCTTTCGTTATTTTTAGAATAGAACGTTAACGGGTGTAGGCATAGGCTTATTAGCGTAAACAAATGCACACCGGGTTTGAGTTTCGCTAAAGTCGACACTACATGTACGATGCTCGTGTTGTGGAGTCATGTTGTCCGTCCGTGCGTGCGGACGTCCGTCCGTCCGTCCGTCCGTCACTAAACTTAACATCAGAGAAACTTATATTTCCTTCATCTAAAATGCTTAATATTTCACATATGCATTCCTGTAAGGCTCTACTATCATGATGTGCCAAGTCCACGACGCCGTCCAACCCCCGCTGATCCCAAGGTCAAGGTCAAATATTTTGTCTCTTTACAAAACTTAACATCAGAGAAATATGTTATAACTTCCTCGACGACCGTCCAACACCAGCTTATTCCAAGCTCAAGGTGACACACTTAGTCTCTTTACAAAACATAACATCAGAGAAATATGTTATAACTTCTATTTCTTTCATTGAAAATTCTTAATATTTCATGCATGCATTCCTCTAAGGCTCTACTATCATGCTGTGACAAATCACCGCTCATCTGGAGGTCAAGGTCACATTCTTAGTCTCTTTACAAAATTTAACATCAGAGAAATCGGTTATAACTTCTATTTCCTTGCTCGGCTCTGCTTCACATTTCACACATTCATTGCTCCAATGGACCTCTACCACCGTGTGACAAATTTACGTTCGGGCCGCCCCCGCTAACCCCAGAGGCAAGGTCACAAGCCCATACACTTGGGACATTTGTTTACATATTTAGGGGTACCTGGGCCCACGCGGGGGTATTCCGTAAGCCTCGCTTACTGACCAATCTAGTTTACTCTGACCATGCAGGCACAGTCCGTGACGAATATCACCCGTTGGTACCGTTGTTGGTCATGTTCGGCGATTATTGAGCCGACTCGTATCTACACATGGGTTCAGACATAACATACAAATATATAGTTAACCTTTTCAACACCACAAACATGTATAGTGAATCTGACAAATAGTAAAGATCCAGATGAGCCGGCTCGTGACGAACCGTCTCATCAGGATCTGCACGTTTTGCCCCCCACCCCCCCCCCCCCACCCTCTGGCATCCGGAATACCCTCAAAATTTGAGGTCAGCATCCAGAATACTCTATAAGCCAGGGTCGGCATCTGGAATACAATTTGCTCTGGTTGCGTAAATATATACTACAAATTGTGCCAATATTGTATATAAAAACAATGAGAAAGGAGCACATATGAATTTCGTACTATGCAGGCGCGGATACAGAAATAATTGCAGCGCGGGGGGGGGGGGTCTACAATTACAAGTCGGCATAGCCGACCTCCGCGAGCGCTAAATCGTAAAGTATGGGGGTCTGGGGGTCCTCCCCAGGAATTTTTTAGATGCCAGATCGCCGCAGATGCGATTTCCTGACACCTAGGCCACGAACAAAATCATCCAACTATTCGAGTATTGTAGATTTTCGTCTTTTTCTTTTTTGCCTGGAGCAGGGTGTGAGGGGGGGGGGGGGGTTCCGGACCCCCAAAATTATGACCGGAATTGTAATAAATAAAAACGGAAGTTGACAAGGGAGAGAACTCTCAAACCAGAATAATACGACTCGTTGCTGAAACAGTTCGTCCCAGTCAAACACCTGACGATACTCTGTTCGGAAATACGTATAAGACATATAAGACCATATAATATTTGCTTTTTTTATAGCATATGACAGTATATAGCATCATGGTAATTTCGGGAACGGCGTACGCGGACGAAATACTACGATAGCGGCGTACCGCGTACCCATACTCGGCATCCGGAATACCCTCTAAATCAGCCGGAATCCGGCGTACCAAAAGGGGCTACGCACCCCTCATATAGGAAGTATGAAAATATTTATTGGAGCGCAAAAAAAGCTTCAGCAACTACGTTTTCGGCAACCGGCATACGGAAGTTTGGGCAACTTCCTGGGTAGAGCTCTGTAGTGGCGTACGCCTATACAGACACAAGTATGGAAGAAAACGAGGAAAAGCTTGGTTGCCGAAAGATGCCGAGGTGGAACACATTTTTGCACCGACTCGTTTGGGACCATCTCGTCCCCCACGTGGCAAACACAACAGCAAGAAAAAGAGGTAGAAAACTCGAGCCCCGCCAACTGCTAGGCAAAACCGCTGCCAAAAAGTTGCCGAAAAAAGTGGCAAAATATTTTTGCGCCCAATTAGACAAATGTAGATGTACGTACATACAGCAACAAAAAAAAGCAAAATGGCAATTCGAGCAACCTTCCAAGCGATGGGAATCCGCGCGACAAAGAGCGTTTCTAGACATCTTCTTCTGGAAAGCGCGTACGAGAACAATCTCGTATCTAGCATAGGGGAAGTAGACTATCTGGAAAACCACGAAGGCCAGACAAAATTGCAACGTCTCGAAGGGCTGCCCGCATTCGTAGACGATCTGTACATTTTCGGGTATCTGGACAGGGAAGAGTGTGTGGTAGTGGGAAACAAAACAACTTGCACAACCGGGGAAGAGGGGTCTGCAAAATGCTGCGTGGCAAAGATCGCAATAGCAGCTCGGGAAACTATTGGGAAGGGACAGAAACCACTACACACCGCAATACTGCACACATTCGAAACACAATAGCTCGCATAGAACAAGGCACAGGGTACAAGGCAGGAAGCGCGTGTGGAGAAGTGCACGACCACACGTTCCCATTCGCGGTATTCGTGGCAAAGATAGCCGTGTCCGAAATTCCGATAGAAATATTGGAAGAGCGGCTGCCCGCACTGCAGAAGAGACTGCAAGCCACCGGTATGGACATATACTGTGTGGACTACACGCAAGACTTCTCCGGCGTAGTGGACAGACCAGCGCTAGTGGAGCATCTCGAGGTAGAGAAAGAGTTCGTACCGCAGAGGTTGGGGAGACATAGCGACTTACACTTACACTCTTATTCTATAGGTAGTCCGCACTTTTTGTTTATTCAGTTCATACACAAATTCGAGGGGTGCCGGACCGTAGATGGAGCGTAGGGGCACTATGTAGGTTGGTGGTATCATTTTAACTCCCTATATACTACTGAAACATATTGACGGCTTGCGTTGCATTGCGTTTCAATGGGTAATAACATACGTAATAACCATATAATAATGTAAATATGCATACATCACTAGGCATACTGGACAACTCTGGTATCCGGCTCACCTACACTGAGCAGCTGCGGCAGCATGACGGCGCCTTCCTGACGCTGGGAACCATCATCAGCCCCAACTGGGCCCAGTTCATCCCGCCCGGGGAACCAGCCTTCGTCCAGCGGGCTTACTGCTCTCAGAACTGCCTCAACTGGGTATGGTGGCGAGGCGTGTATGTGGCTGTGACTGTGGAAATGGGGCTTATGTATTTTGTAACCAGTGTAGATCCAGATCAGCCTGTGCATCCTGCAGTCTGATCAGGATCTGTGCTGTTCGCCATTCCACCAATGAAACACCCGCCATACGTCTAACAAGCAATATAGCTCAATATAAGGCTGTAGATGTGTGGTATTTAATCAGGAGCAACACTGGTCACTGGTCACTGGTCACAAATGCCATAAGCCCCATTTCTCCAGTCACGGCCACATATATATGCCAGGGACCCGTTACACTAAACTTGATATGAATAGGGTGTTGGTACGAATATCTTTGTAAATGTGCTTCTCACATTAAATGCATCATCATTCTATAATGCTACATTTGTCCACCTACATGTGCACATCATTAAATGAGATACGTACGGTGGCACAGAGGGGACATGGAAATATTTTGTACTATTGCGTGCGCACGCGACAGCTATTGCGTGCGCACGCGACAGCTATTACCCTATCGCATGCGCACACAATAGGGTAATAGCTATCGCGTGCGCACGCAATAGTAAAACATATTTCCATGTCCCCTCTGTGCCACCGTGGATACGTCATGTGATGTTGTACCTTCGAACATCTGCGTTTACAAAATTTACAATATTTTTCATAAATAAAACAAAGGTTGACCAAATTTTCAGAATACTCATGTACTCTGAATTTTTTTGTCAACTTTTGACGCCAATTGTGGAAAATATTGTGAACGTATTTCATGAAAGTACACAGATGTCCGAAGGTACAAAATCACATGGCGTGTCTCATTAATGTGAACACATCCGCCACTAAATTGTTAGAATCATGACAGGTGTTTTATTGATGGAATGACGAACAGTGCAGATCCTGATCAGCCTGTGCGGACGCACAGGCTGATCTGGATCTACAGTGGTCACAAAACATTGCCAAGTGCATATCTTTCAGTGCATATGTTATTGTAACTTTCAAGTTTGCACTTAGTGAAATGAGAACCTCGGTAGGTGACTTCGTAACGTTCTCTAAATATATAATGGAAATCAGTCAGTTTAGACTCGACCAATCGAACTTGCTGATTATGAGCTGAGAATTATGTACAATGCTCAAGTCAAGAATTCGTCCAAACGTGGGGCCCGTTTCACTAATCTCCGTACGACTAAAATGTTCGTAAGTGCAAATTTAAGATTGTCCGGAAATTTCAATTGATGGATTTACATTTATTGAACATAGGCTGTATTATGCTCAATAAATGTAAATCCAATAATTGTTTACAAGAAAACGTTGTTAATGTGAAATTTACAGATTATCGTAATTTTGCACTTACAAACATGTTGGCTGTACGAAGTTTAGTGAAACGGGCCCCAGACATTGATGGTAATCTGTGGTAAATTTCAATAAGTAGTTGGTTCGTAGGAAAATGAATCTTGAAATGTAGCTGTTTCGATCGAATACATGTCTAATTGAATTATGAGACAGTACGAGTCTGACCGAACGTATCTTGGGTAGCAGGGGCCCGTTTCACTAAACTTCGTATGACTAAATGTTCGTAAGCACAAATTTAGGATCGTGTGGAAACTTCAATTGGTGGATTTACATTTATTGAACATAGGCTGCATCTTAATTTTGCACTTACGAACATTTTACTCTTACGAAGTTTAGTGAAACGGCACCAGGAGTATCTTACGGTATCTTGGATAGCAGGACGTTACCGTGAACTGGCTGGCCAACTCGTGGCGGCGTCCTGTGTGTGCACCTTCTTCCAAAGACTTTGACATCATATATGTGGTGGCCATTTTGAATGTATGTCGACTAATCAGATTTGAAGCACGTCCTGGCCACTAGTACATTTATTCTCGGGTTTATGGTATAGTTGTTTCACAGACGAATTCAATAACATTTCCAGCAGACCGGCCCTACCAAAAACATCGCGATGTAAGATCGCCCGCATGATCATAATACATGTAGATGCAATGTTGTTCTTTCCATCCAGGGGCGGATCCAGAATTTGGGGAACGGGGGGGGGGGGTTGTCTAGTTGCCAAGGTAACTTGCAATCTACGGACGGTACGGGAGTAATTGCAAGAGTTACCGTTCGCAACTAAGGGGTTGTCCTATTTCCGAGCTCTTCGAAATGCATTTTCTTGTGTTTTACGACATTTAAATTAAGACTCCAACTGTGATCTATTTAAACTCCGTGGCTGAACGGGGGGGGGGGGGGGTGCAACTGAGGCATGACAGTTTTTAACTATTTATACTAATTAAATTCGTCACCTGAACAAAATAATATTTTCGACAGATTAAAAATTATGATCATTGCACATCAAAAATAAATACTGAAATAAATAGTAATTTCCGTTAACATTTAAGGAAACACAGTTATCGCCCTGATATCAGTGTGGAAATGTACGTCTATATATTATAGAATGTATAATAATGCCAATTAATGAGTGGGATAATGGTGAATGAATGTTTATTTTGCCAGAAAATGTCTCGGATGATGTCTCTGATATAAAGAACATTTTGTGCCACTGTTGGTACGTTTGGTCAGCGTGTAAAGATAAAATTTAATCTTGTGTCGATTTCAGGGGTTTTCGGGCAGCAACCAGCAGTCCGCCATGAACATTGTGGGCGCCATCTACCACTCGCACGGGCGCGGCTCGACGATGAAGCTGCGCCACCTGTCGGCGGGCACCCAGGGATTCACGGAGAAGGCCTGGATCGATCACGACCCCGCGTACGACAGCGAGAAACAGGAGTTCCGCCAGCCGACCACCCCGACAACAATACAACCGGTACGTGGTGTCGGTACGGGTGCGGGACTCAATTGCACGTTAACAACGTTTTCTTGTAAACAATTATTGGATTTACATTCAGCAGCATATGCTCAATAAATGTAAATCCATCAGTTGAAATTTCCAGACGATCCTAAATTTGCACTTACGAACATTTTAGTCGTATGAAGTTTAGTGAACCCCCCCCCCCCCCCCCACCCCCCACCCCCACCCCCCGCGGTATCTTTATTTTATTTTATTTTAAGCAGCACATGAGAACATCTCCCACGGAGGATATGTTTAACCCTTTCAACACTAGTACTACAGATCTGTATAGTGGTATTGGAAAACAGTGTAGATTCAGATGAGGCGTGACGAGCCGTCTCGTCTGGATCTGCACTCTTTTCAAGTAATTTTCATATTTTTGAGAACAAAAACACCTTTTCAGACATGTGACTATTGGATTGGTTTACATTGGCTTATTCATACTATACTTAAGGCCAAAAGAAACCCCATTATCTTACTATCGGGCTGGTATCCCGAATTTTGTGCCTGTCATGCAAGGTAAATTTACACAGACATCCACATTTCCTGACACATGACAACTAAACATCGGCTAATCATGGTGCGATTCTGAAATTACCATGTGTCTTGCAATTTCCCTACATCTTGTAATTATATAATCTTATCTCTGCATTTGTCTTAAATTTCTGCAACTAGCTAACGTGTCTGCAATTATCTTCGAATTCTGCTGTGTTAAAATTTGATCTGCAATATTATCTTACATTTCTGCAGTCTTTTATGTCTGCCAGTACCTACGGGGCGCCATGCAGGACAGGTTAATTATGTGTACAAATTGAGTTTTGTAAATCACAAAATTCAATTCTGTGTCACAAAATTCAATTCTGTGTCACAAAATTCAATTCTGTCAATTCTGTGTCATAAAATTCAATTCTGTGTCACAAAATTCAATTCTGCATACGTTTCGTGTACAAAATTCATTTTTGTTATAAGGGATTCAATTTTGTAAGACAGAATTGAGTTTTGTGAAGAAAATTCAGTTTTGTGGGACAGAATTCATTTTTGTCCACAAAAATTAGTTTGCGTAGGATATTCTATGTCATCTCTACGTTGATTGGTTGAGATCGGTCTTAGTCCATTTTACTAGATGGTGGAGTACACTTGCAGGTTTAAATACAATGTATTTCAATGCGAAAATATAACCCAATATATCAATTTTATACTTCTTTATGGACAGTTATTTTGGTTATATTATGATTACAAATGAGTGGTCACACCATATAAGCATATATACTTTGAAGGAGAAATAAGGAAAATATTCAGAATTTTCCCTCAATTATGTAAACAGGGTCAAACATAAAGAAGCCGGGACATAGCTAGACCTGAGAGCATGCCCATATATAGAGAATACCAGGCTAGTGTATTTTGATATCAAGTTTATCAGGCAAGGCTAGGAAACGCGTAGGAATTCCGAGGCTTGCCGAAGAATTCCTACCGTTTCCGAGCCGAGCCTGATAAACTTGATATTAAAATACACTAGCCTGGTATTCTATTTATCAGGTAACGTTTTATGCTCGAAAATGACATTAGATGACGTCGTATTTTAACAGTAGATCTAACCGTGTGAAACAAATGGTATGGGATCTGTGTCTACTAGTTGCGAAGTTACGTGTTCGCAACTATGTGTCTACATGCATTATTTACAGTAGTAGTATATAAGAGTCACAATGATACCACCACCCTCTGAAAGGCACCGGCTAACGCGCGGTGCCCCCCGCCGCATGGTGGTATCATTGTGGACGCTTATATACTACTTGGATTTCCCCCCACTGTTCGGCGGGTATGTATGAGAAGAATGGACCATATTTTTCATCAACCGCGAGACTATATATTTATGACATGAGAAGATACACCCTATTAGAGATAAGAATCCCTATGTTATACTCAGTATATATAATAACATAATGGTTCTAGTTAAGTGTGCGTGGTTGAAGACAGGTAGTCACGAGAGGTGTCATCGCACCGGTATTTACGAATATTGCAAACATCACCGTGCATGGATGCGAAGAGGTTCCGTTTCGCCTCGCCCATGTCGGCATTGTGGGGTAGGGACCAAAGCCGAGTCATTGCTATGTCCACCATGCGGTGGCACTCAGGCTACTCATCGAATGGTTAACAAGGGATTACGTGCTCGCAAGTATTATCGTTTAGTAATAATTCAAATCGGAAAGTCAGTTAGAAAGATAGAATCGATCTGATGTGTAGTTTTTGATAAGTCACGGTGTTTATACAGCATTAAAACACTTTAAAAAAACATTATCAAACTAATTTTATAAAATTGGAAATTGAACAGAAAAAACACTACCAATATTATTAGAGAAAATTGATAATACAATACAATTGGAATTGAAAGCTTTTAATGCCTGTGTTGAAGAAGTTTACGAAGAATACGGGGGTTATAGTCCTATATATAAATTCTATAAAATGAAAACACTAGGCGATATCGAATACATGAAATATCAGCGTAATTTATTACGTTCCGATAAAAACGTTGCATTTACAATATTATACCGACAATTATGCGAACTATACAAGAGGCAAATACAAACATTAAGACGGATAATGCGTATCGGATATGAAACTAAGGTGTATTATATAAAATTGTTAAAACCCAACGATTCGTTTACGAATATACGTTTATACGATATCGCTTATAAAGATATTGAAAAATTATTATTGAACAGAAAAAGAACTACTAATTAATTTATGTTGTAATCATAACACCAAGCAGACGACAATGTTCCAATTACACGTGTTATGAAAATGCAAATTAGGTGTAGAGAGATTTACACGATTACGTCTTCCGGGATGGAAAATAAACACACTGTAATATATACTACACACACGAGGGTGTGTATTACAGCGACAACCCGCTATCGATATTCCGGAAGTATTTCTTACATTGTGATTGGTTGGCATGTTTTTCATTTTTTTAATTTTACTTTTAATAACTTAGAACGTTATAACCTATATTATTAAATAAAAAACGAACATGTTATATAAAAAACAAATAAAAAAATATAAGTAAATATTTGGCATTGCACAACACGGTTTTAGCTTAATATATGTAAAATTAACAACAATAATTTGTCTTGGGGGACGCCCCTTGATAAAAATGAGCGCTCAGTGCACCCGTGCTGACACTTCCAAGGTTGCCTACACTTTCGACACTGGTTCCTAGATCAGCCAAGAGATGGGGGTGTGCAGTACGGGTAGCTACACCTCGCTAAGCCAAACAGAAAAAGAATGAATGAATGAATGAATGAATGAATGAGAGTGGCTTAGCGGGGTGGACCCAGAAGGGTTTTGCTGGCGCGGGTTCGAGCCTCGGTGGGACCTAAAACTTGTTTTATTTTTATAAAATTGTTAATAATTTTCCTAAAATTAATTAATAAATTGTTTACTGCACCAATATAATTAATTTTATAATTAATTTAAAGAAAATTATAAAATTAATTATTTAATAAAAATGTTAATTTCCTCCGACTTTATCTCCAAGTTTTACCCTAAATTTATCCCAATCAGTACACTCAAGCTTGGGCATGGTGGCGCGTGCTTTGATTCTAATATCATTTTTTAATTTTTCTTATCTCCCCATTTCTTCCACCACGGATTCAAACTCTAAATTTGATATTTTCTTATCGGCCAACGCTTTGGACACTATAACGTCGATGCTATTTTTCTTAGACCTGGCGAGAACGGATATTCTATCATGTTTTCTACATTTTTTCTCGAGTTTTCCACCCGACGCCCTAATTACCATACACAACAACCCAGAAACGGCCGACACCGCACATAAAACCCCCGCTACAGGAACCGTTATAATGGTGGATATAGTTGCAGCTGTCCCCGCCCCACACAACACAGAAACACTCGCCAGAGCCGTGCTAGATGCTTCAGCTATGTTCACCGCGCACCTATATTTTTTAGCGTTTCTTTTTCTATTTGTATATTCTGTAACTAAAATATCCTGCATAGCGACAATATTATTCAACCTAAAATCTGAACTTCTTTCGTTAATTGGATACAGTGTTGATGGAGTGGTATTGACAATTGGAAGCGGTGATTCGTTCATGATTTTCAATATATTAGTATTTACAAATTAAGTTCAATTAACAATGATACAATAGTGGAAGAACTCGCTTGGTCAGCGATTTTCGTAACAAAGTTAATAACACTACCTTCGGAAAGTCTAATTAGATCATCACCGGAGAACAAAACCACCGATGAAATATCTCCAACGAGTTTATTGACTCCAACCCCCCGTTCTTCCCCATCTACTACGAGATTTATCGTGACCGCGCCCACAAGTTTACCATTAGCATTAACCGAGCAGACCGCCATTCGGAGAAGTGTACATGGAGCTGTCATGGTGTATCCCCCATATTTATTACTCGCTTTGGCACCGAACGAATATTCAGGGAGCCCCTCAACCAATGAGCCCCGCTTCTCAGCCCAAACTGTTATGACACGTTTTTGCGTTTTCATTGTTTTCAACAATCCGGCAAGCCCCCCGATAGAGGTATGGGCCTCAGCACGAATATTTTCAGAGGCCTCCTCAAGAGCTTTGGTCGCGGCTCTACGAACATGTTTCAGTTTATCGGAAACTTCGGTTATTTTTCCGTCTAGTTCGGTAAGTGCAGCTTCTCTGCTGAGAGAGTCCTCTAAGCGCAACGCATCATAAGCCTCCGTAATGGTCGCCTGGTGGCCTTCTAAGGCTTTTTCAACACCCAACCGGGCCTCTTTTTGAAATTCAGTTTTTTTTTCGCCTAGTTCGGTAAGTTCCGCTTCTCTGCTGAGAGAGTCCTCTAAGCGCAACGCATCATAAGCCTCCGTAATGGTCGCCTGGTGGCCTTCTAAGGCTTTTTCAACACCCAACCGGGCCTCTTTTTGAAATTCAGTTTTTTTTTCGCCTAGTTCGGTAAGTTCCGCTTCTCTGCTGAGAGAGTCCTCTAAGCGCAACGCATCATAAGCCTCCGTAATGGTCGCCTGGTGGCCTTCTAGGGCTTTTTCAACACCCAACCGAGCCTCTTTTTGAAATTCAGTTATTTTTCCGTCTAGTTCAGCAACCGCCGCTTCTCTGATGAGAGAGTCCTCTGAGCGCAACACCCCATAAACCTCCGTAAGGTCCGCCTGGTGGTCTTCTCGGACTTTATCAATACCCGTTCGGACCCCCTCAACCCCCAACCGGGCCTCCTTTCGAAATTCAGTTATTTTTTCGTCTAGTTCAGTAAGTGCCGCTTCTCTGTTGAGAGAGTCCTCTGAGCGCAACATCCCATAAGCCTCCGCAATGGTCTCCTTGTGGTCTTCTCGGACCCCCTCAACCCCCGACCTGGTCTCTTTCAGAAATTCGGCTATTTTTCCGTCTAGTTCAGTAAGTGTCGCTTCTCTGCTGAGAGAGTCCTCTAAGCGCAACGCATCATAGGCCTCCGCAAGGTCCACCTGGTGGTCTTCTCGGACTTTATCAATATCCGACCTGGCCTCTTTTCGAAATTTGGTTATTTGTTTTCCTAGTTTGGTAAGTGTCGCTTCGCTGATGAGAGAGTCCTTTAAGCGCAACGCATCATAAGCCTCCATAAGGTCCGCCTGGTGGTCTTCTCGGACTTTATCAACACCCGTTCGGACTCCCTCAATCCCCAACCGGGCCTCTTTTCGAAATTCGCTTATTTTTTCACCTAGTTCGTTCAGTTCCGTATGCGTTTCTTCACGACTTTGTGTATTCACAGCCAGGGCATATTCTCTAAGTTGTGATAGTAGACTCCTGTGAATATCGTCCGTGGCCGCCGATATAGTTCTATTGATCAAGGCTTTTGTTTTTGGGTAGTTAAAAAGTCGCCCTCTGTCGGGATGAATCCCCCTTCTGTCGGTTCCAAATTCTTTGAATTTGTCACCCAATCGGAAGAACTACCTGGTCCGTATATACTCATTTTCAATAATGTTGATAATATATATATATATATAAATTACGAACATGCGTTTAATTCCAAATAGTTTTCTTAAAATTAATTAATTTGAAATTTCTAGGACGACCGAAATCGGGTAATCGTTCTTCAACTCTCGCCCTTTATCATCAAGAATAGAAATCTTCAACTCGTGGATGTGTCCCGATTCCAAAACTTTTATCTCGGGGTGTGGGAAGTCTAAGGTCAGGGTCTCACCAAAGAAACAGTCGCTGGCGGGCACGTTTTCAGTAATGTGCTGGGAGTGCCGTCTACCGTGTTGTACGATGTGTTCACCCGATCCAGGTGCACCCCGAGAGTTTTCGTGGAGGTGAAGTCCACCGGATTATCACGCACGTGAATGCCCATTTTAAACTTCTTAAAACCCTCGTCGGAAGGGTGATATAAATAAAATCCTAACATTGAGCCCAACCCCGCGGACATCTGTATTTCTTTATCAACAGACAATGTCGCAAGCCCCGTGGCTTTTGAGATTGAGAGAGTGGCCAAACGAGGAAGACGCGTCGCGATTAAAGCTTGGACATCTCTGGAACCCCAAAGGCCAGGACGTAATACGGCACTTGATTCCTGAAGGCGTCTAAGCAATTCTGCATTACTACCGGAGCCCCCTGTAGGTGTAGGCTCTGAGGCTATGATAGTATAGCCCGTTTCAACGTTTTTCCACCCGACCGTGAACGTGATTGATCTAAGGCCTACCCGGCGTTGTCCGCAGCAGTTGTCGATTAACTTTTGAAGTTCACAACTCTTTTGAACATTAGTGATAGTAGCAAACATAATAATATCTTTCAATGGATACCAAAGCATTTAGCTTTAATTCTAATGCAAAGTACGCGGTCGGAGGTAAATACACGCAAAACGACGTTGTTAACCACCTTGTACACCCAACCGTAACGGTTAGACCGGACAGTGGCTTTGCCACTAATTTCCCTAACATCTTTGAACAACATAGGCTGCCCAAGATTACTACGATGGCTGCGGTAAACGGGTGGAAAGCAACACCGATGCAGTTTTGGCAGAACCAAATAAATTTCGCTGTATGGTGCGCAACAGATGGGTGTGGAGTTTCACATAAAGACCATCTGACATCCAAGAATGTCCGGGAATTGGACGCAGACTGATTTTAGACACGATCACTCCGGCGACCACATCGTCAGTCGGAACGCCGGGAATTTTGACCCCGCGACTATGACTTTCGGGCCGGAAGTGTCTGGAGGTCTGCACTGTGGCGTGTTTTCTTGTAAAATGTTACCTCCGAAACGGGCTCACGTCGATTACATACAGCAGGCTGCTAAGGTTCAGGACGCGTGGGGTACATTTATGTTAGATACGGGTCTAGGGTTCACGCAGGCCGGGGTTACTCGCGTCAAAGACTCCATTCGCACGTACGTCTGGGCCATCCTCGGCGCACAGAAGCAAACTCGCAGTTCTATACTGGGCACGGGAACAGCGTTTGATGCACAAAAACAATTCTTAGCACTTGTAGAGGACGCCATCTCAGCTAGGATGGACCTGGAGAAGGCGATCCAGAATTATCAAGACGTTTTGCAGAATGCCAGCACCCCAGTAGACTATGTATTTGGAATAGGTCTTTATATGGCGCCGAGCAATATGATACTACGAGACGACCCGGTTGACGGTTACAATAATCAGATCGTAATCGCCACCGCCAATCAAAAAATCGGCCACAACGGTAACGTGAACACGGATATCATCAAGCCCACCCCCAACATGATCGGGCGCGGAGTTGTAAGTGGAACCGATTTCATAAAACCGCCAAAACACAAAATGGATACACCTCCCTCAACTCCATTGAACACAAGTACCCCCAATTCGTAAATTGGATGCACCATCGAGTTCCCCCAATCCAATCATCAACAATGTTGACAGGAGCGGAAACACCAATCGAGATTGGAAGCACAACACACGAGGAGGAGAAATTAGCGCTCGTCGTTGCCCTCGTGGCGATCGGACTATTTGCGCTTTGGTTTTAGGAACTCTCTGGCGAAGAATAGTAGGAGACCGGCGATGGCCACTATTAGAGTCCAAGTATTTTTGGCTAGCCATCCGGCCGTTTTTGATAATATAGATAGCAAGTAAGAAACGATACTTCCGATCAGTCCAGGTAGTGCGGCAGCCGCCTTTTCGGCTAATTTAGCCAGGAGACTTGCGAGGGCTTTTAGTTGTTTTTTTACCCACTCCTTGGCTCCGCCTGATGGCGCGGGTGGTGGTGTGGGTGCTGGCGTGGGTGGTGGCGCCGCACCACCAGTGAAAGCTAGAACTATGGTCGATATAGTCATGCCGATAGCAACGAGGATGCTTGCTATCGTGACACCTTGCTCTCTGAACAGAGTACGAAGACGCTCACCGTGTGTCGTCTCCTCGTGCAGGACCCTCGAGTTTGTTTCGCGGATCCGACTTATTTGGGTGCGGAGAGCCTCACGGTTAGTCGATGCAGCCTGCAAGCGAGCTTCTCTTTCGTCCCGCAACGACCGCAGGCGTTCGGTGATCCGCTCGGTAGATTCTCTATCGCCACCGGCTTCCTCCAGTTTTCTTTCTTCTAGCGCGATATGTTCATCCAGCGACGAGAGTTTGGCGAGGTTAAGGACCAGTTCGCCCCGGACCGTTTTCAGAGCCTTATCGAGTCCACGGAGTTCGCGATCTGGGAATCTGGTTCTTCCAATCTGGGAATCCGAGTTCGTTTCTTATGAGTTGGCCACCGCCCGGGTTTCCTGCAATGGTGCTCAGTGCTAGGGGTTTACCGGTCCTCGTGTTGACTATTGGGATATTTGATGCTGCTTTTAGTCGCAATCTACCATTCAGATAAAATTTGAACTTGGAGTAGTCGCGACCGACAGATGGGACCAGACCTTTTTCTGCCAAACTGTTGTAGTAGTCGTCTACAGCTCCCTCGAGTAATTCCCGACTTTGACTAGTAGTAGCGCCACCTAATTCCCCCGATTGCGATTGGATTGGAACTGGAGGCTGTATCAAGGGTGTTTCGTCATTATCATCATCATCATCACCATCGAGGTAATCGTCTCTGCCGATTTCATACATGTCATTATCGTAATAAGCCATCTTTATAATTTTCTTAAAATTAATTATGTATTAAAGACAAAACCATACGGGTTTAATATAGTTTCACTAAATTATGTCTTCGAGTCAATACGGTCGCAAACTCAATCAATACCGCAGACTGCGTGAGCCCCTCGGGGCAAAAGGCGTGAGACAGAGTGTCGTTATTACGAACAACCCATCGACGATCGACCAGAACCAGCAGCTCTTAGTCCGCTTCCCCAACCTCGGAGCTAACGACGTCATTGTGCCGGGGACTGTTCGCCTCGCTTTCACTATTTCGCTGACGTCGACGGACGCGGACCGAACCGTCGTTCAGAACCTGGGTCGCGCCATCGTCAAGAAGACCATGATAAAGATTTCTGGTAATGAGGTGATGTCGATCGACGACAGCGACGTCTACCATTGTTATCAGGACCTGTGGAAGAGGACGCAAGAGCGCGAAAACGCTGTCTATCAGGGTATTGACACCAGCAAAAATAAGAACGTAACAAAACTTAGAATCGGGGCTGGTAACAAGGCAGATAACAACGCGAGTGACAACGCGGTCGCGGGCGCTTACGGCAACCGCTTCTACATCCCGCTCGACTTTGAGTTGCTGGAGAGTCAAATGCCCTACTATCAGAGCGCTTTGGCTGACCGCCTCGAATACGAACTAACGTTCAACGACTACGGCCGAGTTCTCATAGCCACCGACATGTTATCGACGTATACGATCGATAATGTTTCGCTGGAGTACGACATGGTCACGATGCCCGAACTCGCGTGATTGATCAGAACCCAATACGCCGGGCGAGTTGCCATACTTTACGACCGAGTTCTTCGCCATCGCAAGATAACGAAAGACAAAGGCGACACATTGTGGAATATTAATGTCATTGTACCCGCCCGCTCGATGAAAGGTATACTGATGTTGTTCGAGGATGCTCGGTTCGCGTTCGGTGCTAGAAAAACCGACAAATTCTATAACCCCAAAATCACGAAGGTAGAGGTGACGATCGAGGGAGTACCCAATCAACTCTACAGCGCGGGTCTTCGCGCGCACCAGCAGTGGGATGAAGTAAGAAAGCAGTTTGCTGCCGGCTCTAAACGCTCTCCGGAGGTTGCAGCAGTTGCCAAAGACCTGCATCTCTCGGCCGTCTCCCTCGCGGAGTTCCTGAATACCAAATACGCGTTATGGCTAGACATGCGAGCCAGCGACGATGACCAAATACACGGTAGCGGACGCCAAGTTGAGAACACTAGCGAGGGTGTGACGATCCAGATAACCAAAGAGGCGGATGGAAGTGGGCCATTGAACGTGTACTTATATATAAGTACAGACGCTCAACTCAACATCGAAGATGGTCGATACGTCTCAGCACTCTACTGATTTTAAGAAAATTAGCAATCAATACCAATTCACGATTGGAGATGCCCACTCTGCCATAATATGTGGGCAGACAGGATGTGGACAAACGGTTTTCATCCTCGACTTGCTCAAGGAGTCCTACCGCGATGTCTTTCGTCACATTGTGATCCTGTGTCCCACTGTGCGGCACAACGATACTTATCAGCGGCGCCCGTGGATATGGACCGACCCTGAGGTATATGTCATTGACCCCGGCGACAGGCTTCACGAATGGCTGCGTGGTTTATACCAAAGATTCCAGGGTGAGCCCACCCTATACGTGATTGACGATTGCTCGGCCAAGGCGGCGATGACCAAAAAGAAGGACATGCTCTCCGAGCTCGCATTTTCTGGCCGCCATGCTAGGCAAAGCGTATGGATATCCACTCAAAAGTACAACGCCGTCCTCAAGGATCTGCGCGAGCAAACGAAATGCGTCGCCCTCTTTCACTGCAAGGACCGAGACTCATTCGATGACTGTCTTCGAGAGAATGACGTTATCCCAACGCGCGAGGAGCGCCTGGAGGTTCGACAGATGCTTTCGGAAACTAAGCACGCCAAGCTTCTGCTAAAGACTGATCAACCAACTGCTTATAAAGTTATCAATTAATTAATTTTAAGAAAATTGCAAAAGTAATAAGCAATTACTTAACGCTCGTTAGTAATTGCCGAGTAAATGCTTAGCAATTGCTGAACAATGCTGAACAAATGCTTAACAAATGTTGAACAAATGCTGAACAATGGTTAACAATGTTAACAATTTGGTGCTCCGCTGCGAGCTTTGTTGCGAGCATAATGGTGATCATAAGTATCGGGTGGTGCGCTTGGCAATATGTTAAAGTGATGAGACTTGTTAGAATAGTTAAATTAATTTTAAGAAAATTAGCAATAATGAACTGCGACGAACTTCTCGATCAGCTAATGGAAGAAACCTCAACTCCGACTGCCGACACGGTATCTTTCCTGAAAGATAATGAAACATCAACTCCGACAGAGCAATCGGGATCAACTTCAACTCCAACGGCAGTTGGTATTGAGTTAAGTGCAATGACTCCGAATGAAAATGAAAACGCGGCGCGACGAGAGCGGCTAGCTGCGCTGGTTGCTGTGGGACAATCGGAGCATTATCTCGGTAGGCGTCTCTCAGTTTTTCAGATGGGTAAGATGTCAGATGCGGAGATCGATAAGATGTATGCGCGATACGAATCTAGGTTAGGTGCGGAGATCACAAAAACTCTTGGATCGGCGGCTATTCATTTGTACGCAACCGCCGTTAGTATACTTCTCCCTATACCAAACACCGCGGGATTGATTGGCGATCTAGAGACTGACCCTTTTATAGGTCACACTCTTAGAACAGCCTGCTGCTCAATTTATCACAAGTTTGGAATGTACTTAGCTCCGCTGACAACCGCGTTGACCACGGGTAAACACTGTCAATTTGGACATATATGCCCACGAACTATAAGCCCTAATATTAATATCATAAATGATGACACAAGACACACCTGTGAGAGTGACGGAACAGCAATCCCCGATTGCACCTCCAACGGCATTGGGGATTGCTCCAACCCAATCGAACCCGATTGGGGGTTGCACGACATAAAAACCCAAAAAGGCAGGCAGCTGGGAGGGCGGCGGCTGCCACCCGAAAAGTTAAACAAGATAAAATACTCACCGAGCTTCGAGTGGCTAAACAGTCGTTGCAATCGGGGACGGAGACAGCAAAACATCTGAAGACAGAGCAATCAGGTTCAACAGTGTTGAGTACAACAACACCCCCAATTCACGAATTGGAAGCACACTCAACTCCCAATCGAGGTTGGACGAATCCGATTGAACCCCATTTCACGAATTGGAGTTGGGTTGTTGGTGATGGTCTGGCAGTTGTTGGTGCCCTGTGCGTGTGGAAATACCCCTATTACACCAATCCTTATCGAGAAAACAACCCCCATCAATTCATCCAAAAACAGTTACGAAACACCAATCGCGATTGGATGCGCCCCATTTAAACATTGATCGCGATCCCTTTTATATGCAATAATTATAATTATCAACAATGGCTGAACAAGATGGTAAAATGATAGTGAATGCGCTTTATCACGCTGTGGTGATATCGGGTTTCAATATCGGGTATGCTCGACTATCAAAGATGGCCCTAGGAGGGTCCGCTCCCAAATTGGACTTTAGTGTGAGAGACATAGGGCTCGCGACCTTAGATGTAGCGGCCGCAGTTTGGACCCGAGATTATCTAATTAAAGCTGGAATTCTACCCGTTAATATATGGAAATAAATGGCTTCAATCGCAGTAATAGTAGGTGGTGCGCTTGTAAACGCATTGGCGTTCAGCGGTAGCAACTTTATATTCTCTAAAATGAGAAGCTCGAACGTGGATGAGGAGCGCAAGCGTTACGATTTAGCTGTAGAACAACTCAATAGCGCAAAGGAAGCATGGTCGAAAAAACAAACCGCCCATCTGGACTGGGTCAACGAAGAGCTTCGCCGCGAAAATCACGCCGCACAAACTTTTCAGAACGTTGAAGAAGCCAACCGCGAGTACGCGCTGGCATATCCACAGAAAAGTCTCGATCCAATGAAATTGGGACTGGATCGCGAGCCCCAACTTTCAGATTTCTATGACCGTCAGAGCCCCAAAAAGACCGCGAGATCGCGTTCATCGTCGTGGGAATGGGTGTGGTGGGTATCGTCACCTACTATATCCAATCGAGATTTTAAATTAATTAATAATTTTTACAAAATTAATAATTATTTTAAATAATTTTTTTTATAAATATATATATATAGAACGATGTCAGTTGACGAAGTTTAATTTGCTATGATTGATGTAGGCTACACTGCCCTTAAACACCGTATAGCTGGTGCAAAGGGTATGATTCATCTGGCCCGAGATTCTCTCGAGACGTGGCGCGAGGACGAAAAAGCGGCCACCCTTTTCGCAAAGCGGATGTTAGATTCCTCCACCAATCCCGGGGGATTGGATGAATTAGATTTTCCTAAGTTCCTTCAGAACTTAACCCCCAATCGCAATTGTACTTCCAACAAAGGTTTATTATTAACGACGCAGTTCCTTCAGAACTTAACCCCCAATCGCAATTGTACTTCCAACAAAGGTTTATTATTAACGACGCAGTTACTGGACGATCTGGCGAGGGCATGTTGGAGATTGTCCGATATATTAGAATACATCACATACGATGAACACGCGCAAACTTAATACCAAACTATCGGTTCGCCTAACGCGCAAGCTAGCGAACACATACTACAGCCCCCGCGGCTACTGGAAGGGACTCGCGGCCATCAAGAACCTCGCGGCGGCGATCAAGGTTTCAGAAAACACTGTCAAGTAACGGCTCAAGAAGCAGGCCATCTGGCAGATCTATTTACCAGCGCCTCGCAGTATTCCGCGTCCGAAATTCGACGTGCCGGTGCCTAACCAAGTTCACCAAGCGGATCTCCTGTTTCTCCCTCACGATCGCGTCGGTCGCAAGACGTACAAGCACGCACTGACAATCGTTGACGTAGCGAGTCGTTATAAGGGGGCTGAGCCGTTGGCCACTAAAGAGTCTAAGGAGGTGGCCGAGGCTCTTTCCCGAATATATAAGAGGAGTCCTCTCAAATGGCCGAATCTTCTCCAGGTCGATCCCGGCCGCGAGTTCATGGGCGCGGTCTCTCATCTATTGTCTAAGCACGACGTTTATGTCAGACGCGGCCGCGTCAACATCCACCGGGACCAGGGGATCGTGGAGCGCTTCAATCGAACCCTGGCTGAGAGACTGTTCGGACACCAATACGCCAAAGAACTTGTAGACCCTCATTCGCGATCGACCGAGTGGGTGGCCAGACTGCCCGCCGTGGTCTCCGCACTGAACGGAGAGGTGACCAGATTGATAGGTAAGAAGCCTGTAGATGCTATCAAGTTTAAAAGGGTGACGAGCAAGCCCTCTGCCGTCTCACGCGGGCGACCCGTTGGTTTAGAGGAGCAACGGCTTCTATCAGATATTGACGTCCGGTACCTCTATCAACCGGGAGAGCTCGAAGGTGGCAGCCGCCGCGCGACTGATCCCGTGTGGTCTCTCAATGTATATCATCTAGATCGATCCATTACCAAACCTGATGAGCCCGTGCTCTACTATTTGGATGATGGGCCATCTCGAGGGTTTGTTCGCGAAGAACTTCTTATGGTGCCTTCTGACACCCAGCTACCCCCGGATCGTCAGAGTCTTTAGTATTCTCTCCTTTTTTTCAGAGTTCTTTTCTTTTCTTTTTTACCTATCCTATAGGCTCGGTGTGTAACCCGTCTTACATCACTCTCCTCTTGTCGTAGTACGCCGACAACCCCAACTTCTCCTGCTTGTACGTCTTCATCACCCCGTTAATCATTCGGAATCCCCTGTTCTCCGCCATATCCCTACCCCCTTCGAGAGCACTCTTATACCTTCCCCAAGTCAGATCGTTAGATCTCTTCGACATCCCCTTGACCGAGTGCTTAGATTTTCCATCACCACTCACGTAGTAACACTTGCTACACAGAGCGATGGCTCTATCCCCTTCGAATTCCAGCTTGAACAGTCCTGGAGTTCTGTTGCTCCACATGTCCCACGCCAACCACTCGGTCTTCTCCTTATTGAACTTTCTCTTCATATTCTTTCTCACCACCGCCGCCAGCGTCTTCTCCGACAGCGCGAAGTACATGCTGTCAGTGTCCATCTGTATCAGTTCGAAATCTCCGCGATCCACGTACTTGTCCAAGAACTCCAGGTCTTCGAACCACGCCGACCTCAGTGCCCGATCGACAGTCTTCTCATCCTTCGTATATGTGGAGTTCAGGTGTCTCTCTTGTGCCTCTATCAGCTTGCCACAACACACGTTGCCAACCAGTTTGAATATCTCCGCCAACACCGCCTTGCTCTTGTCGACGTCCCCCGTCCGTCTGGCAGCGGTGACCTCTTTAACGAACCATTGAAACGGTTTGCCGGGCGTGTAGTCTATCACCCTATGCACCGCCTTGACGATCATACCGTGCTCCAGATACCACTTTAGCAGCGGGGAGTATATGATCATCTTCTTGGCGGACACTGCCCCCACGAGCTTTCTCTGTCCTTCGACTCTTTTCCTCCCGGTCCCGGCCAGGTAGTCTTTCATGTGCTGTGGAACCTCGTTCTCATCGACTTTTCGATTAACAAACAGCGGTTACATTTCCGAGAACTTGTCTCTCAACGTTTCCGGGACCTCTATATCCAACTCCGCAAATCGGAACCACTTTTCACTCCTGACCTTCCACACAAAACAGTCTATATACGACTGTCTTTCCGGGTCGTCACACGTCCATATCGTCTCCTCCCCGCACGGCATGTCTTTCGACAGGGTAGACAGGTACAGCGCATTGGCGTCGTACCCCATCACCGCCTTGCATATCTTCTCCTCCCGACTACCTACCTGACCCCTGATCGTCGACTTGCCAGCCTCTGCGTATCTGGAGAACACTATGGACGGACCACCGACCAATCCCTGCTTCATCATCTCATAAGTTTCAGACTTCGGTGACCACAGCTCGGGCGTGTCCGCCTTCCCATCGATCGACCCGCGGAGTAGGTACTGAAGGGAAACACCGGGCAGAGACACAGCATCCTTGAGTATGTCCACGCCTCTTCCCCTGTAGAACTCAGTCATTTTAGTCAGAGCCTCCAGGAAGGAAGGAAGTCGTTGTAGTGTTGCAACCATTCCTTGAACGTCTTCATCCCAAGTTCTCGGAATACCTTCTTACACTCTTTCCACTCATACAACGACAGTAGGAACTCACCCTTCAACTTCGAGTACCACTCGGGATAGTATGGCAGCCCCGGATGGTCGAGCTTGTCCGCGCTATCTAACCACTCGTACGGAAAGTGAGACTTTACCGTTTTACAGTCGTACGCCTTATCCCACCGGTCGTACGTGGTACCGGGTCCCAGATACTGGATGATGTCGAGAAATCTAAACTCCGGGGTAAACAGAAACATCGTCGTGCTGGCTCTCTTTCCGACCATCACCTTATTCACGGTGGCAGCCAACTTCTCTACAAAGTACTGCTTGATGAGGTTCAGGTCGTACCTGCTACAGTTGAACCCCACCACCGGGACTTGGTCAATCCAAAAGATAATCTTTGCTTGCTGAGACTTCGATAACATATCTATGTCGGCCGGCAGATACTTCTTCCTAACCCCCTCCCTGATTGCCTTACCTCTCATCTGCAGCTCGGTCACGAACTTCTCGACTAGCGTGTCGGGATCTCGTTCGCATATGTGTGTGATCCCTTCATGCATCGTATCCCCCAACGACACCGATATAGGAACGTGCTCGACCTCGAAGGTTAGGTCTTTGGTGGGTCGCGTGGTTTTCGACTTGTCGAGATACGCCTCGAAGTATGGTGAGGGTACAGAGTCGTCTCCTCCTCCTCGCGCGGTGGTGGTGGATAGTGGGGATTCCCCTCATTCAACCACTCGCACTCCCACATCACCACCAGCTCGTAACCCGCCTCCCTTATCTTGGCGTCTTGGATTTTCGTCCTCTTGTACAGCGATCTCGCGTGACCTCTCATGCAATGCCTTGGACACCCGTGCCAGTAGCATCCGTGAAACTGAAACACGGTCTCGGTCTCGTGACAATAACCGTCGACCGGATCGCCGGCCACCCACCTCTCTCCACCATGACCGCATCTCGCGTGATGTATGTGCTTTCCCACCCTCTCTTCTTCTCTATTCAACCATTGAATCGACCTCTCGCTCGCTGACCCCTTGGGATAGAACGCCTTCTCGTAGGCCGACTGTGGTCTCTCTACCCTCTTACCTGGACATGTCACCACAGTCTTCCCACCCATGCAGGTGGTCGCGTGCCTGTGCATGTTACACGACTTTGTGAACCGTTGTTGACATCCGGTGCACCCGTACTCGTTCGTCATCTTGCGGAGGTTCGTTATGAGGAAAGAGTGACCTCCAAACATTCCTATCGTCATGATCTTCTCCCCAACCACGTCGTAATTTGCCGGAACCTTCATGAGGTACCACACTCCTTCGTCGGTGGGCTCGTAAACGCGAATGCCCATCTTGAAGTGCTCTTCGACCTTCTTAATATCTTCCAGGGGAATTCCCTTACTATCCGGTCCGTTATCGTGACCGAGATATTCGCGAGCCATAGCTCGTGCCTTCTCACAACATCGGTCTGGTCTCCCTCCACGGTGGATGGCTATGCACCTAAACAGACACAAGTAGTCGTCGTACGTGTCGACGGAATACATTCCCTTTTTCTGTCTTAACCAGTCTGGGAGTTGTCCCGCTCCCATGAGAAGTTGTTGAGCGTCGATGATCATCTTCACCTCTACCGATATCCAACGAACGAAGGTCCATTTTGTGCTTGGTCTATCAACTTTGTCGATGTCCATTCGATCTTTCTCTCTATCGGTTATCCAACTCTCCGCTTTGGAAATCTCGTTTATCCACGGACTGCCCTTTGATTGTTTGTGATAGATCATCGTTTCGTCGTTCTCGATGTTCCTAATACGATACGAGCACGAATACCTCAGATAACACGCCGTGGTCATCTCTGGGCGAATTTTATTCATTATGCGATTAACGATCTCCCCATCTACCCCCCTCTCGAAAGTCCATACTATCTTCCTCCTACCCCTATCAACAGTTTCCCTAACTTCGGCTTCTTCGGCGAGAATCATGGGACCCTCCTCCACCAAAGCTCTGGCGATATCTCTCCTCCTCTTAGGAGGTCTCCCCACCAACCCTTGATTACACGCTGCGTGTAAGCGGTGGCATGCAGACTGGCCGTCGTCTCGTTCTCCAATTTCTCGGAGCGTTTTTCGGGGTCGGCGGGCAGTCGTCCGGTCGAAACCGCACACCGCAGCCTCTCCTCGTAGACGATGGCTCGCGCGTCACTTATCCTATCTGCTATATCTTTCTTGACTCTCAAACCTCTTAGTGAAATTCCCCAACTCTTAGCTTGCTCTCTCATTTGCTTTATGGTAGACATTATACTGAGTATAACCAATAGATTTTTATCTTCAATAGGGTGTAAGTTTATATTTTATTTGTAATAAATGTATGACAGATTGTTGTAATATACTTAGTATAACTTATGGATAACTTGTCTTTAATAGGGTATCAGTTTATATTTGTGACAGATTGCTGTAATATACTGAGTATAACTTATGGATTTCTTATCTTTAATAGGGTGTCAGTTGTTATTTTATTCGTAATAAATGTATGACATATTGTTATATATATATACTGAGTATAACATAGGGATTCTTATCTCTAATAGGGTGTATCTTCTCATGTCATAAATATATGGTCTCGCGGTTGATGAAAAATATGGTCCATTCTTCTCATACATACCCGCCGAACAGTGGGGGGGGGGGAAATCCAAGTAGTATATAAGAGTCCACAATGATACCACCATGCGGTGGTGGGGGGGGCACCGCGAGTTAGCCGGTGCCTTTCAGAGGGTGGTGGTATCATTGTGACTCTTATATACTACTACAGTATACACCATCTTAGTATCCATGGTATCTACACAAATACTACAAATGGTTTCCTCAAATGGCCCAATACACACATTCTGTTTTATATAAACACAGACAGCAGTCAGAACACAGGCCACAGCGCGTGTATTATTGATTTAACTGGGGCAGATGTACCTTGCGATACACAATAAATTACGTCAGTACTCGCGGGAGATCTACATGTACATGAATTATGTGTACAATTATAACGCAAATGAGTTTAAATACGAATGGGTTTGTCAACGTTTGACTGTTTGGAGATAGTTGAAGCAAAATGGCAGAATGAGAAATGAATCATCGGCAGAATGAGAAATGAATCATCGACATTGAATGTGTAGATCGGCGACCGTGACCCATTTCTCCAGTGCAGTTTCTGACCAATGGTAGTCCTTCTTACATGCGTGTGCAGAATTGAATTTTGTGACACAGAATTGAATTTTGTTACACAGAATTGACAGAATTGAATTTTGTGACACAGAATTGAATTTTGTGACACAGAATTGAACTTAGAATTGAATTTTGTGACACAGAATTGAATTTTGTTACACAGAATTGAATTGTGTGACACAGAATTGAATTTTGTTACACAAAAGTGAATTTTGTTACACAGAATTGAATTGTGTGACACAGAATTGAATTTTGTGACACAGAAAGTGAATTTTGTGACACAGAATTGAATTTTGTGGCACAAAAATGAATTTTGTTGACAAAATTGAGCCATGTCCCACTTGGCGCCCCGTAGTACCTGTCATTATATTATATTTCTGCAGTCTTATATTTCTGCCAATGTTCTGACATTATATTACATTTCTGCACTTATAGTATATGTCTGCAATTACAAGTACCTTGCCTTTCTGCAAACCTTACTGCAACCATTCGTGGGTGGCAGGTGTGAGCATGCGATGGGTAGTTTAACGATCGGTATTCATCCTTACCGGAATCCCGACCGGAGGCCTGGTTTGACCCTCATGTTACTTTTAGAGGAAGGGGTCAAGTGACTTTGATGTGGTATGGACCTGTCACCAGGTCAGGTTATTCTAATTTCAGGGCTGAATATATATGTATTTCGATGTAAATATTCCGTTCTGATTTTGGGGTTTTCTCCCCAATGCAGTAGGTTACATGCGGGATCGAACCAGTTGGCCCGACTTTAACTGACCTTAGCTGTTGATAGACCGTTAAACATCAATAAATCAAATCAAATGAATATGCAATCATTCCGGGATATGTTATGATTTATTTAATATGCTGTATATGTATATATTTCCATTTCAGAATGACATGTTAATGCTCGAGTGCACTTACAATACTTCTGCAGCAAGTACATTTACTGTGGTATGTATGACACTCTTTTTTTTCCTGTAAGATTATTTCTATTCACATCCCTGTGAATGATTTGTCATCTATAGATACACATGTATCATCCACATGAACTATGCGAAATAATTTATAGGGGAATGGTTTCACTAGTTAAATAAGAAGCAGTCACCGTTACACGTACAGTGGAACCTCTCTAAACCGGACACCAAGAAAACATCTGTGATCTTATTTTATGGGTCTTGGTCATTTATCTCAGGTGATAATGTAAGTTCACGATCGAATTGCACACACACATGTCTCAGAATGGTCATATGCCTGATTTACAACGAAACCTCTCTAAACCGGACACCCTGGGTTTCTCTGTACAATTTAAACCAGCCAGCACAGTCCGTAATATATATTGAGCCATATTTCTCCGTCACGGCCACACAAAGCTAAGATGTTCTTGTTGTGTGCAGGGCGGCTGGGAGGAGTACAAGGAGCTGTGCCGGGCCTACACCCTCTACTACCCGGCCCGCGCCGTCAACCTCGAGGGCTGCATGACCTGGAGCAGCTACAGCGGCCTCCGCTACCAGGGCGGTAAGTGGCGGGCATAACCCGGTAGGGGCGCCGGTAGGGGCATAACGCGTAGCGGACATAACCCGGTAGGGGCATAACGCGTAGGGGACATAACCCGGTAGGGGACATAGCCCGGTAGGGGCATAGGCATCACGGGACGGTTGAAAATAGCCAAACTTGACTGCTTTTCTGAGGGCGGCGGGTGACTTATAAAAATCACCGCCTCTCACAATCAGTTAAGGAGGCTCTTGCGACAAGTATTGAAAAATACTCGCAAATGAAGTACAAATCGCGCGCCACAATAAAAATTCAGTAACCGCATCAGATGTGTTCAATTATTTACAAAGTTATCCCACCCACCTATTTTTGGCCAGAAATTTCAACACGACTGAATTTATCGGAATTGTTTTCATGAAAATATGAGGCACAGATACTTTGTTATGTCTTGTTCTATCACTTGTAACACCACACCATTTTCTGAAAATGATTTCAAAGCGGGGTCATAACCAGCTTAAATTTTCGCTACAAATGCCCGAAAAATACCTTAAATTCTGACGCGAAACCGTACCGGCGAGACAGCATAGCATGCGCTATTTTCCAAGATGTCAAAATCAACCGGAGCTAACATTCAGTTTCGTAGAATTATGAAATACTCTATAAAATACACCTAGTCAAGCCTCCCAAAGTCAAGAAATATTCATAAACCTATTTTTCTAGGCACACTGGTGTAACTTACAGGGTCGGTAGTGAAGTATATAGAAAATCGTCCGCCCCCCTTTTTAAAGCTAGCTGCCCACTGTCCCGTGAGACCATAACGCGTAGTGGACATAGCCGGTAGGGGCATAACGCGTAGGGGACATAACCCGGTAGGGGCATAACGCGTAGGGGACATAACCAGGAGCTCCCGTACTAGCAAGACGAGAAGTAGATGTCTGCATCATGCTGAAAATGTGTAAGTGACAAAGTTTAACACAGCAACAGCTCCGGTCATATAGAGACGAGACCGTGGTTTCACTTGAAAGACTAGTGGGATGGAACTACTGTCTGTTTCACGAAACCTGCCAGAATGTTACGGCTATATAAACAATGCAAAAAAAATATTGTTTTTGATAATATTAAATTATAACAAAATTTAAGAATGAGTATTCTTTTTATTTCGTAAAATTTCGTTGAATATTGAGTTTATTACGAAAAATGATTTCTCTATTGGAATTTAACATGGGGGGAAAGAAGCGGAGAACTTGGAGGAGGAGGATATTCGAGGAGGAGGATATTCGAAAAAAAACAAAAACAAAATAGAAATTGGCCCTGAAACCTGGCTAGATAGCTTGGAAATGATCTAGTTAAGAACACAAGTCAAATCTTGAAAATGTCTATGTGGATTTAACATGGGGAAATTGTTTTTTCACAAGAAAATTAATATTGGGCCAAATTTCACGAAATAAAAAGAAGGCTCATTCTTAAATTTTGCTATAATTTAATATTATCGGAAAAAAATATTGTGTTTGTATTGTTTATATAGCCGTAAAGTTTGGGCAGGTTTCGTGAAACAAACAGTAGCTTTCAGCTATAGAATTGACGTCTTAGCATTCCCTCCGCCCGACTGCCAGCCCACCATTGCATTGTGCTCATACTCCTAGTAAGCCAACTGGGAACGTGTATGACTATAATAGCTTGTCGCAGTCTCTGCCGCTCGATGTATCTCATGGAGCATATGCCGAGAATGTTTTACAATGACGACCACACATGTACATATATTCCGGTACAGGTGTGGCGGTGATGAACGAGACCGAGGTGTTCCTAAACCTGCTGCAGACGGACTGGTCGTCCCCGAGCGGGAACGTAATGCGACAGAAACTCCGCCAGTCCCTAGACTCGTCAATCGAGTACGACCAGTGCTGGTCGTCCGACCGCTCTCCCTCCGTGAGTAGCCTCTTACTATAGGACACCGACAGGCAATGCATTTTCATAGACCTACACTCATATAATATTTCAGCATGACAACCACAAACTACCTGCACTGACGTCCATACTTTTGCTTAAGTTCCTGACGTCGGAGACCTAATCAGTAGGCTAAGCCTATTTCACCAAAATTGCAAAGTATACTTATCTTGCGACATGTAAGCACACTTTGAGGGAGACATGTTTAATTTAAGGATAAATTTATTAATGTTTATTACATTTAATTTTTTACTTTATCACAGCCAAATTGTAATAAATTCAGTGTAATAATTCTGCATACGTTTAATTATCAAATGTATGCAGTCGTTAGCTCTATATGAAATAAATGATCACTCCCTCAAAGTACACTTCGCTAGATACAATGTTAGTATGCTACTGGTTCTAGAGCCATTCCACACAGGGAGTAACAAAAGCGCTTTCACGTGCATCTGTACACCATACATGTACATCCTGGCTGCAACGAGAGAAATATGGCTTGTGACATGTCCCGACCAGATGTATTCAGTCCGTCAAACACATGGGTCTAGCAAACAGTGTAAATACGTGTTATACAGGAGTAGCCACGGTCGGATACATGTACTAGGTATAATTCCCGTAAAGCCTGTGTCTCCACTGACAGCCACATATACATACCAAGGCCTACAAATACATTAAATATACCTAAAAGTATCAATAAGTGAAAAAAAGTAAGATAGACGTTTTTTTACTCCCTGCATGTATTGTGTTCTACATGTAACAGGAGTAAACACTTTTTTTTTGTTCAACTTATTTTTTCCCACTTATTGATACTTTTAGGTATATTTAATGTATGACCATTCTTATACGTACTTGCGTGCTTTGCAATCATGAACATACATTAACATCTGAGATAAATGATAAAAAAACCATCAAAAATAAGATCACAGACGTTGACTAGGTGTCCGGTTTGGAGAGGTTCCACATATAACAGCAGTATTTTCCCTGTGTTACAGTACGCCTTTGGGTGGCTGTCGCAGCCCCAGATCACGCGGCCCTGGCAGCCCCGACCCGGTCAACATCCGGGCTCCGGACAGTCCAGGTGTCCGCCGCCAGCCGCGGGCCCCTGGGCACGGTAGTCCATGGCAACGCTATATCTCTGGAGATCGTAGTTAATGGCAACGGCCGATGCTAACTGGGAACATTTGGACCTACTTCTTGAAGCTACGTCTTCACCACACCATTATAAAACAAAAGCCCGGATATCAAATGGCGAAATTGACCTTACGACGTTTACGACCAGCGTAGCAACAAATCCACCCGACAGAAACTACGCTGTTCGCCATATAGCTGCTTCTTGGAGAAAGTTTACAAAAAAAAGAACAATATCCGATTGTGCGATGGGAGACTTCGGAAATGTCATTCGTTCATTTATTCATTCATTCATTCATTTGGCCGTACATAATTGGCAAAAAGTGTAGATCCAGATGAGCCGGCTCGTGACGAGCCGTCTCATCAGGATCTGCACTTTTTGCAAGTAGAGACAGGTGTGACTTCGTCTGTATGTGTGTGCATTCCGCTCATGCATATGTATTTTTTAAAATGCAATGAAACCTCTCTAAACCGGACACCCCTGGAGATCCCCAGGGTGTCCGGTTTAGAGAGGCTCCATTGTAAATCAGGCATATTGGCACCGCGATGCATTGTATGGGCGTCCGGTTTAGAGGGGTTCTACTGTGTGAGCATGGCGTAGAAAGGTTTACAACACGACGTATGCGGCTAGTGTAGTCTCAGCACAGCTGATGATGGTTATTGCCCTTGACCAATAGTGCTAATGCATGATTGTTTGCCCTTGTTTCTCGACAAATGAAAGCATAGCATTTCATTTCAATTAATCACATATTGTGACTACTTATCCAATATCCACTAAATGTATTAATTAAATGTTCCAATACGTAGAGAGTTATATTTAGAGCCTGACGCCCCCCCCCCCCCCGGCTTGTTGTCAGAAATTCCCGTGGCACGTATCCTGTGCGCTGCGGCATCAAACGGCCAATAACGTAATACATGTAGTATCGCAAGTGGACAGCGCGTATGGTCGGGACTTGTATTGAAGCAGACATGTGTACGCGAAGAAGGCAGGGAAACCAATAAGTAAGTTATAGTTCACGTATATTTCTTAAAAATTCAGTATGTGAACTATAACCATTACTAAGTAAACACATCCGATAATGGTAACTGAATATTTATTTGTCCGAATACGATGTCATATCTAACCAGGGGCGGATCTGGTGGGGTGGTTCCGGTGTTGCATGCAACCCCTCCCCCCCCCCCCACCCCCGTTCAGCCACGGAGTTTACATAGATCACAGTTTACCACCAGTTGGAGTCTGAAGTTAAATGCCGTAAAACACAGGAAAGTGCATTTCGAAGAGCTCAACAATAGGACAACCCCCGAGGTGCGAACGGCAACTCTTGCAATTACTCCCGTATCGTACGGGAGTAGATTGCAAAAGTTACCTTCGCAACTAGACAACCCCTCGTTCCCCAAATGCTGGATCCGCCCCTGCTAACGAATGGACGACAATATGTATCCCCATAGTACTACATGTACTTGATCTAGGTTTAAAATGCGGGAACCGAAATAATTGACAATCCACGTGATTTGTACCTAAGATTTGAGATATTTCATGAAAAATATTTACACAATTTACGATATTCAAACTTTGACGAAATGTTCATTTTGAAAATTGTGTCATCTCTCGACGTATTACAGAAAATGTCTCGTGTTTTGTAAATATTTTTCATGAAATATCGCACATCTTCTTCGCGTGGTTTGTCTCAATTGTTGTTTGCTATTGATTCATATTGTGTTTTATTTCTTGATAAAACATGGTTTGACAGCACTTTATATTGGAACTGTTGTAAAAGCAGAATAGGTCGCTATTTGAATAAATAGAAATAAAACATCAACTACAGACGACAAAATCTAATTCTTATAGAGCCCCGCAGAGGACGGAGAATTATTTTTGTATACCCTCCACAACGAGTTGTGGGGGTATACTGGAGTCAGGTTGTCCGTCCGTCCGTGCGTCCGTCCGTCACTAAACTTAACATCAGAGAAATAGTGTTATAACTTCTATTTCCTTCATCTAAAATGCTTAATATTTCACACATGCATTCCTGTGAGGTTCTACTACCATAATGTGCCACATCCACGACCGTCCAACCCCCGCTGATCCCAAGGTCAAGGTCAAATATATAGTCTCTTTACAAAACTTAACATCAGAGAAATATTGTTATAACTTCTAGACTTCATCTAACTTCATCTAAAATACTTAATATTTCACACATGCATTCCTGCAAGGCTCTACTACCATGCTGTGCCAAATCCACGACCGTCCAAGCCCCGCTGATCCCAAGGTCAAGGTCAAATACTTAATCTCTTTACAAAACTTAACATCAGAGAAATTTTGTTATAACTTCTACTTCCTTCATCTAAAATGCTTAATATTTCATGCATGAATTCCTCTAAGGTTGTACTATCATGCTGTGACAAATCTACGACCGTCCAACCCCCGCTGATCCCAAGGTCAAGGTAAAATAATTGGTCTCTTTACAAAACTTAACATCAGAGAAATATGTTAGAACTTCTATTTCCTTCATTGCAAATTCTTAATATTTCATGCCTGCATTCCCCTAAGGCTCTACTATCATGCTGTGACATATCCCCGCTGATCTCAAGGTCAATGTCACATACTTAGTCTCTTTACAAAACTTAATATCAGAGCAATCGGTTATAGCTTCTATTTCCTTGCTCGGATCTGCTTCACATTTCACACACGCATTGCTCCAATGGACCTCTACCACCCTGTGACAAATTCACGTTCGTGCCGCCCCCGCTAAGCCCAGAGTCAAGGTCACAAGCCCACACACATTCGTTCCCACGAATTAACAATTATTCCCTCAATTTAACAATTCGTTCCCTCAATTTAACAATTCGTTCCCACGAAATAACAATTCGTCCCGTGGGAATGAATTGTTAATTCGTGGGAACGATTTGTTATATCATGGCAACGAATTGTTAATTAGAGGGAACGAATTGTTAACTTGAGGGAACGAATTGTCATTTCCTGGGAACGAATTGTTAATTCGAGGGAACGAATTGTTATATCGTGGGAATGACTTGATAATTCGAGGGAACGAATTGTTAAATTGAGGGAACCAATTTTTTATTTCGTGGGAACGAATTCATAAAAAAAAAGCCATGTCCTCTGCGGGGCTCCGTATAGTTGCACTATGAAGAGTTCTGGTACCTTTCCTCAGCCGGTTGGCGATTTGTGTTTGTTTACCACACCATTATTAACCCTTCCTACGCTGTTGACGAAAATTGCCGTCTGCTGTTTTTCATTTTTGCTTTAATTCTTAACAAAAAACTGGTTATGACAGCACATGAGAATCGTCTCCACTGGAGACGATTCTCATGTGCTGTCAAAACCAGGTTTTTGTCGAGAAATATTGAAAATAAAACATTTCTAGCAGACGACAGCATTTAATTCAGCGTAGTAAGGGTTAATAAATGTAATGAACATATTAAACTGGACCCTAACGTCGGATGTGGTCTCATCATAGAGTGTATTGTATGTTTTCTATGTTTTCATAATTCCAAATCATAAAATAAACAAGATGTATACGTAATGTCCGATAATCTGGTTAAGTCGAGACACAATGGAGACACAGTGGATACACAGTGGAGACACAGTGGATACACAGTGGAGACACAGTGGATACACAGTGGAGACACAGTGGATACACTCCGGGATGTTCAGGTCGAGGCTGTTCCACTGTACCATATCTGCGTAATTTCATTAAATACATCTAAAATTTACAATATCTTTCATAATTAACCCTTAGACCGCTATCTTATTTTTTTTGTCGTCTAATGTTTATTTTCTAACCATGTTTTTATTGAAAAAAAGGCTAGATAAAAGCAACAGCAGACGACAATTCTTGTGAGTAGCGGTCTAAGGGTTACATTAGGAATTGAAAAGTTACGGGAAATATTGTAAATGTTGTAAACGTATTTCATGAAATTACGCAGATGTCCGAAGGTACAAAATCGCATGGCGTGTCTCGATTATTTGCTTATGTAACTGTTCATTATATAGAGGATCTAACTGAGTCAGGATTTAATATGATACATGTAGTTCTTAAACTTGGTTACTGATTTCATATGAAACGAGGCTAAGCCGAGTTTCACATGAAATCAGTCAACGAGTTTAATAAACCTCGCAGCACATACGATTGATTGTATGTATTGCATATTAAGCACATCACAGTTGAAGCTGTAATGAACACCTAGCGTTTTTGTGTAGCGGTCTCATTTGCATATTGTATTTGCATTACACTGGTGTATTATGATATTTAATACAGCGTGTTATTGCACTGTAAAAATATATTTTATGCAATAAATTATATGTACGTTGTGTTCGTCTGTTACATTGGTTAATTAGTTATTACATTTCATATACAGTACCATGTATACAACAATAGTTTCTTTGTCTAATGTCTGCGTGAATATGCGACTAGAGAAGGTGGCGTTGATGGTTATGTATAAGCCCCAACTGTTCACCCAATCCTCGTGTAACCGGGGCTACACTGGTGGCAGGTGAACGGTATGGGGTTCTACATGGTCTATTCGACCGTGTCGACACAGATCAGCCGCATTTCATCAGGATCTGCATATGCGTCAAAAACACCTAACTCTATAGATGTATGACACCATCTGGCTGCAGGAGTGCGTTCCCATATTAGGATATACAGTGAAACCTCTCTAATCTGGATACCCTGTGTGGTCCCCTGGGTGTCCGGCATAGAGGTTCACTGTAAATCAGGCATTTGATATTTCCGAGCCAACGTTGTGTGCTATGTGATCATGGACAGACATTATCACCTGAGATAAATGACCAAGAAACTCATCAAAAATGAGATCATATGTGTTTCCTTGGAGTCCGGTTTAGAGAGGTGCCACTGTAGACTGTCCGTATTTCTCCGTTTGACAGTTACATACACATTTGCATCAATCTTTAGTATTTCCTGTCTCTCCCCACCCACTGAGGATGGGAGGATATGGGTATCTTAACGATGAGGTCAGTCACGTGATCTGGCAGGCAGAGACTGGCGTGAGAAACTATTCATGCAGTGAGTTGTTAAGTTATAGCGATAGCGGCTAGATGGGAGACTAAGTAAATAAATCAAAGGACTGAAAGTCCTGAAATCCTTCGCAGTACGTGCTCAACCATTTTTAGTTAATATTTCACACACAAAATCATATATACTCCATTTAAAATCAATATATTCGTCGAATCAGTATACATTATCAATGCTGCAAAAACAATATTTATCGAGACAGAGTATTTGGGCAGTGTATCAGAGCATTAACGGCCAAGAAAATGGAGCTGAAGAAACTTGGGAAGGGCAATAAACCTAAAAAGTGCATGACCATTACACCTGAAGAAGAAGAGAAAATGTATTCATCTGGGTCTCTAGGTACAAGTACACAAAAAATATATTTTACTATTTCGGAAAAATGTTCGGTCTGCGTGGACGAGATGAAGCAAGACAATTGAAATTCGGTGATATAGAGATGAAAACGACATCCAATGGGGAAAAGTTTCTCGAGTTCAATGAGAGGGCAAGCAAGACCAGGGATGGGGCGAATCTGTCGAATACACGAGAGACCACACCGAAGATATTTGCAACAGACAACACCAGGTATGTTTGCTGGCCTTGTAAGCGCAAAACCTTTTTGAGTCGTGAGATATTGTCGATAGAAAATTGAATAACTTGAAAACTATCACGGTTGTCATGACGATACTTGGAGAATCGATCAAATGTTCACGAGCGTAATGTTAATCGATACTCAATATATCAGCATTCAAATATAAATATTTGTTTAGTTATACATTTTTTATTAATTCAAATATCTCGAGACACAATAAAGTTAGGTGCATACTAGCGGAGGTCCGATGTATTGTGATCACTACTACTTGTAGTCCATAAAAAGTATTTTGCTTTTCATACATTCAGTAAAGAAAGATTACTATATCATTGTTAATAAGATAAATATGTATGAATTGGCATGGAAACATCAGCGAATAAAGCTTGTGGCGAACGGTAACTTGCAATCTACTCGTGGACGGTATGGGAGCAAATTGCAAGAGTTACCGCTCGCAAATATATCTGGGCCACCAGCATGTGAACAAAATATTGTTTCTTATCACTGTATTTTGTTGATATCGACTTAAATCCATAAATACATCTGAAGTTGAATTTGAGATATAATTCTGTGAATACAATGTACTGTGAAATTTGTTGGAAAAACTATTATATTTTTGTTTGAAATCAATATCGGCCGTCTGGCGTGACACTATATGAGAAACATAACATTTTGTTATGGACCAATATTTCCATTTCAGAGACCGAGTCACCCTGTCAAGATTTTTGAGATCTTCAGAAGTCGCCGACCTTCCGAGATGTTGGCTGCTGACAGTCCATTTTACCTGACAGCAGTACCAGAACAACGATTGAAAGGCACAGAAAATGAGCCATGGTATGACATTTATTATGTGAAATAATGCACAATTGATTTTTTTCCATTTTGTTTTAAATGTTATTTAAACATTATCATATGACACTGAAAATCATTACGGACAAGGCTGAAGATCAAATGAAGTTTTATAGAAAGTGACATTAATATTTAGTTAGAAAAGTAAAATAGTTATTTTTTGATAATTATTATAATTGGTGAAAAATGAGATGTAATTCAGTGTGTCTGAATAGTGATCTTAAAATGATTCTACAGCCTGGTCGATATGCAAAGTTCTCAAAAGTATTTCTTACACATTTTCTCCCAAATATTTATTTTCAGGTATTACCCACGGCCCATGGGAGAGGCTACACTTGGCAGTCTGATGAAGAATGCTGCAGAGCAAGCTGGAATCTCGTCACGGTTGACAAATCACAGTATTAGAAAGTCAACAGTCACCACTTTATCGAAAGCAAGAGTTCCCCCACAAAAAATAATGAAAATTACGGGACATAAAAATATACAATCCATCACACACTATGACGCCGAACTGTCTATCGGAGAACATCGTCAGATATCAAATATATTACAGTCTGGTCAGAATATCGCCCCACCGAGCACAGTACAACTGGGTCAATTAATCGCCCACCGAGCACGGCCACTGTATCTGTCCCTAGTAGTGTGAATGTTCTGCCGCTACAGGAGATCGAAAATGTCACCTCGTCAGCGAACACTTTCTCTGCACAAAATCCATTTCCTGCAACATTCTTGTCTGGCAATACATTCCACGGTTTCGGAAACTTTGGAGCTGTACCAACTCACATCTGAAATTTAAATGTGATAAATGTCAATAAAATTTAGTTGTACGAAAAGCACCTTATTGTATGCTAGTTGCGAACAGTAACTCTTGCAATATACTGCCGTACCGTCCGTAGTCTGAGTTACAATTCCAAACATAGGCTTCCTTTGCAGAATAGCGAATCAGATTTTATTCAAACTTTAGCAGCTAATTATTCTGCAGCCTATGAGTGGAATCGCTACTCGATACGGATGGTAGAATGCAAGTTACTGTTCGCAACTAATTGTAGGGATCTGTATTGTACTGAATATGATGTAATTGGTGTAAAACACACGTAGAAATGAGATATGGAGGGTGATGGTGTCTTTTGTAAGCAAGCAGATTTTCAAGGCAAACACAAAATATTGTCTTTATGATCATGTATTGATGAATTTTGTTCATTTTTGCTTTGTTGGCCAATGGAATTGAAAATGTTGCCGTGAAGTTTACTACCGTAGTACCGATAAATGCAATAATTCAATATTGTGTATTATGTTGTTATTTTGTCGTTAGAACAAAATTAAATTCAGCAGTTGTTGAACGTGTCGAAATTATTGACAGTCGATCCGATGCTGATGGATGTGCTTCATATTTTTGCCGGACGATTATATGAAAGTTTTGAGGTATTAACAATATTCATTGATATCGTCGGCAAATAAGACATGTGCTAAATAAACTTACGTGTTTAAGTATGGCTTTTTATCCAAATTTAACGCCTTTTTCCCGGTTTGTTTGTGTCTGTCGTGATGTCAGCCATCTTGGTTTTTCGTGTATTGTCTCGATTCAGGTGCGCGAAATGACCTTGTCAATTTGCATAAACTGAAGCCATCACAGGCGCTCGGATTGTTCAACAAAAATATAGAGAGTCGCATTTCATTACACTATCGGATTATTTAATGATTAGGATGCATGTTTTGTTGAACGGGTATATAATAAATAGGTTATTGGATTTGTACGGAAATATATTTCGGCGTACTCGTTCGTTCGGCGGAACCTATAATTATTCAAACTCTTAAGACAACGTTTCCTTTGTGAAGTGTATCGTACTGCATATGCTGTGTAACGTCATTATAGATTAGTTGATGTTTTAAGTAAAATGGACACTGATTAATAATATCGATGGCTCAAGATGATTATTTAAAGCATGCGGTATGTAACTGTCAAAAAACAATGTTTCTGTTTTAAATCATCATCATTTCGCTGTCCAATGTTGGATTTTATCGAGCCATTGACCTATGACTATGTAAACGATTCTGTAATTTGTCTGCATAAAATGGCGGAAACTACTTTTCATGAGACACGAGGTTGTATCATTGCGCTTGAAAAAAAATATACTCAAATTAATACATGTCAGTTTATATTATATTAAATCAGATAAACATTTTGTAATATAAATGTCGTACATAAAAATTAACAACACATGTATTACACAACACAATATAATGTTAGCTCACTATCAGAACTATTTTTCATGGCGTATAACTACGTATAAATTACATGTGGAGCGGTCGATCATTGCGCTAAAAATATAACCTTCCTAACAAAATATTTATTATGAAACACGACAGTTAATATTTTATAAAATCACAAACTGTTTTTAAAAATATAACTGTAGCTCAAAACAAATGTAGTTTGCCAAAAATGTGAGTGACACGTTCATAATGCACCGCTCGCTTTGGAACTCTCTCACGTGGCGTAGCTAGAATCATGAAGCATGAAGTATGTTCGTTGGTCGACAATTACTCATTTGCATAAAACATGAGAGGTCCCAAAAACCGTATAAGGACTATATCCAAGCAAATATGCTTGGATAAAAAGAGGTTTCACTTTAACGGTACATGCCCACGCAGTAGGCACAAAATGTTCTTTATATCGGAGACCTCATCTTCGAAATTTTCTAGCAAAATAAACATTCATTCACCATTACCCACGTATTGATTGGCATTATTATACATTTTATATTGGGTGGGTGGCAGGTGGGTGCACAAGATGGGTAATTTAATGATCGGGGTTCATCCTTACCGGAATTCCGACTGGAGACCTGGTTTGGCCCTCACATACGTCTTTGGCATTTTGTATGTGACAGTTGAATCTGGTTATTACCCCTTATGTGAGTATTACGATTATTGGTAATCCTAATTTAGGGGAAGGGGCCAAGTGACTTGGTGTGGTATGGACCTGGTAACAGGTCTGGTTATTCTAATTTCAGGGCTGAATATATATTTTCACCATGTAAATATTCCGTTCTGATTTTGGGATTTTCCCCCCAATGCAGCAGGTTAAAACGGGATCGAACCCGTTTGCCCGGTCTTACATGACCTTAGCTGTTGATAGGCCGTTAAACACCAATAATACTTTATAATCTGTCAATAATATTATTTGTTCAGGTGACGCATTTAATTAGTAGAAATAACTGAAAAATATTATACCTCATTTACATATGAAAATAGCCTGATACCACCGCGCGTCACTATCAGTAAAATAAATATAACTAAATGATTATATCTGTATAGCGGGCACTCGTAATTTCTAGAACTGATGAATTTAATTCCTATAAAGAACATGTTGTACCTACTGAGTGGGCATGTACCTTTAATATAATAGTTGTTTCTTAACCCTTTCACCACCCCTACGTAACTGTAATGGATTTTGATACATGTTTGTTAATTTTGCAACCAATCCAACCGTCACAAAATGGTTTTCAGACTAGTCCATTTATGAAAAGGGGGTATGTTTTCCAAAAGTATGAAAATTACTTATAAAATGCGCAGATCCTGATGAGACGGCTCGTTACATGATTTGCACTGTTTGCATAAACCGCTATAGCGGGCTTTCGGGTTCAAAGGGTTAAATAAACATCCATGCAGCAACACAATGTTAATGGGGTTCACACCTGGGGCTAAAATGTACGCCTGTCACCGGATCAGGACATTGTAGTTCAATGCTGAAGGTTTTTATTTTTGATTATTGTTCGTGCTGTATGTACACGACTCCACATATTCCTGTACATGACCTCGTTGTTGAACGGACATAAAACTCAAATCAATGAGTCAATCCCCCATATACAAATAGGTACATTCCCGTCTGTTTATGACATTACTTTCGAACATCAATCAATTAATCGATCAGTCCTGTTTCCAGTGGAACTTCTCTAAATCGGACACCCTGGGATGTCACCCAGGGCGTCCTCTTCAGAAAACATTTCCCCATGTTAAATCCTCATGTCTATGGGGATTTAGCATGGGAAAATGTTGAGGTTCCACTGCACTTCAGTCGGCAGAGCACTCATCAATGTGTGTGTAATCACGAACCACCATCATTGTTCTCGGAGATTGATGACAATGAAATTCAACACAATTAAAAGTACCGGTATTCTGGCATTTACTGTCTGTTTCACGAAACCTACCCAAAGTTAACGCATATATAAACAATGAAACAACAATATTGGTTACGATAATATTAAATTTTAAGAGTAAGCCTTCTTTTTATTTTGTGAAATTTGGTCCAATATCGATTTTATTGCTGAAAAAACATTTCCCCATGTTAAATCTCCATAGATTGTGGACCAATTTTTTAAAATTTAACAAAAAAAAATCGTTTGGCTCCTCCCCAGCTCCTCCACCTCCTTTTCCCCCATGTTAAATTCCCATAGACAAATCAGTTGTTATGCCCCCGGTCTCGTTAGAGCCGGATGCATAATTATAGTGTTTGCACTGTGTGTCCGTGAGTCCGTGTGTCCGACACATTAAGATGTATGTCATAACTTATATTTCCCTTGAATGATTACTTAAATAGTTCAACACATTCCTGTGGACAAATACCATACGCCCATGCTGTCCTTAATGTGACCTTGATAGATTGACCTTGACGACTTTGAGCTTGTTTACATTAAGAAGTTCGCCGGAGTTTCTCATTTCTGTAATAACTTCTATATTCCTTGAAGGATTACTTAAAAGATTGAATGCAGCATACTTGTGGACAAATGCCACACATCCATGCTGCCCTTAACATGACCTTGACAACTTTGAACCTTTTCACACAGTAAAGGTTTAATTATTTATACGTCACCTGAAAAAATAATATTTTCAGCAGATTATGTAGTATGATCACTGGACATCAAAACATAAGTACAGATAATAAATAGTAATGTCCGTAAACATTTTGAAGAAACACGGTTATCGTCCCTGCAATCAGTATGGACATTTAAGCCTGACATAAAATGTATAATAATGTCAATCAAAACGTGGGGTAATGGTGAATGAATGTTTATTTTGCGAGAAAATGTCTCGGATGATGTCTGATATAAAGAAATGTTGTGCCTACTGAGTGGGCATGTACTATTAATAAGTTCGCATGAGTTTCTCAATTATGTCATAACTTCTATATCCGTTTATGGATTATTTACATATTACAACATACTTGTGGACAAATGTCACACATCCATGTTTCCCTTAATATGACCTTCACCTTTGACCTTGATTACTTTGAACTTTTTCACAAATTAAGACGTTCACCGGAGTTTCTCAATGTTTGTGTTGACATATTAAGGACAACATGAATGTGTGGGGTTTGCCACACATTCATGTTGTCCTTAATATGACAGTGACATTTGACCTTCACAACTTTGAAATTATTCACACATTAATATGTTTAAGACTAAATTGTGCACAAATGTCACACAATCATGCTGCCCTTAATTTGACCTTTACAATTTGACCTTCACAACTGTGCTTATGAATATTTATCACTTTTGGTTAATTAACTTTGCCACAGTTTCTCCAATCTGCCACCGGTTCTGAACAGCAAAATAATATAAATATAATATTCAATAAAACCTCTTATCTAATGTTCGGACTCATCTAGCCTTTATCAAGATGAACATCAGCGTCCAATAGTGTGTTAGTCTTGACTGGGCTATACGAAATAAGGACCCGTGTCAAATGACTAGCTTGACATATGTAATGTG
The DNA here is from genome assembly GCA_029237695.1 of Conchocele bisecta. Lineage (NCBI taxonomy): Eukaryota > Metazoa > Mollusca > Bivalvia > Lucinida > Thyasiridae > Conchocele > Conchocele bisecta. Next base: position 20,504,822 of record CM055271.1, on the reverse strand, counting down.
AATATTGCCTCGTTACTGTGTCATATACGGCGGCACATGGAGTGGCCAACTCAGCCATCTGTGTGTGTTCCAGCCATCAGCCAGTTTCACCTCTTCTGGCGTTTTGAAAACGAACGCAAAATGCAAAGTAGAGCATATGATGCAATGTAGCTAATACTCTTACATAGAAAACCCAGGACAACGGACTCGTATCAATTATATTACACCAAGAGAGAGAGAGGGAGGGATGTACTACAAGTCGGATATTGGTGTACTTTTACCAACTCCAAATTAAGTATTATTTGATATTTTCCTTAATATGCAACGGATTTAGATGAAATATGGCGCAGCAAACGCGTCTTCGTGAGATGCATTTGGTGGCACATTTGGCACAGACTTATGTCATTTTTGCGAAGAATCGATTTCTCCGACACGGAAATCGATTCTTCGCAAAAATGACACAAGTTTGGGCGAAAATAAAGAGACCACCAAATGCAGCTTAACGAGACGCGTTTGATGCGCCATATTTCATCAAAATCCGTTATGTAATCTGTTAACTATAAAAGAATACGTACTTTGAATCGGTACTTGTTGTTGTTGTTGTTGTTAATACCACCTAGTAGTATACACCTTGACTATACACAACACGGGTAAAGTGTAACAGCGTCTAATAATCGAGTCCAGTAGTGGGTATATATGGTATGTGTTGTGTTGTCATCCAGGCAAACGTGACACACTGTGTCATTGTCTATTTACACTCGCGATTCGTGTTGTTAAAATGCAGGCACACAACTGTCCAGAAAACTGACATATTTTACAGTTTGGTGTCATAATTATAATTCATAGAAGTGTGTTGTCTTGGCGTTTTCCATATAATTAGCTACATTATATCATACGACTTATTTTCGTTATATTTCACATTTTCCGCTTTTTGTCAAACGCCACAAGAGGTGACATTGACTGATGGCTTGAACGCACAAAGATGGCCGAGTTGGCCACACCATGTGCCGCATACAGTAACGAGGCAATATTCACATTACATAATATTATGTGTTATACATACAATGTATATCCCACCACAGTTATAAAGGAATTCTGTTCGAATCATATGATGATCAGGGGTACATGTATATGATAAAGCCTGGGTCGGGCCGACCATTTGATGAGCGAATTCGTACAATATTGCAAATCCGTTTGGGAATATTATTAGTGATTCTACAAAATAATATAGGAAGTAATTATTTTGTAGATTTAAGTTCCTGTAACTCGATACACTTTTTTATGAGGACATTTGCAATTTCACATAGTCATATTTCAGGATGTTGTCTGTAACTGCTTTCAATTCGATCATGATAGACCGAATACTGCACAAATGACTAATCATGCAAAATTTCAGGTTGGAACTGACAATATCACTGATGTTGGACTCTATCAGATTTGCTCTGCCGGCTAACCCGTGGTCCCGGCATGAAATATGTTAGTGTCAGTCAGTGTCAAAATGAAACGATTATTCACTTTATCAACACGGAGAAGGTGAAAGTGAACAGTGATAGCTACATGACGTTATTAGAGAGGTGTTTGTTACGTGACTGTCGACGTCTGCACCCAAATGATGACTATGTGTCCCAGCCTGATGTTGTATCATCACATACCAGCAGGGCAACATAATCTTATTTGTAGGATGCTACCACAGAGTTCATCAAACAAGATGAGTGACGCCACAAAGTCCGGACTGTAATCCAATGGACTACTAGGTGTGGAATTATCTGAGTGAGAAAGTTTACAGTCGTCGACAAGACATTTCACTGAAGCGGAACTCAAAGCAGAGATTCAAAGATATTTGAAGAAAGTGACATTGGCCGACATCAGAAGCAGAAACGTCTGCGTACAGTGGTAGAAGAGGTTGGTGGGCCGATCGACCATTGTGTGTAGTTACATCATGTATATAAGTTGGTACGATTAACAGCAATTTGAACTCTACCGATATTGTAAATTTCTACCCACTATATTGCATAATTGGTCATTTGTAAAGTATTTCGTTTATCACGATAATATTTATGCAAGTTATCTATCACATCGTGATGAACCAGCATGCAAAGTTTCAATTATTTATGTTGTGTCGTGTAGGAGTTATAGGAGATTAAATTTGGGAACGTTTTTTTTCGACTCAACGATATATGACCCTATTGGCGGCCTGGAAAACGAAAGTAAAACAATGCAACGAGCTTATAATGTTTGTTTCCTTGCACGAATATGCTTGATATTTCACACACGCATTGCTCGCTCTAATGGCATTCGTGTGCCGATAGGTCACATTTGTAGTTTTAAATATGGACCTGACCCTGGATGAACCGCCTTTATCGCATCGCCGTATTTCACAGATACTGATTTCGAAATAAGTACGATACTTTCCGTTAAACATGTCGAAATTAGACACAACATTCAGAGATCATGTGGAATTCATTCAGCATCAGCTTTGGATGTTTTGTCAATATTCGACGTTATTTTTTTGGAAAATGTGACTGATTTTCCAAATCAGTACGGCGAAACACGGCAATGCGATAAGGGCGCTATTTCCAGAGCGCGTCCCAATTGTACATACTCGGCATTATTACGTTACGTTTTATGATGATTGATGTCAAGCGTGTGACCTCAAATTGAAACGAACGTCATATTAAGCGAGCTGGACTCGGACAAAAACGCGTTTATCTTTTTCCAATATTTTCGCCCAATATGAGGCCATGTGTATTTCGAATTTCCGTACATTTGTGAGATGCAAATCTAAATAGGTGTTCCAATTCGCGTACCCTCGGGCAAGCATTGTGTATCCTGACAGACCACTGAACAACCGCTCAGTCTGGCAATACTGTACAGTGGACGTTATTTCCCCTGTCCACGTGACTGTATTGTTACATGTCTGAGGTAATCTATCAAAGTCAACGCGCAGTGTACAGGCAATCGCTCTAAACTACCACTTATTATAATGCACATTAATATCGCTGTTTTAGACCCACGAAAATGAGTTGCACTTATGTATATGTCGTCGTTGTCTTCCTTTGTACATCGTTCACGGCCGTGTTCGGCCAGCAGCAGTACGACTACAGCGTTATCCTGGATCAGGACGGCGAGTACGAGCTACAATGGAGCGTCAACGCAACCCACGTCCACTTCCAGGTGCGAGTCAACACCACCGGCTACGTAGGATTCGGTCTGTCCAGGGACGGCAGCATGACTCATGCGGATATGGTCCTCGGATGGATCAGTGAAGGACAGGTCTACTTCGGGGTAAGTTTGTGTTCATGTAAACCCGAATGTACTGTATGTTACGCATGGCGACTTACAAGGTCACCCTGCGTTACAATAAAAAGCTACATTATATTATTAGTGGAAAAAATGCAACGAGCTTATAATGTTTGTTCCCTTTCACGGATATGCTTGATATTTCACACACGCATTGCTCGCTCTAATGGTCCTCTACTGCCTTGTGACAAATCCACGATCGTCCCGCGCCTGCTAAACCCAGAGTAAAGGTCACATACGTGGTGCGTTCGAAACTCTGGTAAATATCTTATAATTTCTGTTTCATTGCATGAATCTGCTTGATATTTCACACACGCATTGCTATGATGGCTTACTTTCATGCTGTGACAAATCCACGCTTCTCTGTCCCTCTGTGTTTTCAAATGTGTCTCGTTTTATGTGGCTGCCAATTGGGGCATTCGTGTGCCGATAGGTCACATTTGTAGTTTTAAATATGGACCTGACCCTGGATGAACCGCCTTTATCGCATCGCCGTATTTCACAGATACTGATTTCGAAATAACTACAATATTTTCCGTTAAACATGTCGGAATTGGATACAACATTCAGAGCTCAGCTTTGAATGTTTTGTCAATATTCGACGTTATTTTTTGGAAAATGTGACTGATTTTTTTCCAAATCAGTATGGCGAAACACGGCAATGCGATAAGGGCGCTATTACCAGAGCGCGTCCCAATTGTACATCATCGGTATTATTTCATTACAAAGTCGCCCTGTGTTACATACAGAAAATGCGGGTTATGTGCATGCAAGTTACATTCCATGAAAGCTAGTAACACCAATCATTGACCATCGGAGACACATTGTCTTTCTATTTGAGATGTTGACAGATCATGCCACAACAAGTGAACAGTATACTTCCCGCGTGTTTAGTAGTGCATTTATAGCGGAATTATAATACCACAATACGTTCGCTGTTTCAATATTACCTACCGTATGTGAAGCATATTTCCACTTATTATATACATATATAGTTTTCCCATTGAAACACATTAGAACGCAAGCCGTCAATATTAACATATTTTCCATATTGACGGATGGTGCGTCCATATGGGTCAGTGCCGGTGTAACATTAAATTTTGACCCTCGTTGAAAAATGACCCGCCGGGTAATTTCTCAACGGATTTTGATCAATATTCAACGTTGAAAACGGACCCCGGGTCACTAAGGGGTTAAATGGTGACACCACGCGTGAAATATTGGCCCTCAGTTAAAACTGACCCGGGTCAATTATCAACGTTGAAAATATACCCTGTGGTCAAATACATCAGTTTTTAGACCTTTTCAATATACTAGATAATTGGTATACCATAGCTCACAAACGTAGTGTATAAGGGTAGGGTGTATGTATATGAGCCAGCTTGTCAGTTGGTTAGAAATTCTCACATCCGGTTCGTGAGAAGATTTTTTAAAGAATTTGACCTACTATTCCACGGCGGCCATTTTGGATTGTCGATGACCTCCATTTTAGCAATTTTGTAATCCCCTACCTAAGGACCTTGGCCATGAAGTTTGGTGACTATATAGGCCCGATGGTTACTGAGGAGAAGACGTTTGACCAAATGTTCACGGACGACGGACGACGACGGACAACGACGGACGCCGACGGACGGACAAATTGCGGTAACAATAGCTCACATGAGATTTGCTCAGGTGAGCTAAAAACAGCACAACTATCAAATGTGTTTTGTTTTTTTTGTGCATCAAACGACGTAGCTAGGTAGCAGCTGGGTGGATTCAGGAATTACCACAGCGGGGGATGTGGGGTCCTCCCCCAGGAAATTTTGAAATTTAGATGCTCTGAGATGCGATTTCAGGCCAATCCTGACAGGATGCAATGACCATATATTATCAGCAAAAACACAAAGATAGACGTCACAGAAATGTAAACATCAGTTTAACTCTCAGTATTTGACACAATGTTAAGAAATTTTCCTTATCTACCGAAAATAGAGCCGTAACCAGACCCAAAAATGAGACGAGGCGAAGTTATTCTTACGACAAATAGAGCGCGAAGCGCGACGCGCATCGTTAACACGCGGGGTATGGGGGTTTTCCCCCAGAAAATTGTAATATATAGATCGCCATATACGCGATGTCACGCCACTTAGACCACTGGATACGGCATTAAATATAATGCCCTGAAATCGCTCTGAAATCCCCATTCGAAAATCGTTGGTCGTCGAGAGCAGAGGGGGGGGCGTCGGGACCACCTCAACCCTCCCCCTGGATCCGCCCCTGCCCAGGCACACCAGAGTCACGTAGTTCTGCCCCATATTAATTGTATTAGCTATCTATAAGCTTATCACTTCGTAATGGAGTGTAACAGGATTTAGCTCTCCAGTACAGGGGGACATGTAAATGAGGGCCAAACCATGTAAGTCGGCATTCCGGAAAGGATCGTAGCTAGCTTAGTTCGCCTGGTCTGCTCTAAATTTGTCCACGTTGACGAGTCGGGTTCGATCCTGGGCGAGTGCATTAGTTTCTGTTATACTTTGTATTTCTTGATCTACTAGGTCTGTCGGGTGGAAAGTTTAAAAGGCTGTCCTGTGTATCAGGTTTCCCGATTATGTTTTCTACTAAGAGCATACTTATGCTCCTGGGGTCGATTTCCTTTAGATCTGTATCCAATGCACATACTCTCTTTCTCCCTGTTTTGGCGTGTGCAATTCCATGGAATGTATGCGGCCGTAAAACATATACCATTCTCATTGTTCAGTTCGCCCTGTTATGCAGTGGTCACACAAAATGCAACCGCCGTACGGCTTTGCGGGCTGCGGTAACATTACGGCGACCGAACACCCATCGTACAATTTGTGATATCGAATTCCGGGAGTTAACCACAAGAAAACCGCACCCTCATGGCGACCCCAAGGCAACCTCGAAGTGACCGCACGATGTTCTAAATAACGTGCAGCTGCCGTGCAGTGACTGTAGGGCTGTTTTCCAGGCACCCGAGACAGAGTCAAACCGCGGGTTACCTCACGGTCATCGCCAGGTAACCCCCTGACCATCAACTCTATGGTTGCCGTTAGAAAATCGTACGGCAGCCCTAAATTCACTACACGGCCGCCGCACGGTATTTAGAACAGTGTACGACCACCTCACGGATGCCGCAAGACCACGATGCGGTGGCCGTTCAATGTATCGCTCTCCTACAGGAGGAAATGAAGATTATTATTGACGTTAGGGCTGCCGAATGATTTCCTAACCACACGAAATTGCGGGTCACCTGACGGTCATCGCAAGGTTACACAACGGCCAGCGCACGGTTATGGTAATTCTGCGGCTTACGGACGCCGCAAGTCATGTGCGGCCAAGACATTAGCGAGAGGCCCCGGACTGGCTGATGTTTTTTTGTCACCTGAAGTACATACAGACATACCTACATGTATCAGATAAAAGCTTGAACGTGTGTTTGTATGGGCTTGTTTTAAGAGATCGACCAATAATATTCATAGATATACAGGTGCATTAACATGCATTTGCAATGGGTTTTGTTCTTCTGGTAGTCGTATTCGGCCATTAGCATATATCTCTTGACCTTGTCTTACTACGTGGTATTCTAGACCGGTGGCCCCACAGGAGCATGTTCGGACATGAGACTCGGACTCCGTATTTGGACGTTGAATTGTACACATTTGATAATAGTACAAGTAAAGGATTTTGCGAAATTAATTTTTCTAGGACGTTTGAACATCGTGAATTATTTCTCAAACACTGACTTGCACATTGGATTCCTGCGCATGCGCATTCCATGAGCGCCAAATTGGAAGAGGTACACGTGAAATGTCATTCAGGTCTTGGGAACCAGTGAACTGGTCTAAGTTCTGTTCATCCTTTTTTACGTTTTTCACGATATCAATTGGATTCAAGAATGAGCTCATTCACCGACTTGTTTAAACTACCAATAAACTACCAATAAATGATTTAAGTTCTGACTGTACTGTGCACACCTGCGAAGGGGGGGGGTGCACTATACATGTCAAACTATATTTGTCAGTAAGCGAGAGCTTACGGAATACCCCCACCCCCCCCCAACCAGTAACAACAGTGACCTTGACCTTGGACGGCAAACTCCATATGCTATAGGTGTCTTGCCGTCATTGAGATTATTGCACATGTGAAGTTTCACGGAGACCGGAGGCACAAAACTCTAGTTATCGCGCGGAAACAAAATGTTACACAAATATCAATCTATTTTTAGCAATAGTGAACTTGACCTTGTACGGACAAAACCCATATTCAATAGGTGTCTTGCCATCATTAAGATCAATGCACATGTAAAGTTTAACCAAGACCGGATGCACAGAACTCATGTTATCATGTGGAAACCAGAATGTTATGGACGAACGGACGAACAAACGTACGTTCAAACGAACGAACGAACGAACGAACGAACGAACGGACGGACGGACGGAGAACAAGGTGAAACCAGTATACCACACCAAAACTATCGTTGCAGGGTATAGTAATGTTTCAATCCATTTGGTAGCATTATAAGCAGAGGTGTTTCGCATTGTTATATAAATAATCATCGCATGTATTACCCACGACCGTTGCTTTTCAAATCTCCCATGACGTTTGCCACTGCCAACAATGGACTTGTCAGTAAGCGAGAGCTTACGGAATACCCCCCCCCCCCCACTCACCCCCCCCCCCCCCCCCCCGTTTGAACCCTGACCACCACTGAACCCAAAAATCTTTTAGCAACAGTGACCGTGACGGACGGACAAACCCATATTCAATAGGTGTCTCTTCGTCATTGATCAATACGCATGAGAAGTTTCACGAAGACTGGCGGCACAGAACTCATGTTATCGTTCGGAAACCAAAATGTTACACGAATATCAATATATTTTTAGTAACGGTGACCTTGACCTTGGTGGGACGAAACCCATATCCAATATGTGTCTTGCCACCATTGATATCAATGCACATGTGAAGTTTCATGAAGATCGGACACATATAACTCAAGTTATCGTGCGGAAACGAAAATGTTACGAACAAACGGACGGACGGAAGGACGGACGGACGAACGAACACGATTAAACCAGTATACCTCCACAACTATCGTTGCGGGCGTATAAAAAAGAATCCTACAATAAAGGTAATCAATGAATAATGTATGGATAAAACAGCATACGCATTTATCATCAAACATTCGTGATTACAGTCAAATGGAAATCAGATACACTTGCGCTCACATGCATGAACTACGGTGTACTAGCAAGTGTTCATAGCTATGGTTGTTACTGCTGATCGGGAATTACGCACTCAAGGCGCTCAAATAGTACAGAGCTGAGTATTAGCGAAAAAGAACGTCATCCTGTGAAACACTGAAACATCCACCAGTGAAATGGAACAAGATTCACCAACGTCTACCCACAGTTTGCATTCCCTGACCTCGGATGTTGAAAAATGAAGAAAAAAATATATTTCAATTTGAAGCTCATTATAGTGAGAATGTAGAAAAAGGTTTAACAACAGTACTTTTTCACATCCATGTTTTATTGAGCAGCACAACATCGCACAAAATACGTATTTTCTGACCAGCTCTGTTTTATTTTGTCCGACAATGGTTAAATTCCAAGAAAAACATCACTTCAACGTTCAAATCTCAGCCGTTGTCAAGTTATCACCATTGCAATAACGAAACTTGAGCTGCCAATTCATGTCGACAAGAAAGTGTCTACATGACGTAATCAACAGCAAGTCACAATATAGACTAAATACGATGATAAATTGGCCATCTATGTGCTGTTTCCGTGGTAACATGTGTAAAAACATTGTTTCCACATATCCGGATACTTACTCGATTGGGAAGGTTATTGTACTGATTTAACCATGTTGTGCACAATAAATCCAAAATGGCCGCCAAAATATGTATAAAATAACAGTTTGCATGCTACATTATGCTTCAAATATTGTTGTGTGATGATTTAATGCTTGGAATGAAGTTATATACATATCCTCCATATATTTTGACTTTTATACATTAGTATATATATCTGGTAAAAAATCAAAATGGCCGCCAAAATATCGTTAATTTTCAATGTTGGTATATTTCCGACCATGCGTTACATTAGAATATCATTATAATATGTTTTATTGTGACATCGTACAAAGACAAATGACACCATTATCCGACATGCCGTTTGCATGCCAAATTTATTGAGAAGGTTATTTACCTTATTTAACCATGAAGGGGCACAATAAATTCAAAATGGCCGCCAAAATATATATAAAATAACTGTTTACATGCTACATTACTCTTCAAATAGTGTTGTGTGATGCTTTAAATGCTTAGAATGAAGTGATATACATACCCTCTATATATTTTGAATTTCATATATTATATATGTCTCGTAAAAAAATCAAAATGGCCGCCAAAATGTCGTTAATTTTCACTGTTGGTATATTTCCGGCCATTATAGTCTACAATAACTCCAGATACTACGTGCCGTATGTTTGTCTGTCTTTATGCATGTTTCTTAAATATGAAAATATCGATTGTGAATAATGTACAAATATTCATATATTTTGAGACACGGGTCAACAGAAGCCAGGCTGCTATGTCAGTTATCCATTTTAATGTTGATTTCATATGAATCATACATTACTGAGTAGCTGTCTTAATTGTAATATATCACATCGAGCATCAAAAATGGCTGGCGAAAGAACATCATCCGGAAATCTATAAAAGATATCGGGATTTTGTTAGCATATTAATAATAAGGCCTTATTGTCGTATGACTAGGCTATCTGACATAGCATGAAGCCATCCATCTATCGGATGAACCTGAATCAATGTGTTGCTCATTAAATTACAAAATGGCCGCTACAAGGATAATGTACATTTATGTATACAGCAATATAGTGGCTTGAAAATGATGTAAATATCACACATAACAGTTTCTCAACATGAAAAATACTTGTTAATATACATACACAGTTGGTCTAAAACATGTATAACTTCGTTATTATACCCACTTTTTTTTTGAAAAAATGGGTATATTGTTTTCGTCACGAGTGTCTGTCCGTCCGTCCGTCACGTTTCTTGTAAGTGGCAAAACTTTTTCGCCTTAATACCTACGCGCCTGATATTTGGTATGTAGCTTCGTTATGATGTGCGGATGCGCAAAGTGGTTGCGGATTTTTCATCCGACCCTCCGTCATGGATTATCTCCCCCTTTCGGACTCAGAATTTCACTATTTTTCCTCGTAAGTCGAAACACTTTTTTACCTTAATACTTACGCGTCTCATATTTGGTATGTACATTAAATATGATGTGCGGATGCGCAAAGTGGTTTCGGATTTGTCACCCAACCCTCCACCATGGATTATCTCTCCCTTTCGGACTCAGAATTTCGCTATTTTTCCTTATGAGTCGAACAACTTTTTCACCTTAATACCTACATGTCTGATATTTGGCATGTAGCTTCGTTATGATGTGCGGATGCGCAAAATGGTTTCGGATTCTTGATCCAACCCTCCATCATGGATTATCTCCCCCCTTTCGGACTCGGCATTTCGCTATTTTTCCTCGTAAGTCGAAATATTTTTTCACCTTAATACCTACACGTCTGATATTTCGTATGTAGCTTCGTTATGATGTGCGGATGCCCAGAGTGAAGATGGATTTTTTATCAGACCTTCCATAATGGGTTATCTCCCCCTTTCGGACTTAGAATTTCGCTATTTTTTCTCGTAAGTCGAAAAGGTTTTTCACCTTACTACCTACGTGGCTCATATTTGGTTTGTACCTTCGTTATGATGTACACATGCGCAAAGTAAATTTGGATTTTTGATCCGACCCTCCATCATGGATTATCTCCCCCTTTCGGACTTAGCATTTGGGGAAATTGGGTATATTGCGATGGCGCGCCATCGACTTGGCTCTAGTTATTATAGATATTGTGATGGAACATCATTTTGTTGTGGTGGAACATACGTATGCTATAGTCGAACATCCTTATATTTCGCTGAAGTAAGATGGAACTGCCATATATTGTGATGGATATGTCTTATGGTGTGGTGGAACTGCCTTATATTGCGGTGTAACATCGTTATATTGTCATGTAACTGCCTGATATTGTGACTGACGAGCCTTATATAGTCCTGGAACAGCCTTATATTTGGGTTAAACATCATTATATTGCGATGAAACGTCATTATAATAGGGTGTTACATCTCTATATTGCGATGAAACATGCTTATAACATGGTGAAACATCCTTATATTGTGGTGAAACATGCTTATAGCATGGTGAAACATCCTTAACGTGTGATGGAACAACCTCATATTGTGATAGAACTGCCTTGTATTGTTATGGAACAATCTTATACTGTGGTGGAATATCCTTATATTGTGATGTAACAGCCTTATGCATTCGTGGAACATCCTTATAATGTGGTGAAACAACCTTATATTGTGATAGAACTGTATTATTATGTAATTTGACAATATTATACTGTGACGGAACATCATTATATTGTCTTATAATGTGGTAAAACGACCTTATAGTGTGGTAGAACAACCTTAAATAGTAATTGAACTGCCTTATATAATGATGGAACAATCTTATAATGTGGTGGGACATCTATATATTGTGATGGAACGGTCTTGTATAGTGGTGTAACATACGTATAGTGTGATGAAACTGTCTTATAGTGTGGTGGAACATCATACTATTGTAATGAGACTGCCTTATAATGTGGTGAAACCGCCTTATACTGTGATAAAACTGCCTTATATTGTGGTGGAACAGCCTTATATTGTGGTAAAACATCATTATATTGTGATAAAACAGGCTTATAATGTAGTGGAACATCCTTATACTATGGTGGAACATCCATATATCGTGCTGAAATTGCATCATATCGTGCTGTAGCAGGTAAATATTGTTGTAGAACATCATAATACTAGTAGTATGATGAAACCATCTTATATTGTGGTGGAACATCCTTATAGTGTGATATAACATTGTTAAATTGTAATGGAGTGTCCATACCCATGCAATAACCGTGCTTGTAACACTGATTGAGTCAATAAACCAACCAATATAATTGTATGTTTTAATCATTCCAACCGATTTTAATTGCTTGTGAAAAACATGATTTTGATTACAATTTATGAAAATGAAATTATTAGTCGGCCATCTTGAATGTATACTAACATTATTGTATCCTAGAACATGACTAACACATGGCGTTACATCAGACATAGTTTTAATACATTATTTGACCTTAGACACCAAAATCTGGCAGCTAACTTCAGAATTTGCCGAGACATTGATAAACGTTGATTGCTCTGTAATGGCTACAGCGGCCATTTTGAATTCCTGAATCAGCGACACAAGTAGGTACATCGGAAATCATTTTATCGCATTCTTTGACCTCGAAAACATGGGTCTAGAAAGCAAAATGAAGCAGTTAACACCAATATTTGCCGAGATATTGAGAAAAAAATGATTTTTCGGTAATGGCTGCAGCGGCCATCTTTAATTCCGGAATGAGAGACGCACGTAGGTACATCGGAAATCATTTTATCGCATTCTTTGACCTTGAAAATATGGGTCTAGACAGCAAAATGAAGCAGTTATCACCATTATTTGCCGAGATATTGAGAAAATTTGATTTGTCGGTAATGGCTGCAGCGGTCATCTTGAATTCCAGAATAAGCGACACATGGAGCTACATCGGAATAGTTTTATTGTATTCCTTGACCTGGAAAACATGGGTCTAGACGTCAAATTGAGGCAGTTATCATCATTATTTGCAGAGATATTGAGAAAGGTTAATTTTTCGGTAATGTCGGCACTAATTTGCATAAAATTCGTATTTAACACGCTTTATCAGCGTGTTAACATAGCCTATCATTTTTAGCACATTTTTTCCAAGCTAGTAACACCAATTAAAAAATTATTACGACAACCTTACTTTTTGACTAGACTAGTAGTGTGGTTCTAAAAATGTGGTTCTAGAATGTTATGATAATGGTAATAAATTAATGACTTTCAAAGTGTCATCATCAACAATGTGATTCCACATTACTTCAATGGTATAATCATGTTGCATGACCCTGGACACATTGGTATAAACACCAACATTATTCCTCTATGTGACAGATTCGCCGAATTATGAGGGAAAGTATGCGACTGATTGACTCGGCTATCATAAAAAAGTAGTATTTATTGGTGGCCATATTGAATTTCGAGATTAATTGCTCAAGACGGTGATATACTAGTATGTAAATGGCATTATCATGTTCCTTGACCTTGAAAACATAGATATAGACACCAAAAAACATTCCATTATGTGACAGATTGGCCGAGTTATAAAGAAAAGTAGTTTTTAATGGCGGCCATTTTGAATTCCGACATGACTTTCCCAACACTGTGATCCATTAGTTGACAATGGTATCATATTGATCCTGAACACATAGGTATAGACACCAATATTATTCATTCATGTGAAAAATTGGCCGAAGTTATGAGGACAATTAATTTTTAATGGCGGCCATATTGAATTTTAAGATTATCTCATTAACATTGCGATGCATTAGTATGTTTTTGGTAGCATCGTGTTTCTCGACCCTAAAACATGGGTATAGACACCAAAAGTATTCCTCTATGTGACAAATTGACCGAGTTATGGGGGAGAGTAGCATTTAATGGCAGCAATTTTGAAAAATGGCCGCCATGCATTGGCACCGCAGAATCAAGACGAGCGCCTGTGAGAAATTGTATGGCGAGTGATAGGAGAATTGATTCCAAAAGAAACTAGAGTGGTCGATGGGACATCGCATATACCCGCACCGAGGGCTGGACAATAAAACGCCGACTGGGAAGTGTTAACGCTATTTTTTTTTTTAACGCAATTATCTCCCCTGTTCAGCAGCCAGGGGTCGTGGAATTTGTTTTGTTGCATTGTGCATATCGTTGGCTTACTATTAAACAACACACAGCATACAAAGGGTGTGTGTATAAAAACGAAGGAGGAGATAGCGTCACAAGCATTTTTAACGCTATTTTTTAACGCAATTATCTCCCCTGTTCAGCAGCCAGGGGTCGTGGAAATTATTTTTTTCTTTGTGCATATCCTTGGCTTACTATTAAACAACACACAGCATACAAAGGGTGTGTGTATATAAACGAAGGAGGAGATAGCGTCACATGCATTTTTATGATTTCGCCCATTTTCGGACAATTATCTCCCCTGCCGAGCCCTTGAGGGTGAAAACTATTTGTTTTTGTTGGTGCATGCACATGCGATCACCCTAAGGAGTAAGCATGTGAAGTTTCAAGCTTCTACTGCTATCGGTGTTGCCATGGTTGTCGTCACGGACGGACGGACGGACGGACGGACGGAGGCGATCGCAATATACCCGCTTTTCTTCGAAAGTGCGGGTATAACAAATTTTCCCGGTTTGATTGTAAGCGGGGTTATAGGACAGCGCCTGGACTAGTTGTGAAATTTATATTTATCTGTTGTTCGTGCCACTATATAAAACCGTCGAAAAAGAATTAGTCGCGGCGATTTTCAAGGTTCGTTGTTATATTGACCTGTCTTTTAGGTTTCGATAAAACGGGTGTATTCATGTGCAATGAAGATATCGAACTGTTATTTTCGAAATTTAAATGATGTTATATAGTGTCGCTTGTCCCGCTAGCATAAAAATACACAGATTGCTTCAAAGTAGAAATAATAAACACATGTGACCATTTTCATTTATACACCCCCCCCCCCTTATTATATCACCCTTGTGTGTAAACAGTAAACAGTGTGTATACATGAGTGGCCATCAATTTGTGTTTAATATAAACCAGTTCACAACTTTCCCGCAGTATTTCTCGTTTCAAGGCTGGCAGTATAATTATACGCAGATACTTGAAACGCGCATATAGAATATTTGTTATGTTTAATCCCGATTGACTTTACACGGGGCTCCCACAAGTTGCATTCCCGGACCTTGGATGTTGGAAAATGGGGAAATATATTTATTTCAATTCTGAGGCCATTTTAGTCACAGCCTTTTGGAGGAACGGGCCTAGTATAGGCCTATAAATACACTAACTATACATTAGATATACCCAAAAACATCCATAAGTGAAGAAAAAAATTGGCCACCATAAAACTTCAATAAATATGTATCATTTATTATGGATGATTTTAGGTATATTTAACGTATTTATAGGCCTAAAACCGTTCCTTCAACCTGTGATTTTAGTGAGATAATGTCATAAAATGGGCTTTGAATTGAAATACATAGGTTGTTCTATTTTTGTTCGTATTTTTCAACATCCAAGGTCCGGGAATGCAACATGTGTGAGCTCCGATAATGTAACAACGTCAACACGTTTGGACCTAACGTCACCCACGACGCTAGCTGTGAATTGATTATCTGCGACCTACATACGAGGGTTGTTCAAAAATAACATAGACATTTGCTCTCATTCGTTTGTTATTACACACGCGACGCTAGCTGGGAATTGATTATCTGCGACCTACATACGAGGGTTGTTCAAAAATAACATAGACATTTGCTCTCATTCGTTTGTTATTTGCATAAGATGAATGATAGTTACATGCCTGAAACCTATCCGTCTGCAGCAAACAAAGCAAGTTTGTGTCGCCTCATTACGCTTAAACTGACGAACGTTTTAATTACTATAGTAACGAATACCCGGAGCACGGTATTTTTTCACTCAAAAGTAATAAACTGTTACTTAATTAATTATCTAACCTGTGAACCAATGCACGAGAAAATGCATCAAAGGTTGAAGTAAAGTTATAGTGACGTCATCACTGAAGTTGGCGTCATTCTGGCATTATAACCGGAAGTAAACAACATTTTCGGTTTGTAGCGCGAAGCAACTTCTTAAGTATGACAACCTCTCGACAGACGGAAGCTAGAGCAGACTTTACATTATGTTAGGATCTCGGGAAGACACCAACGGCAACGTATACGATGATTCAGAAGTCACTACACAAGACTTCTGTCAGAAGAACACTCGTTTTTAAGTTAAACAATATGGTTGCAGACGGGCAATAGTGACTTTAACCATGCATAACCTCACTTTACACAAACATATATTTTTACGGAAATTAAACGGATACCTAATTTTGTAAGCATTCCACACGTTTCCAACGTCAAAGGCGTCCGTTTTTCACAATATTACCTAATTCCTCACTACTGTGCATTGTCACTGTCCGTACAGGGGGAAATACGCACATTTGTCTCAAAATATTAACAAACATCGATATTTATTCAAAGGAATTCAATATTCATTCGCACAATACATTTTCTGGTGTGCAATATTGATACTTTATAAAATATCGATATGATTCATAATTATTTCCATATCCGTATTTTATTTGAATAATTCAAATATTTTAAAGTCACCATTTCTCCGCTGTACTCACAGTGACGCGCGTGACTCCCTGCATAGTAGTCAGAAATTAGGTATCATTGTGTAAAAAACGGTCGCTTTTGATGTTGGTAACGTGTGGGATGATGACAAAATTAGATATCCGTTTAATTTCCGTAAAAACATATTTTTGCGTAATGTGAGATTATGCAGTGGTCGGGCCGGAATCCGAAAATCAACGTTGCCCGCGAACAACGTCGCTTACGTCGCCGACGTAGTGATACGCTGATGCCGTGCATCTGCTGAAGTGACCGTTTGTAAACTGATGCAACTTTTCATCCAGTAGACGGAATGCAGCCATCTCTGCTACATATATGGTGGAAACATATTAAAAAAATATACCTTTTATGATGTTCCGTTCAGTAATAAACGTCTGAGAGCAAAAGTCCAAGTTATTTTTTAACAACCCTCGTAAGTATATGTTTGGCAACTGATGGCACTCATACTAGACGAGATTTAGAGCGAGCAATGTATACTCGAATTTATGTTCATTTGGTGTTCCATCGAGGTAGGGTGGTTGTTTGGCATTGTAATTAGGAGCATACCAATCGGACCATAGGCATAGCCACCATACTCACGTTTTGTTGACACCTAAGTGTCCGCCGTGTGGGTGTCCTTGAATACTCTCGCGAACATATTTTCGTCAATAACCCGCTTGTCTCGTCTTTTGCACTTCTTGTAAAGAACGTCTCCATCCATCCGGTAATTTCGACAGTCTCTCTTGAAATTTCTTCTTTTCCATTCGCATTTGTCAAACGTTTTGGATATATCTTGAAACATAAATAGTTTACGATTTCGTCTATGCGATCCATCTTGCGGTAGAGTTGAAATCCAAATAAATGTCTAAGTGTATTCTTATATTTAAGGGTGGGAAATGGCTCGAAGACCTTCCATACCCGGGCATGTGCCCGTAAATGATCAGGCCAATGGCCGTTGCCCATTTGTTTCCGAATTTACTAATATATGCGATACAGTCGAAATATGTGCATTAAATGAAGGAGACGATGAGGCGGTGAGTTTAACCTAATTATTTCATTCTCCTATTGCACAATGCCGATATGTCAGACCGTGAAGAGGGCCGAGTGTGCGTGCACATGATATATGGATACTCAGCCGTTACATTGTTATATTACCTGCTAATGCTATTAGAGGGTTGGACGAGGCAAGACAGACCAAGCAGAGACGGATCCACGTGATATGGGCAAATCCAACGCCCACAGAGGAGCAACAGCGCAGGCCGAGCCGGAGCAGCCGAGCCACCGACCCACCCACAGCAGACCGGGACACCGCAGCCAGTGACAACCGGAGGCTCCGCACCGCAACCGCCACCCGCAGCGACGAGGAGACAGGCAAGCCATGCCCAAGCCACCCACAAGGCCGCCACTGGCAACACCCAGGCAGCTCATTCCGCCACAGATCCCAAGGCGCATATAGCATGACACTGCCCAGTATGCAACACAGAGGAAACGACCCGATGTCGGGTCCACAGAGGCCTAGGCCACCTCCCACTGAGTGGGTGGTAGACACGAGCGAGGCCTTGTCCCCGAGGAGGGGGGACTAAGTTTGTTTTATTTCGTTCTGATCTTCTCTTTGTTGGTGTCGTAGGCGTCTGGCTACACCGCGAGGACCGCATCTGGTTTGTGTTTGAGTGAGCTGTGTGCATGAAAATCACAGATGCCCTTATCTGGATTGTGTATGTATATGTTGTGGGTGCGTGCCTATCTAAGTGTGTCTGTCAGGGTTATGTCCAATGTCATATTGACTTGGCTCATACTACTGCCCTAAGGGCGAAATAGCTGGTCCCCATAGGGCCAGATTCTGTTGATTGACTATATGGACAATATGATGAGACCATTATGCCCGGCTCGACCACTAACTGCACAGAAACAGTTCGGCGCTTTGAGGTATATATTGTTGCAGGCAGAAATCCTCCGTTCTTGAGCTTCTTTCTTCTAGCGTCGTGTCTGCATGGAGTGGATCCACCGGTTATTTGTGACACCCGGGTTCACCAAGCACTCCCGGCTTTCAATCAGCGGGAGCAGCTTCTGTCTTCTATGACTTCATATGTTGACTTGGTCGCCTTAGTGGTTTTACCGGACACAATGGGTGTGTGAGTTTATATTTGTTTATGTTATGCATATTCTTTACTACACTACACGCTGCTGTGCGGAGTATTGTGTACATGTATAATGCCTATGCGTGTAAGGGACCGTCCGTATTGGGCGGAAGTAAGCTATTATGGCGTGCTTGGATGTAGTAAAAATTATTACAAAAAACTGTCACCCTGCCATTCGGGACGAGACACACGTAAGGGAGCTATGAGCCGCCCCCGTGTCTTGCGCGGTCCATCATAGGATGGACTGAGTGGACTTATGGGTGACATGAGTGTATTACGTCCGCAGATTCTGAACTCCCTGGACGCTTGCCTGGGATGGACCAGACCAGTTGTGACCTAGTGAGAGTCGTTGATATTTGTCTACTTACTAGACAAGTATCGGTGTACCTGGATGCGGTCCTCTCGGTGTCGCTTCGTTGGTGACGCATTGGTGCTACAACGAATCTTGGGAGAAGAACATGTATGGTTATTCAGCATCAATTGTATGGTCCCTATCTGTTTCGTGTATTGGAAATGGGACTCCTGGTTATGCTATACATTTTTGCATATGTAAATATCATGGACATGTATACATATGTGTATTATGATTACTCCTCGGCGACAGTGTGGACCTAGACGTATGTATTCCTATGTGTTTTTTATTGATGTAGTATAGGGCCAATTTTAAAATTACATTACAGTTAAAATACAAGTTTATATTAGAGCGGCACTTGTTTCCGACTTACTACCCACCCATCGACCAGACCGCTATGCAGTTATTTGGATTGTGACGTATTCGGGTAGTGGCTAGGTTCAACCAATGTCATTGCTCACTCGAGTACAGTGCTATTTTCGAATAATGTGTGTGCATTTGGTAATTGCTATTTTTTTTTTCTTTCTAACGGCTGATATCGCAAGGGTTCGGGGCGACTTTACGGTTCCCGACAACGATATCCCCACGACACCAGCCGTCACGGGGCTTCGCAGAGACCGAACGAAGCCGTGGCATTTCATGCACGGATCGATGTCAATCTCTGCGAGTCCAATATATTTTATTATCAGACGGTGCACGCTCTATATATGTACATGGATATATATACAAGTACGTCTATGCATATATGTAAAATCCCACCACTCACCCTATTGTTGCAGTTTGATTAAAATACCAGAAGTAGTCTGGCTTGAGTGGTTAGAAGGCAGGCCAACAATAATGCGTGCAAGAAGAGTCCGTCCGTCACCGACTAAACAGGCTTCGTCATTGAAGCGAGTTCCACCGGTACCAGACCAATTGTTGACCCTTCCTCTTTCCACTCATTACCCTTACCACTACTACTAAATATAATCTACTAAGTCTAGTCTAACATAGTACATAATAGCATATCGGGATTGTGGTGGGTAGAATTCCGTACACTCGTTGGGTGGGATTACTTGTATGTTAATTTTGGATTCATGTGTTAGCCCACACGAGCCTGTACATATCGTCTCGTTAATTTCCCAGTACTAATCCTCGATAAGGCAGTCCATACGCAAGAAACTTTCCTGGGCCAGTTCCGATCGTGTACATACCCATTGGGTGGGATTACTTGTATGTTAGTTTTAGCTATGGTTATGTTAGAATGGCCTTCACAGCCGCAAGCGGACGGGGTGCAATTATATTGTACTTATTTGATTGCATCGCATATCGTGTCATTATTTTACTTTCCTTGTTGCAAGTCAACTCGGTATTGTTATGAGACCAGTGGCACCAGTGAGCAGACTAAAGGTGAGAATTGTTGTAGCATTGGATGCAGGCAGCACCCGTCTGCCACCATTGATCAAGTATTAATTCTAGTATTATTATTAGGTGCGAGCATCTAGCAGGCAGACAAGCAGCATAGTATGCAATAGTCCTCTCGTTGCCGGAGAAACATGTATCCCCGACACAAGTGATGTTGCTCGTCATTCGACTTGTCTAAGTGTAGCCGAACGGCTTTTTTATACGACGGCTCTTCAAAGTGCGTGAGACATTCCGCCGTTTGAGTCGGTGTCGCTTGATGTACCTTTGATCTACATCAAAAACTCCGAGCGCGCACGAGACAATGGAGGCACAATGGTGCCATTGCTGAACAATTTTGTACTTCTAATTATGATTTGTTTCCAAAAAGGCTGCCGAACAATAATGATTATATTATAGCTGCCAATTTATAATGGTTATTGTGTACACTAGTTACATAGTCTGATTAAAAAACACATATCAACAACATGATTTAGGACATCATATACGCGGGTATACATAACCAATATGTCGACTATTAGGTCCGATGAAGATGTTTGAAAATTGTGGACGGACGACGACGGACGACGGACGACGACGACGGACGAAGAGCGGTAACAATAACTCACTTGAGCCTTCGGCTCAGGTGAGCTAAAAAGTGCAGATCCTGATGAGACGGCTCGTCACTAGCCAGGTGTGCTATTAAATTTTGATCCTCTTTGAGAAATTACCCACTGGGTCATATCTCAACGTTGAGAACTGACCCAGGGTCACTTTTCAAGTGACATTTTTCTGCCCATGGTCACTTTTCAGCTGTTATGTTTTGATTTTTCCGTTATGTTTCTGTCGTTGAAAATTGATCGCCATGAAATTTTGACCCTATTTTGGGTATTACCAAAAAAGTCAGTTGAAAAGTGACCCGGGGTCAGAAAAAATGACATAAAAAATCAGTTAAAAAATGACCCTGGGTCAGTTCTCAACATTAAAAATCAGTTGAAAAGTGACCCCGGGTCAGTTCTCAACGTTAAGTTATGACCCTGTGGGTCATTTTTCAACGAGGGTCAAAATTTAATGTTACACCGGAACTACGTTTCATGTCGTAAAATAGTTCCTTCAAAAACATCATTAACTTGTTTATTTTATTTATATATCTTATATTTATGAGGCGCATTTAACATGTTTAAATTGCGAGCGATGTATGTATATAATAATCAAAGTACTGCCACCAGAGCCTGAAATAATGAACGGACATATAGCATGTGACCTTGACCTACATTTTCTATTTAAATGATTTAGCAATTGTAACCATTCCGTATGTTATTAATTATTTCCTTAGGTAATATAATACCATTATTTGACAACATTTAGCTAAGCTATATTGACTAGTTTATTGTGTATTCTTGAGAATATATTCAGTTATTGTTTCAACCCATTCTAGAGACAACCTCGTCTCAGTATCTTCAATATTTAATGTATGTTACAGTAACCCACTTTGTTCTAATTTTAGACTACAGCGCGTTGCAAAATTGTTACAACTGACAGCCAGTTGCAAAACTGTTTGCTGAAATCAACCAATCGGAGCCAGCCATGTTGTGATACTTAGCTTTTTTCTGTAATTGGGAACACATTGTCGTTGTCCGAAGATCCGTGACCGGTGAAAATAATTCTTAAATGTCATGACTGCCTTTTTTCAGCGAATGTCGCGTTCTTCATTCCAGTTATCACTAAGTACTCATTTGTTACGACGAATAGTAAATATAGCAGCTTCAGTGATTATGTTTTGCTAAAAAATCTGCCGACTTCACATGGTGGTGAAGTCATTCTGTCTTGATTTGGACGGAGATCGTCCTATAACCAGAGCATTCGCTCCGGTAAAATGGTAAAAAGGTTATTTGATTTAATATGTGGATATATGTCACTCGTTCCGGTTCGCAAAGATCTTGCACGCTGCGGACCTCGTGCATATATCCACATATAACTGAAATAACGTATAAATATTGACCATCTTAGACATCATATCATAGTTACTATGATCATTAAAAGGATGGAAGCAAGTAGTTTTCTGATATTTTTCAATTTAAATGTATTTCTTAACAAACACGTGTTTTACAGCACCTGTACTGTCAATCCAAAATGTAGCTAAATTCCAGGCAAACGGTGAATTATTTGAAATGACTATAAGAGTATGTGGTCAGAGATATGCCGATTCGATTTGACCTGCGCCTCGTAGCCATAGCATATACACATAAATGGTCAAATACCTTAGAAAAGGATGTTGATGTTTGGACCAATCTGCATGTATTGCTGGCCATCTCATTCCTTCTCACAGGCGGGTTCCACTGATAACGATCTATATTGCTTGTTAGATGCATGATGAGCGTTTCATTAACGGAATGGCGAACAGTACAGATCCTGATCAGACTGTGCGGATGCACAGGCTGATCTGGATTTACACTGGTCGGAAAATCCATAAGCCCCATTACTTCAGTCGCATCCACATATTATGAAGGTTTCTTGCCACTGATCAGACGACAATTAAATTGTATGTTCATATGATCTGCGACTGCACTGTGCTCGCAAATGTTACACGTAGATTGTGGAATGGTGTCTCATTAAAGTTATTTTCAAATAATGTAGTGTAATGTGTGCAGTTGGAACTTTCAAATCATGATCACAATCTGAAAACGGTATCCCTATACCAGAGCTCCAGATAAGCTGCGTATTTAAACTTTCCAAAAACCCAATTGAAATCAGAAGTAGCGAGTATCAAAAAGCAATACAAATGTTGTGGTACCTTTATCATGCTGCAGAAAACAATAAACAGACCACAAATATAGCATAATTTTCTTATTTTCCATGAAAACACATCTTGGTAGTGTGATTATATTTTACCCAATTAAAATTTTGAAATACCCAATTGCTTCAGAAATGATGGAGTGACAATACTCAATTACTAATTCCTCATCTGGAGCCCTGCCTATACTGCAGTGTCCGCTAATGAAAATATAATTAACGATATTTTGGCATAGCTCGACATATCAGTTCAGTACTGTCTTATTTTAGAAAAATCATTTTCCTAGCCATCTGTTTGTTTGTACGTTAGGACTACCACACAACGGAGCACCGGACACCAGACATCGACGCCTCCCAGGACTGGATCCTACTGGAAGGCCGGGAGGAAAACGGCACCACGATCATCCGCTTCTTCCGGGCGCTCGACACCTGCGACCCCAGGGACGAAGTTATCAGGGTACGACTATGTCCCGTTGCTTAGTTTGAACTAATTGAATGCGAAACCGCCACTTCTAACGCAGAAAGTAGTTAAACACATTAGGTGGCAGTCATCACACATTTTAGGCAATTTATGGAGTTTCGGGCCCGCGACAGCAGCCGAAACTTATTTGTGATTATTTTCACTTCACATATTCACATAATCTGTTTGCTGCATGCATTTGCTACCTGAGGTATACGAGCTATATTAACAACAAAAGCCAATTCAGACATAATGCACAGGCTGTCTGCACTCTGCTGTGTTTACACGAAATGTGCACAAATCTTCATTTATTTGGCCGCGGCCACACATTTCGGATTTCAAATATCCCATGCGGAGTTTGCACTAATACTTGCTAATTGTACCAATTCTGCAATCACACCTTGTCACACTGATCATAGTATGTACTGGTGCCGACCGTTTTGTTTTCGAGCAGTAGACCTGCCTTTCTGACAGATAAAATGGCTGCCAATATTTCGGATGAAATTTCCGAGCAGCAGTTTCGCACTCTTCTGCAACGGAAATCATGCCAGCATGACACAGATGCAAGCAAAATCACATATTTTTGCAGAAAAATGTTTTATGCAGTGGAAAACATCATATGATGTTGGCTAATTAAGTGTAGAACATTTTCACAAGCCACAGACATGTGTTTTTTATATATTATCTAGAAGGCCCATAGGAAAAATTCGAAACTAACCAACTCGCCCAAGGACTGCCACCTTATGTATAATGAGGGATCGTAGTCAGTTATTTCCCTTTGCAAATATATTTATACAGATCCGGTCCTATGCTGTATTTCAGTGTTTATTTCTTACCGAATAGCACAAAAAAATATTAATCTGGCAAATAATGAAGTCCCAGATCAGATTGCGTAGATAGGTAGTATGATCTGGATCAACACGTGTCGAAACATATATGTGATCTCATTTTGATGGGTTTCTTGGTAAAGCATCTCAAATAATAATGCATGTTTATGATTGCAAAATATATAAATATGTCCCATAATGGTCATATGTCTATTTTACAGTGGAACAGCTCTAAACCGGACACACTGGGGACCACCAGAGTTTAGAGAGGTTTCACTGTATATGTACCCTATTGAATCATCACTCTGTGTATAAGTGGTTGTGACTGCAGAAATTGTGTTTATGGTTATTCTACCAGTGTAGATCCTGAACAGCCTTTGCATCCGCACAGTATGTTCAGGATATGCACTGTTCGCCATTCCACCAATGAAACACCCGTCATGCTTCTAACAAGCAATATAGGTCGTATACACATCATGTTCATAAATGAACAAAATGATTTTCATGCTTCATGGAGGTATACAGGCCCGTACGCAGGAATTAATTTGGGGGGGGGGTGCGTTATCGACGGCGCGAAGGGCTAAACATTGTGTTTTTTTTAACATTCACAGACAGACCTCGGCAGATTAACCAATCACCCCTAAATAACTGGAATTTTCAGACCAGTCCATTTATGAACATGAGGTGTTTTTGTTCTCAAAATTATGAACATTACTTGCAAAAAGTGCAGATCCTGATGAGACGGCTCGTCACGAGCCGGCTCATCCGGATCTACACTTTTTGCCAATACCACTATACAGGCCTGTGGTGTTGAACGGGTTAAGGGGGTGCGTACGCACCCGTCGCACCCCCTCTGCGTACGGGCATGGACTATACATGTACCTTATCAGTAGCTACACCGATCACAAATGCCATCAGCCCCATTTCTCCAGTCAAGGCCACATATCAGCGGCCGTCCATGTCTCTCCAGGAGGACACGATGCATGTGATATATAGCTACTACCTCGACGATCCTGACGCGATCACACAGATGGTCCACTACCACGGCCCACACAACCGCGGCTCAAAGATCATCCAGTTCTCCCGGTTACCGAAAGCACCGGACAATTTCCCACCGAACGAAACATATGTGGTCGACTTCAGAAACTTCATGGTAAATATATTATTATATCACAGTGGGCGTCCCGATGACGTTTTATCTATATAACGGCCAGATGTGCTTTCGATCTATGGAAGGGGATATCCGCCACTATATTGCATGCTGCTTCATGACAATGCTGTCGACCATTGTTACATGTCATCCTGCACTGCGGCTACTCGTTACTGCTTAATGACAACTCCATCGTGCATTATTACATTTCACATTGCATACCTCGATTGGCTATTTGTCATTGTTACATGTCATCCTGCATCTTGGCTATACAATACTGCTTAATGACAACTCAATCTTGCATTATTACATTGCATATTGCATACATCGATTGGCTATTTCACATTGTTACATGCCATATTCTGCCATGTGTCATTCTGCTTACTGCTTGCTGGGATGCGTATATGACTATATGAATTCCGCCGAATGACGCATGCAAGCACGCAGAATGGCCTATGTCAGAATATGAAATGGCCGAATGAGGGATGCCAGCATCGCAGTAAGCATTAGACCGAATGAAACATCGCAAAATGTGCAACGCCCCCTGTTGTCATAATGGGAACGCTTCCATTATGACGCCAGGTGGAGCTCCAAAATAAGTAGTTACCCCCCTTCATAACCATAACCTCCATTTGCAAACATGAACACTTATTTGTATCGGTAAACATTTTTAACGCGCCTTCCGAAGGGAGGAGTGCTTATGGCATACCCTCGGCGTCATGAAGCAGCATGCAATATAGTGGCGGATATCCCCTTCCTTATCAATCGAGCACGACCTGCGCATGCGCAAATCGCAGTAATCCATAAGGTAGAGCAATATCGGTGAATAACCTTTAACCAGTCATGCCCTTATAACATGGCCCATTCATGATTGACAGGTTTATTAGCCGCTACCTACACGTGACTGGTCGATTTCGGATTGATACCCCGAAGTTTCATGGCGCTGTGTTACGAAAATACAAATCCTACTTTAGTTAATGCTATGAAAATGCCTATAACAAACAATTCGCGGAGTGATATAATTAAAGGTACATGCCCACTGGGACTCAGTAGGCACAAAATGTTATTTATTTCAGAGACACCACAGAGACATTTTCTGGCAAAATAATCACTTTCATTATACATTTTATATCAAACTTAAATTTAATTTACTGTTTAGTATCTGTATTTATTGTTTGATGTGCACTGATCATACTTTATAATCTGTCGAAAATAAAAAAGAATTCAGGTGACACATTTAATTAGTATAAATAATTGAAATATATCAAGCTTCATTTGCATGTGAAAATAGCCTGATACCATCGCGCGTCACTATCAGTAACACATACTTATTTCAAAATGATTATATCTGTATAGCGGGCACACGTAATTTTTAGAACTGGTGGAATAGTGACAACTGCACACGTATTTAATTCCTATGAAGAACATTTTGTGCCTACTGAGTGGCCACTGGCTGTATGTGTGACAAGTGTAGGTGCTGTTCCGCCTTAACATGTTTACCACTAACCGGAATGTTCTGTGTCTTGATTTCCGTCGTTTTCAAAAAAATGTGAGTACATGTATTCTGTTCTTTTTAATCGAAATCATAAAATAATGACTCGTCGATGCTGAGCTGTGCTGTGCTGTGTTGTGCTGTGCTGTGCTGTGCTGTACTCAGCCTCAGCACACACGAAATAATACGAATTTGGAGAATGCGCTGAGAAAAAAATGTACGGCGCCCGCGCCCAGCTGGCTCTATATTAGAACAGCGAATACTGTGAACACTGATCAGACTGCCCAGATGTGCATGCCGGGTTGGTGATTGCAAGCGGAATAATCCGGTTATGTCATGTGGTGAACCAGCACATGACCGCAAGTCATCGAGTGCATGGGACTCTGAACGACAGCGGGGTAACCAAGGAGAGTGTCTGAAATTAAATATTGAAGTTATTGTATTTGTATACAACACACTCTACACAATATATCATATTTATCTCAGTTTTCCCCCGTATCCGTGCAATAAATTAGTTAGATATAAATGTCTTTTCGTTGAATACGGTTAGTTAACAGCGCGTGGGGGACTTTAGGCGACCGAAATACGTCTCGCCTTGCAGCTCTGGCAAAATAAACATTCATTCACCATTACCCCATGTATTGATTGGCATTATTAAACATTTTATATCAGACGTAAATTGTCACACTGATATAAGGGGCGATAACCATGTGTTCCTTAAAACGGACATTACTATTTATTCTCTGTATTTATTTTTTCATGTGCAATGGTCATACTTTATAATATGTCGAAAATATTATTGTTTCAGATGACGCATTTAATTAGTATATATAATTAAAAAATATCATGATTTGCGTATGAACTTAGCCTGATACCACCGCATGTCACTATCAGTAAAATAAATATTACTAAATGATTATATCTGTATAGCGGGCACTCGTAATTTTTAGAACTGGTGGAATAGTGACACAATTATATTTAATTCCTATAAATAACGTTGTGTGCCTACTGAGTGGGCATGTACCTTTAACTAACCATCTTCGACTCGAATACATTATCTAAGTTATACTAGGTAGAACGTTCCTGTGTGTGTCAAGCGTCGAGGGGTGGTATGAATTAACCGGGTGTACGCGTTCGCGCTTGTCTATATACAGGCATTCGTATGGCAAGGTAAAATACGAGGCTGTGGCTGTAGTCATATACTCTGTATTTACTTCTAGTGTAATTACATCCTCTGTGTAGAGTTTTTTCTTCTGTGCATGCGAACTTGTGGAGGGATCAGCCCTCCACAAGTTCACATGCACAGAAGAAGAAACTCTACACAATCGATTTCCGGTGCTGATACTATAGTTTTCAGAACAATCTGTCTGCATGATATGTAGGACTTCAATACCGGACGTCATGTGATCAATTCCGGCATGAGCCGGCTCATCAGGAGCTACAGTGTTTGCAAACTGCACTATAGAGGTCTGTAATGTTGAAAGGGTTAAGAAAACAAAACAAATTAAACGTGTTGCATTATAAACAGAACAGCTATATTACTATACTGCGAATACGAAATAATAATATACTGTTTGTGCCCTTCAGTACGACATCCCCGCCGTTCTCCACAGCAGGCAGTGTATCGTGTTAAACATGACCCACATCATACCGAGCAGCAACATGATCAAAGTAAGTATCACTGCTATAGTGACCCACATCATACCGAGCGGCAACTTGGTCAAAGTAAATATCACTGCTATAGTGGCCCACATCATACCGACCAGTAACATGGTCAAAGTAAGTATCACTGCTATAGTGGCCCACATCATACCGAGCAGCAACATGATCAAAGTAAGTATCATTGCTATAGTGACCCACATCATACCGAGCGGCAACATGGTCAAAGGAATATTCACCTGCTATAGGTGACCCACATCATACCGAGACCCACATCAAACCGGGGAGCAGTCATAAACCGAGCAGCAACAGATCAAAGTAAGTATCACGCTATATGACCCAATCATCCCGAGCGGCAACTTTGGTCAAAGAAATATCACTGCTATAGAGGCCCACAACATAACCGAACCAGTAACATTGGTCAAAGTAATAATCACTGCTATATTTTACCCAACATCATCCGAGCACAACAAATGATCAAAGTAATAACAATGCAATAGTTAACCCACATCAACCGAGCGGCAACATTGGTAAGTATTCACAGCTTATAGTGCCCACATCATACCGAGCAGCAACAGGTCAAAGTAAAGTATCATTGCTAAGTGACCCCACAATCAAAAGAGAAGAACATTAAAAAGGTCCCAAAGTAAGTATCACAGCTATAGTTGACCCACATCATACCGAGCAGCAAACATTGGTCAAAGTAATAACATTGCTATAGTGACCCACAACATACCGAGCATAACAGGTTTCAAAGAAGTATCACTGGCTATAGTGGACCCACATCATACCGAGCAGCAACATGATCAAAAGTAATTATCACTTCCTAAAAGAACCCACATCATACCGAGCAATTAACAAGGTAAAAGTAAGTATCATTGCTATAGTGGACCCAAATCATAACCGAGGCGGCAACCTTTGGTCCAAAGTAAATAACCATTGCAATAGTGCCCACCTCATACCGAGGCACAAAATGGTCAAAGTTAAGGAATCATTGCTATAGTGCCCCACATCATACCGAGCAAGCCAACATGTCAAAGTAAGTAGCATTCTATAGTGACCCACATCATACCGAGCGACAAGTAACAATGGTCAAAGTAAAGTAATATGCTATAAAGTGACCCATCATAGCAAGAGCGCAAACTGTCAAAGTAAAGAAAATATCACTGCTATAGTGGCCCACATCATACCGACCACAACAGTGGGCAAAGTAAGTATCATTGCTATAGTGACCCACATCAATACCTGACAGTAACAAGTGTCATGTAAGTATCACTGTATAGGGACATCACAGCATACCGATCCTACTTGTCAAAGTAAATATCACTGCTTATAGTGGCCGACATCCTACCGACAATCAACATCGATCAAAGTAAGTATCACTGCTATATGCCCACATCATACCGACCACAACATATCAAAGTAAGTATCACAGCTATATGGACCCACATCATACCGACAGTAACATGGTCAAAAGGAAGTACATTGCTAAGTGACCCACATCATACACGAGCGCAGACTTGTCCAAAGTAAATATCACTGCGATAGTGGCCACATCATACCGAAACAACATGGTCAAAGTAAGTATCATTGCGAATAGTGACCCACATCATACCGACTGTAACATGGTCAAAGTAAGTATCACTGCTATAGTGGCTCCACACATACCGACGCAACCTTGTCAAAGTAAATATCCACTGCTATATGGCCCACTTCATACCGAGCGGCAACATGATCAAATAAGGTATCACTGCTATAGTGGCTCACATAATACCGAGCATAACATGTCAAAGTAAGTTATCATTTCTATAGTGACCCACTTCATACCGAGCAGCACATGATCATCAAGTAAGAAGCACTGCTATATGACCCACTTCATACAGAGCACAACATGGTCAAAAGTAAGTATCACTGCTAATAGTGACCCAACATCCTACGAGCACAGCATTGATCAAAGTAATATCACTGCTATAGTGACCCACATCATACTGAGTAAGTTCAACATGATCAAAGTAAGTATCACTGCTATTAGTGACCCACACAGACTGAGCACAACATGGTCAAAGAAAGTACGTATCAACTGCTCAAAGTGACCCACATCATCGAGAAGCAACATGTCAAAGTAAGTATCACTGATATATGACCCACAGCATACCGACAGCAACATGTATCAAAGTAAGATATCACTGCAAATAAGTGGCCCATATCAATCCGAGAAGAACAAGTCAAAGTATAGTAACACAAGCAATAGTGACCCACATCATACCGAGCAGCAACATGATCAAAGTAAGCATCACTGCTATAGTGACCCACATCAAACCGAGAAGCAACAAGGTCAAAGTAAGTATCACTGCTATAGTGACCCACATCATACCGAGCGGCAACATGATCAAAGTAAGTATCATTGCTATAGTGACCCACATCAAACCGAGAAGCAACATGGTCAAAGTAAGTATCACTGATATAGTGACCCACATCATACCGAGCTGCAACATGGTCACAGTAAGTACCACTGCTATAATGTTTGCAAACTGCACTATAGAGGTCTGTAATGTTGAAAGGGTTAAGAAAACAAAACAAATTAAACGTGTTGCATTATAAACAGAACAGCTATATTACTATACTGCGAATACGAAATAATAATATACTGTTTGTGCCCTTCAGTACGACATCCCCGCCGTTCTCCACAGCAGGCAGTGTATCGTGTTAAACATGACCCACATCATACCGAGCACAACATGATCAATGTAAAGTATCACTGCTATAGTGGACACATCATACCGAGCGGCAACTGGTCAAAGTAAATATCACAGCTATAGGCAAAACATCATACGACCAGTACATGGGCAAAGTAAATAGTATCATGCTATAGTGGACCCACTCATACCGACAGCAACTGATCAAGTAAGTATCAGTAGGCATCATTGCTATAAGTAGACACCCACATCATACCGAGCAGAACATGGTCAAAGTAAGTATCACTGCTATAGTGCCCACATCATACGATGCAGCACATATCAAAGTAAGTATCATTGCTATAGTGACCACATCATACCGAGCAGCAACATGGTCCACAAAGAAGTATCATGCTATAAGTGACACACATATACCGAGCGAACAACAAAGAATGCAAAGTAAGTATCACTGGCTATAGTGACCCACATCACCGAGCAGCAACAATACGAGACCACACATATCAGTAACATGTAATCACTGCTTAAAGTGACATCATACCCACAAGTAACATGGTCAAAGTAAGTATCACTGCTATAGTGACCCACTCATACCGGAAGGCGAGCAGAAACATGTCAAAGTAAGTATCGATTGCAGTAACATGATCAAGTAACGTATCACTGATAGTGTGGCCCTCATCAATACCGAGCAGCAACATGGTCAAAGTAAGTATCACTGCTATAGTAACCCATATCATACCGAGCAAGTTAGTAACATGGTAAAATAATGGTAATATCACAGCTATCAGTGGCCCCACATCATACAAGAGCAGCAACATGGTCAAAGTTTAGTAAGTATCATTGACTATAGTGACCCACATACACGAGCAGTAATATGGTCAATAAAGTAAGTATCAATGCTATAGTGGCCCTCAAAAGTAAGTAATACCGACACGCAACAATGGTCTAGTAGAAGTAGCATTGAATATTAAGTGACCCATCATATACCAAAGAGCAGTTAACATGGTCCAAAAGTAAAGTATCAACTGTATAGGTGACCCAAAACATCAGTTACCGTGAGCAGGAACATTGTCAAAGTAAGTAGCATTGCTAGTGACACCCACATCACTACCGAGCAGTAACATGGTCAAATTAAGTATCACTGCTATAGTGGCCCACATCATACCGACCAGCAACATGATCAAAGTAAGTATCACTGCTATAGTGACCCACATCATACCGAGCAGTAACATGGTCAAAGTAAGTATCATTGCTATAGTGACCCAAATCATACCGAGCGGCAACTTTGTCAAAGTAAATATCACTGCTATAGTGGCCCACATCATACCGACCAGCAACATGGTCAAAGTAAGTATCATTGCTATAGTGACCCACATCATACCGAGCAGTAACATGGTCAAAGTAAGTATCACTGCTATAGTGGCCCACATCATACCAACCGAGCGGCAAACTTTGGTCAAAGTAAATATCACCTGCATAGTGGACCCACATCCCCACACGAGCCAGGCAACATCATACGGAGTCAGTAAACTTGTCAAAGTAAGTTTTCATTGCATATAGTGGCCCACACATACCGACCACAACAAATGATCAAAGTAAAGTATCAGACCAGCAACATAAAGGTCAAAGTAAGTATCATTGCGATAGTGACCCACATCATACCGAGCAGTAACATGGTCAAAGTAAGTATCACTGCTATAGTGACTCACATCATACCGAGCGGCAACTTGGTCAAAGTAAATATCACTGCTATAGTGGCCCACATCATACCGACCAGCAACATGATCAAAGTAAGTATCACTGCTATAGTGACCCACATCATACCGAGCAGCAACATGATCAAAGTAAGTATCACTGCTATAGTGACCCACATCATACCGAGCAGCAACATGGTCAAAGTAAGTATCACTGCTATAGTGACCCACAGCCCATCACTACTCCGAGAAGCAACATGGTCAAAGTAAGTATCACTGCTATAGTGACCCACATCATACCGACCAGCAACATGATCAAAGTAAGTATCACTGCTATAGTGACCCACATCATACCGAGCAGCAACAAGGTCAAAGTAAGTGGATCACTGCTAGAGCTGACCCACATCATACCGAGAAGCAACTGGATCAAAGTAAAGCATCACTGGCTATAAGTGACCCACATCAAATACCGAACCAAACAACATCAAAGATAAATGAAGTATCACTGCTATAGTGACCCACATCATACCGAGCAAGGCAACATGGATCAAAGTAAAAAAAAAGTATCATTGCAATAAGTCGATCCCACATCAAAACCGAGAAGGCAACAAGGTCAAAGTAATTATCACTGGCTATAGGACCCACAATCACCGGCGAGGCAACATGGTCAAAGTAAGTATCACTGATATAGTGACCCACATCATACCGAGCTGCAACATGGTCACAGTAAGTACCACTGCTATAGTGACGCACATCATACCGAGCGGCAACATGATCAAAGTAACATGTCTCATGCTATAAAGTGACAATCAAACCGAGAAGCGACAAGTCAGTATAGCACTGCGATAAAGTGAACACATCTACCGAGCGGCACATGTCAAAGTAAGTATTCACTGAATAGGAACACATCATACGAGCTGCAACATGGTCACTGTAGTACCTGCTATAGTGACGCACATCATACCGAGCGGCAACATGATCAAAGTAAGTATCACTGTTATAATGACCCACATCATACGGAGCAGCAACATGGTCAAAGTAAGTATCACTGCTAAGGTGACCCACATCATACCGAGAAGCAACATGGTCAAAGTAAGTATCACTGATATAGTGACCCACATCATACCGAGCAGCAACATGGTCAAAGTAAATATCACTGCCATAGTGACCCACATCATACCGAGAAGCAACGTGGTCAAAGCAAATATCACTGATATAGTGACCCACATCATACCGGGCGGCAACATGATCAAAGTAAGTATCACTACCATAGTGACCCATATCAATCTGTGAAGCAACAAGGTCAAAGTAAGTATCACTGCTATAGTGACCCACATCATACCGAGCGGCAACATGATCAAAGTAAGTATCACTGCTATAGTATAGCACATTTGTTCTCAACTAGCAATTGCAGAAGTTAATTGTGGTTGTGCCTATCGGAATGGGGTTTATTGGCATAGTGACCAACCAGTTCAGCCACTGATCAAATAGCACACCCATGCAGCCTAATAATGATATATATTACTGATCAGACTGTGCGGATATACAATGGTCACACAACTAATGAGCCCCATTTTTTCAGTCACAACCACAATTGGGAATACCTGACTAGTGTACGTTGGTATCAAGTTTATCAGGTAAGACTAGGAAACGCCTAGGAATGCTGAGGCTCGTCGTGTAACTCCTACAATTTCCGAGCCCAGCCAGACACTAGTCCGATAGTTTCTTTATCAGGTCATCTGGCGAGAGCTGTATAGTTTTCGCCTTTCCGTCCGGTCGTTCGTTCGTCCGTCCGTCTTTCCATAACACATAAACTTAACATTTCCAAATTTGCGTTAATGTTTTTGTTTGTCAGTCCAGGCGGCGGCCGTGGACATATCCGTGAGAACCTGCTCACTTACACTATTTATTTGTATGTACAACAGTGGAACCCCTCTAAACCGGATACCATTGGAGGTCCCCATGATGTCCTGTTTAGAGAGGCTCCACTGTAAATCAGACATATGGACACCGCAAAACAGGAAAATGTGGTTTACGATCATTGATATAAGTTATCAACGGTGAGGGATGACAATAACCACATACAGTTAAGTAGACATATATTGCATGGGTGTCCGGTTTATGGTGGTTCTACTGTATTTTATCAATGCAACTTTCGTTACGCGATCAATGGCATTATTTCTATAGGATGCACTCCTAGAGCATGTAGAGTAAGGCGACATACGTGAGCGTGTCTCCGATGTTTCATCAGGTTGTCAATGTGTGTTTGGTAAATCAATAGAATGTAATTCGTTCGCACAAAATAACTATTCGTTCCCTTGAATTAACAATACGTTCCCACGATGTAACAATTCGTTCCCTTAAATAATCAATTCGTTCCCATGATATAACAATTCGTTCCCACGAATTAACAACGAATTGTTAAATTGAGGGAACGAATTGTTAATTCGTGGGAACGAATTGTCAAATTGTTATTTCATGGGAACGAATTAATAAAAAAAAAAAATTCTACGCCCCCTGCGGGTCTCCGTATAATCATGCAATTAGTTTTATGCTGATAACATTCCACTGTAGACATCAATTGACCAGGCCAATTACAAACGTTGCATTGTCGTTATCCTCCGGACTAAAAGGCAAAATCAAAGTTCAACTATTTTCCCGATGTTCTTTGTTTCTCATCCAAAAACCCATTGTACGTGTGATACAGGTATGTTTAATAGTCAACACTATTTTACATGTACATACCAACATTTTTTTCTATTTTATTTATTTCTCTATGAAACTACGTGTTGTTACCATTCAGTTGAACCCTCTCGACGGGACGGTTAAACTGATTGGTAACAACATATACTTCTCAAAAAATAAGAACAACATCATTCGTTTTTTTTTCATGAAACTTTAGCAGGCAATGTGAGCATGTTTTCATCTTCTGTCACCGTGAGTAGTACGAGGCGATCGTGGCGCCCGGCCATCAACCGTACGTATACAGGATGTTGCTGTTCCGCTGTGACCTCGCTGACCCCAGTGTCATCTGGCGCCGCTACGATTGTGACACCGAGGCGCCCTCTGTCGTCCGGGCGTGCAGGCAGATTGTCGCCACGTGGGCCCGCGGAGGCGAGGTCAGTAAATGCCGTTATATGGTCACAGTAATCCGTCTTGTATTGTCGTCTGCAGTTGTGTCATATTGTATCTTCTTTCTGAATGAAAACATGATTTGACAACACTTAAAGTTTTGAATCATTTCGATAGGAAATTATTCTTAAGCGTTGTTAAAGCGTGCTTTTCATGACAACAATGGAATATAATAACATATCGGATGATATCATATCATTTGATTGGGTGAGAACATCTCAAAACTTTTAAAATCAAGCCGTCGATTGTACATTTGCATCTGCTAAGTTGTTAATAGTGTGCAAATTTCTCGGAAATTAAGACGTCTTTAGTACTCACTGACTTACAAGTGGTACAACCGCAATATGCCCTTACATATATCTTCCCGGCTTGTGGGAGGGACGGTGCGTCGGCTCAAACCCCGGGGTTTAATAGCAATTATACAACAACCAATATATCGGAGCGTTTATGCCTAATTCGCGCATCTGTGGTGTCTAATTCATGAGGTACACACCCACTCCACTTCAACCGTGGCGGGATAAATGTTGATGCATGTAGGTAGATCAATATAATTATGATCGATTCCGCATGTACTTCTTCTAGTATTCGCATATTCGCGTTACCATGGTTACTTTGCAGCCGTTCTATTTCCCTAACGGTACGGGCCTGTCTATGGGCGGACCAGAGGACCCGGCCATATACGTGCTCGAGATCCACTACACAAACACCGACTACATACATGGTACGCATACTATGATACTGGTTGTGTAGTTGATTTATTCTGCTAACTTTCTATCACCGACGATCATTAACAGGGAAGATAATTTGATAATGTTTTTTCTGGTATTGTGTCAATCAAATTTCTATGGGGGCAGTCATTGATCGTGCTACGCCACCCCCCCCCCCCCCCCCCCCCTAAAATTCGCCGAGTAAAGATTGTTTACAAGTTACAAGGCACGTTTCATGCCAAGTGCCATGTATTCTATGCATTTTTCGGTCATGTTCTTATTGTTTCAAAATGTAAACGGTTTCATTCAAAAATCATGTCTAAACATACTGTAACAATGTCAATATGTTTTCTCCAAAATGCGCCAGAACGCAGGAAATGAGATTTCCCTAGCGCTATCCCGAGTTGGTCGACCAATTTGCAATACTTGACTATATTATTGAACGAGCATAGCTCGTTCGATAATATAGTCAAGTATTGCAAAATAGTTACGCGCCCCCCCCCCCCACCCCCGCGAACCGAAATCCTGGATCCGCGCATGAGAACATACGGAGTATTGGAAGAGATTAGGGGAAAAACACGTTGATGTAATATATGGACACTGTCCACATACAATTTGAAACTGGGTAGAGGACACCTCATGAGTATCTGTATGTATTTGCTCCACATCGGCCATTTCCTCTTCAACCCAGTACTCAATAGGATGAGCTGAGTGTACCGGATAGACGTCAATGAGGATGAGTTAACATCAAAATTAGGTAGCAGTGAACAGTTTATTTTAGAGAAATCGTATGTATGGGAATGGGTTTGCACCATCACAGTACATTTGCCTCTGGATGATGATTCAGAAAATATGCAACTTTCAGTCTCTAATTCCGCAAGTGATAACATATTTCAGTACAGTCAGTACTTTGATTTTCCAGGCGACTCGTAGGTACAACTGCATTCAGAAATATGATGCAAACAAACAATTAAAATGTCTTCGCGATTCGCTGTCATCGCCTTTTAGGCACCCCTGAGACCCAGTGCCTTTATATCCGTTAAACATGATTATGCACATACACATGTGTATACTTGCACATTAAAGCTACATGCCCACTCAGTAGGCACAAACAGTTCTTTATATCAGAGACATCATCTGAGACATCTTCTGGCAAATTAAACATTCATTCACAATTACCGCACGTATTGATTGGCGTTATTATCCATTTTATATCAGACGTAAATTTACATTCTGGTATCAGGGGCGATAACCGTGTTTCCTTAAAATGTTAACGGACATGTATTATATGTCTTTATTTTTTTCTGTACAATGATCAACTTTATAATCTGTATCAAATAAACATTATTTTTCCAGGTGACACATTTAATTAGTATAGATATTAATTAAAAAATAGCATACCTCATCTGCATATGAAAATAGCATGATACCACCGCGCGTCACTATCAGTAAAATAAATATTACTAAATGATTTCTATATCTGTATAGCTGACACTTGTAATTTTTAGAACTAGTGGAATAGTGACACAATTTTACACTTATTTAATTCCTATAAAGAACAGTTTGTGCCCACTGCGTACCTTTAATAGCATCACGCCACTTCGGATTGAAAATTAGAAGATGCGGCCGCCAGATTGTATCATTATTCATGATTATTCCAACTACAAGTACTGTCAGTGCGTGTAGCTGGATTGTATGATGTCAGTTTGATCAACCAATCACGTTACGTGTACTTGGTGTTAAACATGAGCTATATAATGCATGTACACTACACTGACGTTAGTGCAAGTAGTTTTCGAATACGGATTGACGGCAATTGATCATCGCCAATGCAAAAGAAGTAGCTTGGCATAAACCACATTGCTATTGTAAGACGTTTATGACCTGGATATTATATGGAAGTTCTCATACATGTACCGTCGTGTTTCCAGGGGCACCGAACGTGACGGACAGCTCGGGTATCAAGGTGACGTACACGCTGTCGCCCCAGCAACACCCGGCTGCCTTCCTGGAGCTGGGTACCATCATCACGCCCAGCTGGCGCCAGTTTATTCCATACGGGGAACCAGACTTCGTTGTCAGGACGTTCTGCTCCCAGCGGTGTCTACAGTGGGTAAGCGTCTGTCTGTCCCGTGCCTCATCATTTAAGACACGCCAGGTGATTTCGTTCCTATATGTAAGATGTGAGATTGTTCATGAAAATATTGACAGAAACTGTGATATTTTCTTTCACGATGACGTCAAAACTTAATGACATTTTCATACCAAAGGGGGAATGCTATTCCGCCATTGCTATGAACATTTTGACGTCATTTACTCTGAACATTTCGTCAACTTTCGACGTCATTTGCGGGAAATATCGTGAATTGTGTAGACATATTTAATGAGATATCGCATATTTGTTTAGGTACAAAATCACACGGCGTGTCTCATTTCGTTTGTGATACGTAAGTGAAAATGGGGCAGTTTGGTGGTCTTCGGAAAATGGTGAACACGAACAATATGATGTATGCTGAAAATAGAATCATTTGAGAGCTTTTTACATTTTCTACTGGAGAATAAAAAAAGATAATATGGAGAACATTAAATTTTGAATTTGAATTATGGAGTTACAGGATTTTGTTTTTTCTAACGTACTATGTATGTTGTCATTAATTTAACGGCAATAATTAACGTAATATCCGCAAGCGACGGTACTCACATAGTCATTGCTCAAGGCACATCCGATGTATGGCTAATTTGGAAAACCCATATAGACAAAGGTACTGTTCGCCATTTCATCAACGAATCACCATTCGGACTTCTAACAAGCATCACGTGTACAGTTGACCAGGAGCTACACCAGTCACAAATCCCATAAGCCCCATATTTTCAGTCACAGCCACACTCGCATTGTTGGTCAATTGTTTACCAAATTATGATATTTGACCATAACAAAATTATAAAGTAAAACATCTTAAAAACAAGCAAACAAATTCTCTAAATCATTAAAAACAATTCATTCATTCGGCTCATATTTAAGGGTGGGAATTGGCTCGGACACCTTCCATACCCGGTATTAAAAACAATGGCATCGTTATCATTAAAGCTAACCCCATCGCTGGCAGCCTTGATAATAAAAAAAGAATAACACTTTTGCCTTACAAACAAGGTGAACATAAGTCCTCAGTGACCTTGACCTTAGGACGTGTGTCGTATGCACCATCCCTACTCACACTGTGTAGCCAAATAGTATAAAAACCGCTGAAGCTGTTCATACGTTATTGAAAAATGTCACTAAGATGTTACTAACGCACCTCCGTACATGCACTAACGCTATATGCCCTCTTGCCTATCGGCGATGGGTTAATACTACACCACGCCTTTAGTACTGATTCTGAGTGTGCCTGCTAAACGTTAAAAAACACGGTCATTTTCAAAATATAACTCAACCAAACAGTATGTTGAGTACAGAGCATAACCTCCTTTGGCAGATGAAAAAAGAAGTGGAATGGAAAAGTCATCTGGTTGTCACAGAAACAACTGGCCGATCAGATGCACGAATATTATGGGATACATTTGAGACTGGTCTACATGGCTTCATTTAAGAAGAGATAGCTCCATAAATGCACAGATTTCATGACAAAACTGTTTTGACATTAGTGCATAAATGATTGTTATGTATAATGTTGATATAAATATGTATTTATCAGGGTCCATGTGTGTGCACATGCAGTTTTTGTTGCTTAAGCACACGGAAATTCGAGAGGACAGGATGCATGGTCGATCTGTGGCATATGTCGGCCATCTACTTAAACGTGATAGTTACATGTAGCTACGTCGTCTTAACTATACATTTTAGGGGGTGGGGGGGGGGGGCGTGCAACGTATACGAGTATAATAATGTTGCTCTTAGCAGGCCAACACTACACACATGGACCATGAACTTGTTGAATCGTATGACATGGATTATACACTGGTGTAAACAATGGACATTAATAGAATAGATTGTACAAAACCAAGAATATGGTGAGTTTACACCTTGGTATCACATGCCTTCACAAAATGGG
Source organism: Conchocele bisecta (assembly GCA_029237695.1). Taxonomy (NCBI): domain Eukaryota; kingdom Metazoa; phylum Mollusca; class Bivalvia; order Lucinida; family Thyasiridae; genus Conchocele; species Conchocele bisecta. The sequence continues at coordinate 20,463,585 of CM055271.1, read as the reverse complement.
ACAAGTGGTGGTTTCTCCAGTGTGGCCCATGATCTATCAGCCTACCCTTGTAATTTAATAGAGATTGCAATTGACAATAACATATGCAAGGTACACTGACCAACTATACAACTTACAAGAGTGCAGACAAAGATTCAACAATACATATAGGCTGGCTGATCTGTGGCTACACTGGATCCAGCACTATTTGGACCCCTTTTCTCATGACATGCCACATATGCTTTTCATGTTCCCAGTTATTTCAGATTAGTGAATCCATGTAATACTAACCCTTACACCGCTATCTTAATTTGTTGTTGTCTGCTGTTTATTTTCTATTTTTCCATTTTCCAATCATCAAAGACATGCTTTGACAGCACTTTAGAATAGTTTACAACATGCTTTGACAGCACTTGAGAAAAATTTCCATTGGAAATGATTCTGAAGTCCTGTAAAAAGCATGTTTTTATTGAGAAATAAGGCAACATATAGAAGCAACAGCAGACGACAATTGCTGTGCGTAGCGGTCTTAGGGTTGAGTTATTGATCAGCTACATGCTGAATGGAAGAACAAACACTGACATGTAAACATACACGAAGTTGAGTGAACTATTTAGACTGTATTGTGATGATGCCTGTAGGGCAATCTACCTATTATAATTTTTAACCGCACAAAACAAATGTACCCGTATTTATTCTAATAAACGCCCCCGGAGCTATGCATTTTTCTAAATTAGTTTTGGCAAACTACTTGCATAAAAACACATTCTTGAATGACTACTATGGGAAAATGAAGAAATTGACTGAGACTATAGGACAGACATTACTATTAGAGGGGGCGACTGTTGGAATAAATATGGTATGTTAAACATGTCAGGGCACCCAATTCAAACATTTCTTGACATTATGCAAACTGTTATCCTTGCTATATTTCGCTTTCGGGCAAGGAAACAAATAATTGCATGTACATGCCCGACACGAGATAACAACTGTTACCAGTCGGTAAGTGACTCTCATGCGCTATATGTGAAGTCTACTATGAACATATTTCACAATATCCTCGCCTTTTGTATGATATGAGGGAATTAATTTATGTTCATCCTCAAACAAATCAGTCCGGGGATATAGTGATCGCCCCACATCAGTTGTTCCTTTGGTCGTCTTAATAACATTTTGTCAGCCTCGTAAGCCTTACAAATCTGCACAGTATATTGTTGATTTTCGGTTTTGTTCTGGACGAGAGCATGTCCTGGCAGCACATGGGAATTGTATCCATTGGAGGCGGTTCTCATGTGCTGTCAGTAACATGTTTGTAGTAAAATGATATAGATCAGAACTGAAAATCAACAAACGACAACACTCTGTTCCCGCCTATCAACAATTAACCCTCACAATGCTGGATTATATTTTTTGTCTGCTGTTTGTTTTGTATTTTCCATTTGTCAGAGCAGTTGTCTCCCATTGACCAACACAAATGATAATTGTTTACTTTATGTCAGTACCGGTACATGTAGAAAGAAAATATATTCCTGACTAGCAGTAAAACGAGAATGGGGCACACAGGTGGTTATTCTGTCTGTTATATATGTTAACCCTCTCAACTCCAAGTAACTGGAATAGACTGTGAGATGAAACTTACTTTCAGAAGGTACGGATCCTGAGGAGACGGCTTGTCACGAGCCGGCTCATCTGGATCTACACTGTTTGCCACTATACGTGTATTGAAAGTGTTATGGTTGTCCCCCTTAGTCCATGATGAATTTATGTTTGCGTTTCAGTAGATTAGTTTCATTATTAACATAATTTATTTTAAATTTTCTTTCTGGTCTTCAACTTGTCAGTAGACCTACCCAAAAATACAAGTTTATTCTCCATATTATAAAGAAATATCAGCTTCTAGAACATTTAAAGCACCCCTCCCTCAGTAGATTAGATATGCACAGCTTTTTTTTGTTCACACCTTTTTGCATTCCCCCTATTAAGTTTACGCACCCGCAGGCTCTGTTGGAATTGAATATGGTAAGAAAAAAACCACCCTAAATAGGCAATGAGTGAAATAAAAATATTGTCATTAAATTGTCAAGGAATAGGTCAATTTGCCAAACGTACTGATCTTTTTCAATATTTAAAAGATAAAAAATATCACATATACTGTTTGCAAGATACCCTCTTCACTCCAGGGGAAGACGAAAAATTTGTACGGACTAGGTGGGGTAATGATTGTTATTTCAGTTCATTTCGATCTAATGCAAGGGGAGTAGCAATATTATTCAATGGTAATTTAGACTATAAAGTACACCAGTCAAAATGCGATCCCAATGGTAACTTCATTCTACTAGACATCAGTATTGAAAATAATAAATTTACACTTGTATGCCTGTATGGACCAAACTCAGATGATCCCCTTTTTTTTCAGAACATATCAAAAGAAATTGATGAAATGAATAACGATAAATATATTTTATGCGGAGATTTTAACCTTGTTTTGGACCCAGAGTTAGACTATCATAACTATAAAAATATAAATAATAAAAAATCTAGAGAAAAATTATTAGAAATTATTCAAGAAAAATATTTAATCGACCCTTTTAGAGAAAATCACCCCCTAATGAGAAGGTTCACATGGAGACGACGACGCCTTTTCAGCAAGCAAGACTAGATTTCTTCCTCATCTCTGAAAATACTTTACCTCCAATTAAAAGCTGCATCATTGAAAATAGCTACAGATCTGATCATTCACCTGTATTGTTAAGTTTATGTTTCAACAATTTTATAAAGGGAAAACCACTATGGAAACATAATAATTCAATGCTGAAAGACATAAATTACATAAACATGATTAATGAAAAAATAGAAGAAATAAAAAATCAATATGCTATTCCAATATATAACCGAGAAAACTTGCATGAAATACCAAACAACGAATTGCAATTCACAATTAACGATCAACTTTTTCTAGAAACACTTATGATGGAACTACGTGGAAAATCTATTTCTTATTCTTCCTTTATAAAAAAAGAAACCAATCAAAAAGAAAAATCATTAACAGAACAAATATTAGACATGGAAAAACAATTAAAGAAAGAAGACATGAATAAAATTGAAATTTTAAAATTAGAACTCCAGGAAATTCGTAAAATTAAAGTAAATGGTTCAGTTATTCGATCAAGGGCTCTAAATATAAATGAAGGAGAAAAACCAACAAAATATTTCTGTGCACTGGAATCTCATAACTTTATAAGTAAAACAATACCAAAACTTGAAACAGAAAATGGAAAAATAATTACAAACCAGTCAGAGATATTAAAAGAAACAGAACTATTTTACACCAAACTGTATAGCAATAAAGACACAGATACTTATAAAGAATTAGATTTGGATATTTTTTTGGAAAATGCACATGTACCAAAATTAAATGAAGCAGAATCAGAAAAACTAGAAGGATTAATCACAAAAACTGAACTAGCCTTTGCACTAAAAAACATGACGAACAACCGTAGCCCAGGTACAAGCGGATTTGCATGCGAATTTTATCAAATGTTTTGGCATAAACTGGGTGATTTCATTTGTAGGGCAATAAATTATAGCTATCAGAAGGGTGAACTATTTATAACTCAACGGCAGGGTATAATAACACTAATCCCAAAAGAAAATAAATCTCGAAATTTTCTAAAAAATTATAGACCTATTCCATTATTAAACACAATTTACAAAATGGCATCAGCATCTATCGCAAATAGAATAAAAACAGTATTAGACAAATTAATAAATGGGGACCAAACAGGATTTATTTCAGGAAGATACATGGGGGAAAACACTAGGCAGGTATACGACATTATGCAATATATAGAAAAAAATGATATCCCAGGACTTCTTCTTATAGACTTTGAGAAAGCATTTGACTCTATATCGTGGAACTTTATTCATAAAGTACTTCGCTACTTTAAATTCGGACCAAATATTAGGCAATGGATTACATTATTCTACAAAAATGCTCAACTATTAGTTAATCAACATTGTAACCTCTCACCTTTGTTTTCAATACATCGATGCTGTCGTCAGGGGGACCCATTCTCACCGTACATATTTATCTTATGCGCAGAAATACTTGCAATCAGAATACGCAAAAATCATAAAATTAAAGGAATTAAAATAAATGGAACAGAATATAAACTAACACAGTTTGCAGATGACACTAGTGCCTTCTTGGATGGATCAAGTGAATCACTAAATGAAACACTTAATGAACTGGAAATGTATGCCCATATGTCAGGACTTAAAGTTAATTTTGATAAAACACAAGTTATTTGGATTGGGGCAAAATTGTTTAGCCAAGACTCAATTAAAACAAAATGGAAACTAAAGTGGGGAAATAACAGATTTAAATTGCTTGGAATTACTTTTGATACAGATTTAGAAAAAATTGTGGACATAAATTTCTCGGAAAAAATGAAGATCATAAAAGAAAAAATCAACAGCTGGAACAAAAGGTACTTAACACCATTAGGCCGAATCACAGTCATGAAGTCTCTTCTTCTCTCATCTTTAAATCACCTGTTTATATCCCTTCCTAACCCCAGTCAAAGATGTATTAAAGATATTAGCAGCATTATGTATAATTTTTTATGGCAAGGTAAATCACGAGTAAAAGGCACTATCACATGCAAAAAATATGAGGATGGCGGATTAAAAATGCCAAATATTGAGGACTATATATCATCTTTAAAAACAACATGGGTAAGAAGAATAGTGTGCAACACATATAAATTTATAAACATTTTAAATACAGAAATTGATACAGATAATATTTTTAAATTGGGAGATATGTACATCGAACAAAAAATAGGAAAAATTTCAAACCTTTTTTGGCGGGATGTTCTAAAAGCTCATCTAAAATTACAAAATAAGCTTAAGCCAATAAACATGGATGCATTTCTTTCTAGCCCATTATTTTTTAATAAGGACATAAAATGTGGGACAACCTTCTTCAATAAGGCATGGTTTGATAAGGGAATATGTTTTATAAATGACATTATCAAAATTGATGGAACATTTGCCTCTCAAAATCAACTTAAAAACAATTTCAACATAAATATAAACTTTCTTCAATATTATGGCCTTGTCAAAGCAATAAAAGATTGGGGTAAAAGCTTGAAACTTAACAATATCGAAAAAAAGTTAGAAATGCCATTTACTCCATACAAACTAAAAATATACCTAAAAAACAAAACCGGGACAAAAGACATGTATCTCGCATTAAACTCCAATTCTGAAACTCCAGCTGGTAAAATTAAATGGAACTCCACCTATAATTTTAACAATGAAACATGGAAGAAAATATATTTATGGCCGCATATCATAACAAAAGACACAACTCGAAAATGGTTCCAGTACCGAATAAACCACAATATTCTGGCCACAAATGATTTCCTAAATAAGATTAAAATTGCAAGTAGTCCATTATGTACATTCTGTAAAAAGTTTTCGGAAACAATAAAACATTTGTTTTGGGATTGTGAGGCTACAAAAAGCATATTTAGGGAACTTCAAGAATGGTTAGCGACAAAAGATATAACTATTACAATTAACGAAAAATCATTCATCTTTGGGATTTACGAAAAAACAATAAGTATCTTCAAACAATTAATGCTATTAGAAACTAAATACTATCTCTATTATTGCCGATGTTCAAAAGTAGTTCCAAGTCTCAGCGTACTGAAGCATCGAATTCAACTAATGTATGAAACATCCAGGAAGGCAGCAATAATGGACAACAAATTTGAAAACTTTACAACAATTTGGGAAGAATTTATCATTTCACAAGCTTAATTTATATAACAAAAATACCAAAATAATATTTCATCTTCAGTTGAGCTAGTTGCGGGTGCTATAATAAATCTCTGCTTTTGTGCTTATTTTTCTTTCTTCGTTTTAACGCCTTCCCCACCCCCACCCCACCCCCCATTCCATCTCATATTATAGGTTTGGGAAATAAAGCAATTATAATATGAATCTAGTAGAAGAATATAATGTACACAGAGATATACAGGTTCAAGCAAAGACCATGACCGACGGAACCAGTCGTCTTTTGTTTTTATAACCAGTGTGGTGATCGAAACAGATTGTTTATTGGCTTGTCAATATATAATGTTAACAACAACTTTAACAGTGAACCCTTTCAGCCGTAAATAACATTTTCGGTCAAGTCCATTCATCACAAAATACTTTTCAAATAATCGATTATAAAATGTTTTTTGTTTTTTTTAACAAATATGAAAATTACTTGCAAACAGTGCAGATCCTGATGATACAGTTCATCATGAGCCGGCTTGTCTTAGTCTACACTGTTTTAAAAACACCTAAATGGCTGTAGTGTTGAAAGGGTTAACACATGGTTTAAGCATGTAGATGCGCAGTAGGATTGAACTTCACTTTTTGAAGAATGGGGCTGGTTCAGTCGGATCATGGGTAATATGAATGATAACATAAAAAAAATATTATAATCAATTACATGCATTACATATGCTAAATCAAACTTTGGCTCTTGCAGTGCTGGAGAGTGACATTGTCATCTGCGGGTATATTATAAGTATTACTGTTTTATTTTAATAACATGGGCAACTTTTTATCGAAAATTCAGGTCTCTCATTAGTGACGATTCTAATGTACCACTCAACCATGAAGTCTTTAAAAAATACTAGAACAGTGATTTCTACCCAGTACTGCAAGAGTAAAAGAGGGTGAATATCTGTAATTGTATATTTTGTAGTTGTACCTGATTATTGCATGTATATTATGTACGATTTGTGGGGGATGGCCCCGACCCACCACAAACCTATTACGGGGAAAATAAATATTTAAAAAAAAAAAAAAATAATAATAATAATGTTGCTCGCATGCGGGTATATACATTACTGACATTTTAAGCATATGCATTTTAAAGGGCTGTATAATCATATTTCTTACATGCGAGTATACATGTATACATTGCATAGGGTTGTATAATCATATTACTTACATGTGTGTATATGCATTGTATGGAGATATAATTCCAGCACAAAAATATTTACACAATTCCCTAACATTTGATTGGCCCGTAGCAAGTCTCCGTCCAAAATTTATATCCCAGTAAACTCCCACGCCGAACTACTTTCTACCGGTGCGTTGTCAGTGCTGCCAATGTAAACAAATGGCTGCCGTCTGTCAAAATAAACACATTTGCTTGATGAATTTATTTCAAATACTGGAATTATAAGGAATGAATGGCCTTTTTGTGGAATTTATCGGGGATATAAACTTGGAAAAGTCGCGGGAATACTGGACGAGGCCTTCCGGCCTTCGTCCAGTATTCTCGCGACTTTTCCAAGTTTATACCCCGATAAATTACACAGTATATGCATTGTATGGAGTTGTATTATCTGATTACTTACATGTGAGTATATACATTTTAAGGGGTTTTCAGAAACACAATCTCCAATGACAGCATTGGGCGTCATGTTCCATGGCAACGACATAGCAACGTCAATGAAGCTACGTCATTTCCGGTTGTCAGGCAATAGTTACCAGGAGCTGCCCTGGGTGGACCAGGATCGCACATTTAACTCGTTTTACCAACAGTTTCGCATGTTTGACACGCCCATCACAATCAACCAGGTACAGTATGCATGTATATATAAGTAGAGTATAAGACGCTCAAGTTTATCAGGCAAGGCTTGAAAACACTTAGTAATTCCTTACCACACCGGAGTCACTTAGCCACAGTCCCTAAAAGTAATATGTTTAGTAGTAATTGAGATTTCGGTTAGGATGGACCCCATCGTAAAATTACCGATCGCATATTCCCAACCAAATGCTGCCTCAGAAGTCAACTGTACATCAATGCCATTTACAATGAATATTGTCGGCTGCCGTTTTGCATTTTTAATATGCATGTAATTCTTAACAATAAATCATGTTTTAACAACACATGACAATCATCTCCATTGCAAAACGTGTATTCAAGAAGTAAAATTGAAATAATAATAATTCAACATCGTTTCTTTTTCGCCAGACGGATGTCCTCTCCCTAGAGTGTGTATTTAACTCCTCCTCCAGGATGGCCGTTACTAGGGTAGGTAACCATGGTTACGTCGCTGTTTCTAAGATACCAGATATACACATGATATCATCTACAGATTCAGACCCAATTCCTACCATAAATATAAGGAAATAAATCACCCGAAGATGCCTCTATTATTAATTAAGCCATTTCATGTAATTCATGTAATTTACGGACCAAGGTTTATAATGCATTGATATACCTACAAGTATCAGTGAGTTGAAACAAACAAACTGTGGGTTATTTAATGTGTATTGTAAGGGATATTATTCTGTATAACAGAGAGCAAAACAGTCTTTAATTTGTTTTCACTTACTGATACGTTTAGGTATTGTATGTACATGTATATTCAATGCATGTATACACCTTGGTCCTTACTTCAACCTGTGTTCAAACGTACCTTTTAAAAATATGTTTTTTTAATTTTTCAATTGTTTTCATTTGTTGAGAAATAAGAAAATGAAGAGGAAAACTGTTGGTAAATGTTGATACTTCTGAATCAGATCTGGCATAAAATGGGTGTACGAAAAGTGTACGAAAACTTGCCCCACCCAGACCGCCTAAGAAAAGGGACATTACGACGTATGTAGCCAGTGACCAGGACCTACACTAGTCGCCCCACTCTGGCATTAATTATGTCATTTAATATACAGGTGTATGGCTATCATGGTTATATAGAATGTTAAGTTTTAAGCATTTTTAAACATGTTTAATTGTGTACACGCTGACGGAAATTTAAACATACAAATTGTCTATGCCATGTAAACATGAAATATATTAATGTTTCCCCATTCAGCGGGAGGATGTAGGGCATTCACAAGGAATTAGACGGACACAAATGTTGCAGAAATTAGATATCCAAACGACTACGTCAGGTAGAGAAGTTGTATTGGGCCTCTCCACAAACTAGTCCAGCAGATTTGCGATGGAGCAGGATGTTTGGGAAATAGAAACTTTTCTTGTATATTCATCATCTGTGAAACTTCCTGAAACAATATCAGAAGGGTGCCACATTGGCACCTTTGAGGAAACATTTTTAGATGCAAAAACAAAATGGTTGCCAAAATATATAAATGAATACATATTGTCTTGTCTAGAATGCACACCAATACAAAATTAGTGTCTAATAAGGCATATACAACGTCAATAAATGTGATAAAATTACACTGCATTTGTTATATATGACCACCATCTTATATTTTAAAATCGCCAACATTTCAATACCAATTTTTTTTATATATTTCACAGATTCAAAATGCATGGAATCAGAAGTAGGTGTGTTTATTATCAAATTGCTGTAGATTAATGATAAACAAATATTAGATGGATGGCATATTATCACCCTTTGGAAATTTCATTCATAAACTTGGAAAAGTCGCGGGAATACTGGACGAGGCCTTCCGGCCTTCGTCCATTATTCTCGCGACTTTTCCAAGTTTATATCCCGATAAATTCCACAAAAATGCCATTCATTCCTATAATATCAGATAAAGAATATAAATCTACTGCCATACTTTAGCTGTATTCAAGAATCCACAATCAAAGCACATGCATGCAATCAGACGAGTTTCCACTCGTGATATCACTAACAATAGTATTACTGTATATACACATGCACTTGTTGACAATGCCAATGTTCTGTCATTATCTGCATCAGCTGGCTGGATGGTACGGCCTTAGTTTGTTCATTATCACAATCTGGACCCGCACTCTAGCAGCAGAACATGGAACATGACATCTGCGCTAACACATATCCACGTCTACCATTATAACATGGTCGAGTTGAACAGCCACATTTGATCATCTCATGTATCGGCCAGAGGTATCAGCTTTGATCCCAGATGGCGTGACAACTTTGTTGATATGCTCTTTCTTTATTGCGATGGGATCACCATGAAGTTGGCTACACATGATATGTATATTTAGTGTCCACCTTGCCACAGCTGATTCAGAGTCAGTCGTGTGAGACCACCAGACTCATGCCGCATACATGTGGATAGGATGTACATGTCTGACCAGAATGTGTTCAGAATTCCTGGATTGTGCCGCATAACATGTGTTCCCTTGAGTAATGGTGAAATGGATCTCATGACCTACATGTACGCGACCAGTGTATCCGCACAGCCGAATCTGGGTCCATCCTTTCGTCAGTGAAACACAAGTTATGCTTCTAATAAACAATATAGCCCCTAATCAAGTTGCAGATGAGAAACTACAATGGTCACACATGACACAAGCCCAATTTTCCAGTTTCAGTAACATATATTAAAGTCATTTCCAAGCACATTTAATACACATTGTTTTAATAATTTTTATTAAATTTTCGACCACATGGTCCTTATTAAAACAGTTTCACACTATTTTGATAAAGACTATGTGGTCGAAAATTTAATAAAAAGAGTGACTTTAAAACAATGTATATTAAAGTAATTTATGTCCATATATGGTATACATAGTATATACATAAATATTACGAGATAAGTGCTGACTGCTGCCGATTTTCATGTAATTACTTTTTATCGTCGCCTCAAATAACCATGATTGATGAACAAAGGATTGTATGCATGCACATATAATGCATTTTGGAAGTGCTAGTATTCAGAGACATACTACATACGTTTGTTAAGTATTAAATATTATCACGATGTGCTATTTTCAGAAGTTTGTGATTAAAATGGCGGCCATCTTGATTTTAGAACAAAACAGTACTTGGTACCATCCAACCTACAGTTTTATTACACTCCCTGGCTATGAAAACATAACAATAGGCATCAAAATTCCACTTCTGTATATTCTAGCATTGGCAATATAAGCATACATTGTTTTACAGACTATCGATAGCGGCTATTTTGGCTCTGAAAAGGTTTCCTCAATGGTGCCAAATGTGGTTTTGACTCGAGACATGTCATAGATGATTAATATAGTAATTAATGGCCTTTTTGTGGAATTTATCGGGGTATAAACTTGGAAAAGTCGCGGGAATACTGGACGAAGGCCGGAACTTGGAAAAGTCGCGGGAATATAAATTCCACAAAAAAAAGGGCCATTCATTCCTTATAATTCCAGCATTTGAAATAAATTCATCAAGAAAATGTGTTTATTTTGACAGACGGCAGCCATTTGTTTACATTGACAGCACTGACCTGTAGAAAGTAGTTCGGCGTGACTGGGATATAAATTTTGGACAGACTTGCTACGGGCCAATCAAATGTTAGGGAATTGTGTAAATATTTTTGTGCTGGAATTATTCAGCCATAAACGTTTGTACTTCCCAAAAGTCCTGCTTCACACATAAATAGCCATTAGACATCTAGACTAAACTCATCGACATGTCACAGCCTGTCACACATAAATAGCCATTAGACATCTAGACTAAACTCATCGACATGTCACAGCCTGTCACACACAAATAGCCATTAGACATCTAGACTAAACTCATCGACATGTCACAGCCTGTCACACATAAATAGCCATTAGACATCTAGACTAAACTCATCGACATGTCACAGCATGTCACACATAAATAGCCATTAGACAGCTAGACTAAACTCATCGACATGTCACAGCCTGTCACCTACACTACCGCCGGCGCTAATCTCGCCAATATTTGTCCATTTCTATATTACAAACTACTTGAATATTGTGCTTTAAATCAAGCAAGATTGGCTCAGTCTGAGCTGTTCTACAGCTTAATGCATACAGTTGTGTAACCCGTGTTTGTTTTGGTAGGGTGGGTGGTCCCAGGTAGAGGAGCTGTGTCGGGCCACCCTGCTCTACTACCCCCGCAAACCCATCGACATGTGTCTCAGCTGGTCCAGCCTCGACAAACTGCGGGCCTTGGACGGAACTCTCATACCAGAAGGTACTACTTCATATACCCGTGTTGATTATTAAGATAATTATGGTGTGACAGCTGTATACCGCGTTCAGCATTTACATACATGAAATACTTGTACACGCTTCTTTGTTCCGAGAGAAGATACTATAAACTCCTCCTTGAATATCACAGCTGTGTTTGCTAGATTATGCAGGTGTGTCTGCCTCTATGGTCATAGAGGATAGTAGGTTAGTGCCGTGAATGGGAAAAAATATCTGGCAAGGCTTAGGAAAATGGGATGGGCGAGGCTCTGCCGAGCACATCCCGTTTCCGTGCCGCGCCAGATATTTTTCCCATTCACGGCACTAACCGACTGTTCTATTTATCCCGTCAACACCTACACATAGCTTTAGAATGCAATAAAAATAACCCCAGCCACCGCACATATACATACGCAGTGATTAGGTCGTATTAACAGGATCATATGACAATGTATATCAAAAATGTTTCACGGCACCGTGTTTCACGGCACATATGCACTGTGTTGACGGGATAAATATATTTATTTATCTAATGATGATCACAGCTAAGGTAATTTTAGGCCGTGTTAGTGGGGTCGAATGCCATATTTCACCTGTTGTGATAGCGTGAAAGTCCCAAAATCAGAACTGTATTTCATATTGCATATCAACAACTTTCCGCAGGAATAGCATGTTGTATAATGCTTAATAAACAACAAATCAACTTTTCCAACGTTTTGGTCTACGGTCTTTATTACATGTTCTGTATTAAAAGCTAGTTGATGACTAACCGGTAATGTGACATCCATTTCAGATTTCTCACTCTGCCGTGATTGTGAAATATGAAATTGTTATGTCGGTACTTTAGATACTGTGAAATGTTGTGCTACATGGGTTGAACCAATTTTGTTTCATCTATAGACTACATAAACAAAACTGGGGTTGGTTCCATTTATTTCTATAAGCCGATGGCCGCGACATTGAAATTCAAAATGGCCGGCATTGAAATTTATATTTCTAGGTCAAATTCATTATGTGTTGTGTTTTTCACCCAGAAATACATTATTATGGACAAAAATTATTGGCAGAATCAGTTCAATACATTTTGAGAGCCATTTTGGTTTTAAAAATGGCTGCCAGTTTAAACTTGGAAATCCAGTATGTATTTTACAGTTTTGTAAAATGTCGTGTATTTTCCTTCTGGTTATACTCATATTTCTTTGAAAACAGTCTGCTTAGATTACTGCAAACTAGTCTTTATCGTCAAAATGGCTACCGAAACTAAGTATGTTATGCACATTACCACCTCAAAGATTTATTACACATTCTAGTATTGCTGTGACTGTTATGTTCTTACACATTATATTGTCAAAATGCCAACCATTGAAATTAATTTATATTTCACGTCAACATCATTGTATGTGGTGTTGTTGTTTTTTTAGCCAAAACACAGTATTATGGATAAGAAATAATGGCATAATGAGTTTTATTTTTTAATATTTATTTTCTAATATTTACTGTACATTTTTAATGCAGTGGTGATATTTTGTATGTTTCTTCTGCTTATACTCATTGCCACTTCAAAGATTTACATGTACTACATGATATATTGGTCATCACAAGTGTTTTCCTTTAAGATAAATTAAAGAATATGGCAAGTCATCCATTTTGTCCAATATAGTTTATCAATGTCTTGTATATTGCATTACAAAGTGAAATAATCATATTCTCCCTTGTTTGCATGAGAAAGCGTCTGTTTTGGCTATACGATGTGCCATCCGCGGTCTGCATAATGTAGGATCTGGCATTGCGTTAGCAGACTGCCACTGGTCTTAAGAGTTTGTTGTCGTTATGGAGTCCAACTTGGTCGCCGGCATTTTAATTTTAAAGCTACTGTGTTCTGATCATAGCGTTTCTGACTGGATCTAATCTCGTCACAAATATAAACAGCTTTTCGCAATACCTGCTCACAAGTGGTCAGTAAGCTGGATTTTAAGCCTCCGACCCATCAATAACTGTGCAGGTGACCAGTCCATGCCGGTTATGGGTTTTTCAATATTCCAGTATACCCAAATATAGGTGTGTACATGCACCTTTTGTTTTTAAGAAAATGTGCTTCACAATGACTACTGTTCGCTCAGCTAACCCGCTGGACCTGGGCTACAAGTAGCACGTGACATTAAGGAAATCGCATTGTTTTGGAAAATCAGCAAATTCCTGGGTTGTCAAATCTGACATATGTGTACTTGGTACACCATGCCTACTGCAAATCCTTTAATGATCCTTTTCAACTTCTCAATGGCCATTTTGGAAGTTCATGCTGTGCGACGGTTGTAGTTAAAAGTTACCAGAAATTCCTTTCCATTTCATATGGAAATGTTTGCAGCAACAGTTTACCATGGGCAGCTTGGTACATCGCGTGATATCAGAGCCCTTTTCGCATTTTCTATCTTAAATTGAACACCTTTCTACTATTTTACCAGAACATAATATCTTGCGCTCGTCCGAGACATTTCTGAATGCATAGATAGCCATTGTTCACAGCTTGCAACATCTTGGACTTGAGTGCAGTCAGAATTATGAGCTTAGATCCTTTCAGATTATTCTCATAACGCCTCTATTTTCTGCGGACATATCGTTCTGCAATTGAGATTTATAATCGTTTTCTCTAGCAGAATCAAATGTACATCTTACTTAGTCAAGTTTCATACCCTTAATAAAGTCTTATTATGTCTGCTACTGACTTGTGGGATACTGTATCAGTAACTAGTATGTTTTTGCCAGATACATGTTCATCGACAGGCCATCTTGCTTCAGCTGCAGTAAAATATCCTGTAATCTGGGAGGATATGAATACACTGTTATGTTTTTCATAATGGATATCAGAGGCAATGGATCTTATTCCACTTGAATGGTCAGTACGTACACATATCGCAATTAATATTGTACCCGTATTAGAATTGTATATATAATGAATATAGCATATCAGGGCGGCCATTTTTAAATCCAAGATACCGGCTAACGGAATTGTCTAAATAAAATGGAAGCAACCCCAGTTTTGTTCTACGTGCACTAAAGATGACGAAAAAACACTAATTACAAGAATCAAGGAGTTATGGTTGTAATATAGGCGAAGAGTATTAGACATAAAATCGCCACCAAAAATCGGAATAAAAATAAGCCAAAGCTGAATTTTTCAGAATTGGTCCAGAATATTATTAGGAGAAACATATCAAAACTCGCCATTAATCCCACTGGAGCTAAATCCAGAATTCAAGATGGCATCCAAGATGTCTGCCATAATTTGATTAAATAAATATAAAGGATTGAACATATTCACAATAGGGTGGCAGCATATATTAACCGCTTAACCTTTCAAATAACCAAGATGGCTGCCAAGATTGCCAACAAAATAAGCAAAAGTTTTCTTCACAACCTATATGAATTGAATTGTACTTTTCTTGGAGTTAAATCTTCTATTATTAAAGCTTCCATAAGTTTATATTTGAAATAATATGGCATCCAAGATGACCGCCAAAACTTGAAAATGTCGTCCAATATGCACAACAGTATGCCGCAGCCCGCGTGTTAAGCCCGCCTAGGCTGTTGCTTGTCTGAGGGTGTATTGGGTGTATACATGTGGTTAGATAGATATGTTTAAGTCATTATTCGTACAACCGTTAACACAATGTAGTTTGACTTCGAGTTGTGTAGGACTGCCAAATGGATGGTCTACAGAATGGAAGTATGGATGGTAACACAAAAAACAGTTTAATATGTCTGCAAGAACGTAGCACAAAAAACAATGCAAGAGTACATAACATTATACAGTGCAACCTCTCTAAAACAGCCACCCATGGGAAGACTCAAAACTGGCTGTTGTATAGAGGTGGCTGTGGTAGGGAAGTTAGTGCTGAATTAAATGGTGTCGTCCGCTGTTCATATATTGTTTTCAATAATTCTCATGAAAAACATGCTTTTGCAACATTTTAGAATCATTTCCAATAACCCTCTAACCCTAACCCTAACCCTAACCCTTCTAAAATGCTGTCAAAACATGTTTTGATTGAGAAAGAAGGCAAAAGCAACAACAGACGACAAGTTTCGTGCTTAGCAGTCTAAGGGTTAGATACAGAGGAAATCATCCATTTGGGATACAATATAGCGGCTGTTATACAGAGGGTGTTGTTGTAGAGAGGTGGCCGTTCGGGAGGGTTCAACTGTACACTAATGGATGCCACTTAGCTGTTAGTACATGTAACTAATACCTTCATAATACATGCATTAGGTCGAACTGTTGGAATATGAGATTTGTGGCTTTATTCATGGAACATGTAGATAACCTGTTGGGTTATATATATTCACACGGTAGTTGCTAATAGTGGCATCTTGTAATATCAGCTGAAACCATGCCAGTATTATATAACTACTTCAGCGTCGGCGATGGGATACCTGGGCAACATCACGGACTGGGACGTCAGTGTGCGGCGTAACCTGAAGCTGGCCCTGCATACCTCCATGGAGAAAACGATGTGCTCACACAGTTCCCGCGACCCCTCCGTACGTACATACAGTTCCCGCGACCCCTCCGTGCGTACATAGTTACCGCGACCTCTTCGTACGTACGTACGTACGTACGTACGTACGCCATTCACGCGACCCCTCCGTGCGTACATACAGTTCCCGCGACCCCTCTGTACATACATACAGTTCTCGCGACCCCTCCGTACATACACAGTTCCCGCTACCCCTCCGTACTTACGCAGTTCCTTCGACCCCTCCGTACGTACGCAGCTCCCGCAACCCCTCCGTACGTACATACAGTTCCCACGACCCCTCCGTACGTACATACAGTTCCCACGACCCCTCCGTACGTACGCAGCTCCCGCAACCCCTCCGTACGTACATACAGTTCCCGCTACCCCTCCGTACGTACATACAGTTCCCACGACCCCTCAGTACGTACGCAGCTCCCGCAACCCCTCCGTACGTACACGTACGCAGACTACCCCCCGTTACGTACATACAGTTCCCACGACACCTTTGTACATACATACAGTTCCCGTACATACATAGTTCCTGCGACCCCTCCGTACGTACGCAGCTCCCGCGACCCCTCCGTACGTGCATACAGTTCCCGCGACCCCTTTGTACATACATAAAATTCCCGCAACCCCTCCGTACATACATGCAGTTCCCGCGACACCTCTGTACATACATACAGTCCCCGCGACCCCTCTGTACTTACATACAGTTCCCATGACCCCTCTGTACATACATACAGTTCCCGCGACCCCTCTTTACATACATACAGTTCCCGCGACCCCTCTGTGCATACATACATACAGTTCCCGCGACCCCTCCGTACATACATACAGTTCCCGCGACCCCTCCGTACATACATACAGTTCCCGCGACCCCTCCGTGCATACATGCAGTTCACACGACCCCTCTGTACATACATACATACAGTTCCCGCGACCCCTCCGTACGTACATACAGTTCCCGCGACCCCTCCGTGCATACATGCAGTTCCCACGACCCCTCTGTACATACATACATACAGTTCCCGCGACCCCTCCGTACGTACATACAGTTCCCGCGACCCCTCCGTGCATACATGCAGTTCCCACGACCCCTCTGTACATACGTACAGTTCCCGCGACCCCTCCGTACATACATACAGTTCCCGCGACCCCTCCGTACGTACATACAGTTCCCGTGACCCCTCCGTACATACATACAGTTCCCGCGACCCCTCTGTACATACATATAGTTCCCGCTACCCCTCTGTATGTAAACAGTTCCCACGACCCCTCCATACGTACAAGGTTCCCGCCACCCCTCCGTACGTACGCAATTCCTGCGACCCCTCCGTACGTACGCAGCTCCCACGACCCCTCTGTACATACATACAGTTCCCGCGACCCCTCTATACATACATATGTGCATACAAAGTTCCCGCGACGCCTCCGTACGTACATACAGTTTCCGCGACGCCTCCGTATGTACATACATTTCCCGCGACCCCTCCGTACGTACATACAGTTCCCGCGACCCCTCTGTACATACATACAGTTCCCGCGACCCCTCTGTGCATACATACATACAGTTCCCGCGACCCCTACGTACATACATACAGTTCCCGCGACCCCTCCGTGCATACATGCAGTTCACACGACCCCTCTGTACATACATACATACACTTCTCGCGACCCCTCCGTACGTACATACAGTTCCCGCGACCCCTCCGTGCATACATGCAGTTCCCACGACCCCTCTGTACATACGTACAGTTCCCACGACCCCTACCTACACACATGCAGTTCCCGAGACCCCTCTGTACATACATACAGTTCCCGCGACCCCTCCGTACGTACATACAGTTCCCGTGACCCCTCCGTACATACATACAGTTCCCGCGACCCCTCTGTACATACATACAGTTCCCGCTACCCCTCCGTATGTACACAATTCCCACGACCCCTCCGTATGTACAAGGTTCCCGCTACCCCTCCATACGTACGCAATTCATGAAACCCCTCAGTACGTACGCAGGTCCCATGACCCCTCTGTACATACATACAGTTCCCGCGACCCCTCTGTACATACCTCTGTGCATACATACAGTTCCCGCGACGCCTCCGTACGTACATACAGTTCCCGCGACGCCTCCGTACGTACATACATTTCCCGCGACCCCTCCGTACGTACATACAGTTCCCGCGACCCCTCCGTACGTACATACAGTTCCCGCAACCCCTCTGTACATACATACAGTTCCCGCGAGCCCTGTGTACGTACACAGTTCCCGCGACCTCTCCGTACGTACAAGGTTCCCGCTACCCCTCCGTACGTACGCAATTCCTGCGACCCGTCCGTACGTACGCAGCTTCCACGACCCCTCTGTACATACATACAGTTCCCGCGACCCCTCTATACATACCTCTGTGCATACATACAGTTCCCGCGACGCCTCCGTACGTACATACATTTCCCGCGACCCCTCCGTACGTACATACAGTTCCCGCGACCCCTCCGTACGTACATACATTTCCCGCGACCCCTCCGTACATACATACAGTTCCCGCGACCCCTCCGTACATACATACAGTTCCCGCGACCCCTCCATACGTACATACAGTTCCCGTGACCCCTCCGTACATACATACAGTTCCCGCGACCCCTCCGTACATACATAAAGTTCCCGCTACCCCTCTGTATGTACAGTCCCCACGGCCCCTCCGTACATACAAGGTTCCCGCGACCCCTCCGTACGTACATACATTCCGCGACCCTCCGTTTACGTACATACAGTCCCGCCGTACTTCGTTTTACTACATTCATTTCCCGCGACCCCTCCGTACATACTTACAGTTCCCGCGACCCCTCCGTACATACATACAGTTCCCGCGACCCCTCATACATACATACAGTATTCCCGACCCCCTCCGTACATACTACAGTTCGAACATACATACAGTTCCCGCGACCCCTCCGTCATACATACAGTTCCCGCGACCCCTCCGTACTAACCATACTCCGCGACCCCTCCGTACATACATACATCTTTCCCGCGACCCCTCCTTACATACATACAGTTCCGCACCCCTCCGTACATACATACGTTACCGTTCCCGCGGACCCCTCCGTACATACATACAGTTCCCGCGACCCCCTCCGTACGTTTACTACATACAGTTCCCGCGACCCCTCCGTACGTACATACATTTCCCCCGCACCCCTCCGTACATACACAGTTCCGCGACGTCCGTACGTACATACAGTTCACCCGCGACCCCTCCGTACATACATACAGTTCCCGCGACCCCTCTCTACATACATACAGTTCCCGCGAGCTCTCTGTACGTACACAGTTCCCGCGACCTCTCCGTACGTACAAGGTTCCCGCTACCCCTCCGTACGTACGCAATTCCTGTGACCCCTCCGTACGTACGCAGCTCCCACGACCCCTCTGTACATACATACAGTTCCCGCGACCCCTCTATACATACCTCTGTGCATACATACAGTTCCCGCGACCCCTTCGTACATACATACAGTTCCCGCGACCCCTCCGTACGTACATAGTTCCCGCGACCCCTCCGTACATACATACACTTCCTGCGACCCCTCTGTACATACATACAGTTCCCACGAGCCCTCGGTACGTACACAGTTCCCGCGACCTCTCCGTACGTACAAGGTTCCCGCTACCCCTCCGTACGTACGCAATTCCTGCGACCCCTCCGTACGTACGCAGCTCCCACGACCCCTCTGTACATACATACAGTTCCCGCGACCCCTCTATACATACCTCTGTGCATACATACAGTTCCCGCGACGCCTCCGTACGTACATACATTTCCCGCGACCCCTCCGTACGTACATACAGTTCCCGCGACCCCTCCGTACGTATATACATTTCCCGCGACCCCTCCGTACATACATACAGTTCCCGCGCCCCCTCCGTACGTACATACAGTTCCCGCGACCCCTCCGTACATACATACAGTTCCCGCGACCCCTCTGTACATACATACAGTTCCCGCGACCCATCTGTACGTACACAGTTCCCGTGACCCCTCCGTACGTATAAGGATCCCGCTACCCCTCCGTACGTACGCAATTCCTGCAACCCCTCCGTACGTACGCAGCTCCCACGACCCCTCTGTATGTACATACAGTTCCCGCGACCCCTCTGTACATATCTGTGCATACATACAGTTCCCGCGACGCCTCCGTACGTACATACAGTTCCCGCGACCCCTCGTACGAAGATTAGTGAAAAAAAGTCAGTGTTTATCATGTTTACACTATTAAATAACAGTATTATAATCATCATTTATAAATATCCACTCGTCAACTATTCATAGCATTGACAGTGACTGACGTTGTATTTCAGTACGCCATCGACCGGTTCAGCAAGCCCTTGATCAGCCGACTGTATACAGGTCCACCGTCATCCTGCGGGCACAGGCGGATCTGATGGCCGCCCTCATCTATATCGCATACAAACTCTGTATAAATGGCTCTAGTGTTCTTGTTTATTCACAATTGGGGACAAGTTATTCAGTGCAGTAAGGGTGCCTGGCACCAGATTATAACTGAATGTAACATGTGGCTGTGATTGGAGATATATGTGGCGTTGAAAGTGTTAATCTACTTTCTGATTTATAAAGGTGGTCTATGTTAGTTACTAGTATTTGCTGCCAGTCTAGATCCTATCTGTGACTGGGGAAGAGGCTGATCAATAATGAACCGTCTAGCTCCTGATCCGAGACTGGATAAATTGGGCTTATGTTACTTCTGGCCAGTGAGCGTCATCGAATAAATAACGCCATATTTTATTTTTAGAAATATGACATTTTTTGGCAAATGTTCTTTTCACCACCATTATATACGTACTTTCGTTTCTTGTTGAAACACAATGGAACGCAAGCCGTCAATATTTTCTTTCATATGTTTCCGTATTGACGTCTCGCGAGTTCATATTGGCCAATGCCAAGCTCAAAGGAGCTGTACAATAAGATACTTTATGGTCAGACTGTATGTAGCTCCTGATCTGTGACTGGATATATTTGGCATATAGCAAGTGTAGGCCGTCTATCTGATCTGTAACACTCCTCCAGCCTGATAGTGATATATACGGTTTGTTAGGTACAAGGCATGTATTTTATTGAATAGTGAACAGAGCAGACCCTAATCAGACAGTCCAAACAACGTGGCCACAGAATTTTGAAGAAAAAAATCCTGAAATTTCCCTGAATCGCCACAATTGTCCCCGATTATATTGTTGTCACTAGCAAATGTATTTGCTACATTTGATTGTATTGAAATATTAATGTCAAAAGATTTCTTAATATTTTTTTTTCAATGGCTAAAAGTTAAAACGGCAACCTTTTCTGATTTCTCCCCGATGTTTGGCTATTTTAGCAAATTCCCTGATTTTCCCCTGATGTTGGGATTCCCCTGATGTTTGGTTATTTTAGCAAATTCCCCGATTTTCCCCTGATGTTTGGCTATTTTAGCAAATTCCCTGATTTTCCCCTGATGGTGGGTTATTTTAGCAAATTCCCCGATTTTCCCCTGATTTTGGGCTATTTTAGCAAATTTTCTCCTGTTGTTGGGCTATTTTAGCAAATTCCCCGATTTTCCTCTGATGTTGGGCTATTTTAGCAAATTCCCTGATTTTCTCCTGTTGTTGGGCTATTTTCGCAAATTCCCTGATTTTCCCCAGATGTTTGGCTATTTTAGCAAATTCCCCGATTTTACCCTGATGGTGGGTTATTTTAGCAAATTCCCTGATTTTCCCCTGATGTTCGGCTATTTTAGCAAATTCCCTGATTTTCTCCCGATGTTTGGCTATTTTAGCAAATTCCCTGATTTTCCCCAGATGTTGAGCTATTTTAGCAAATTCCCTGATTTTCTCCTGTTGTTCGGCTATTTTAGCAAATTCCCTGATTTTCCCCGAATGTTGGGCTATTTTAGCAAATTCCCTTATTTTCCCCTGATGTTTGGCTATTTTAGCAAATTCCCTGATTTTACCCTGATGGTAGGTTATTTTAGCAAATTCCCCGATTTTCCCCTGATGTTGGGCTTTTTTAGAAAATTCCCTGATTTTATCCTGTTGTTGGATTATTTTAGCAAATTCCCTGATTTTCCCCTGATGTTGGGCTATTTTAGCAAATTCCATGATTATTTTCCCCGAATGTTGGGTTATTTTAGCAAATTCCCTGATTTCTCCTGTTGTTGGGCTATTTTAGCAAATTCCATGATTTTCCCCGAATGTTGGGTTATTTTAGCAAATTCCCTGATTTTCTCCTGTTGTTGGGCTATTTTAGCAAATTCCCAGATATTCCCCTAATGTTGGGCTATTTTTAATAAATTCCCTGATTTTCCCCGGGTGTTGGGCTATTTTAACAAATTCCCTGATTTCTCCCTGATGATGGGTTATTTTAGCTAAGTGTCCGATTTTCCCCGATGTTTTGGGGATATTTTAGCAAATTCCATGATTTTCCCCTAATGTTGGGTTATTTTAGCAAATTACCGATTTTCCCCTGATGTTGGGCTATTTTAGCAATTCCCCGATGTTTGGGTTATTTTAGCAAATTCCATGATTTTCCCCTAATGTTGGGTTATTTTAGGAAATTCCCTGGTTTTCTCCTGTTGTTGGGCTATTTTAGCAAATTCGCTGATTTTCCCCTAATGATGGGCTATTTTAACAAATTCTATGATGTCTCCTGATGTTGGCTATTTTAGCAAATTCCTGATTTTCCCCTGATTGTTGGGCTATTTAGCAAATTACCTGAATTTCCCCCGATTTCGATTTTTTGCTATTTTAGACAAATTCCATGATTTTCCCCTGATGTTGGGTTATTTTAGCAAATTCCATGATTTCTCCTGATGTTGGGTTATTTTAGCAAATTCCCCGATTTCCCCCACCCCCCTGATGTTGGGTTATTTTAGCAAATTCCATGATTTTTCCCTGATGTTGGGTTATTTTAGCAAATTCCCTGATTTTCTCCCGATGTTTGGCTATTTTAGCAAATTCCCTGATTTTCCCCAGATGTTGGGCTATTTTAGCAAATTCCCTGATTTTCTCCTGTTGTTCGGCTATTTTAGCAAATTCCCTGATTTTCCCCGAATGTTGGGCTATTTTAGCAAATTCCCTTATTTTCCCCTGATGTTTGGCTATTTTAGCAAATTCCCTGATTTTCCCCAGGTGTTGGGCTATTTTAACAAATTCCCTGATTTCTCCCTGATGTTGGGTTATTTTATTTTTGCTAAGTCCGTCCGATTTTCCCCCGATGTTGGGATATTTTAGCAAATTCCATGATTTTCCCCTAATGTTGGGTTATTTTAGCAAATTACCCGATTTTCCCCTGATGTTGGGCTATTTTAGCAAATTCCCCGATGTTAGGTTAATTTAGCAAATTCCATGATTTTCACCTAATGTTGTGTTATTTTAGGAAATTCCCTGGTTTTCTCCTGTTGTTGGGCTATTTTAGCAAATTCCCTGATTTTCCCCTAATGATGGGCTATTTTAACAAATTCTATGATGTCTCCTGATGTTGGCTATTTTAGCAAATTCCTGATTTTCCCCTGATGTTGAGCTATTTTAGCAAATTACCTGAATTTCCCCCGATTTTTTTGCTATTTTAGCAAATTCCCTGATTTTCCCCTGATGTTTGGCTATTTTAGCAAATTCCCTGATTTTCCCCTGATGGTGGGTTATTTGAGCAAATTCCCCGATTTTCCCCTGATGGGCTATTTTAGCAAATTCCCTGATTTTACCCTGATGGTAGGTTATTTTAGCAAATTCCCCGATTTTCCCCTGATGTTGGGCTTTTTTAGAAAATTCCCTGATTTTATCCTGTTGTTGGATTATTTTAGCAAATTCCCTGATTTTCCCCTGATGTTGGGCTATTTTAGCAAATTCCATGATTTTCCCCGAATGTTGGGTTATTTTAGCAAATTCCCTGATTTTCTCCTGTTGTTGGGCTATTTTAGCAAATTCCATGATTTTCCCCGAATGTTGGGTTATTTTAGCAAATTCCCTGATTTTCTCCTGTTGTTGGGCTATTTTAGCAAATTCCCAGATATTCCCCTAATGTTGGGCTATTTTAATAAATTCCCTGATTTTCCCCGGGTGTTGGGCTATTTTAACAAATTCCCTGATTTCTCCCTGATGATGGGTTATTTTAGCTAAGTGTCCGATTTTCCCCCGATGTTGGGATATTTTAGCAAATTCCATGATTTTCCCCTAATGTTGGGTTATTTTAGCAAATTACCCTACCCGATTTTCCCTGATGTTGGGCTATTTTAGCACACCCGATGTTGGGTTATTTTAGCAAATTCCATGATTTTCCCTAATGTTGGGTTATTTTAGGAAATTCCCTGGTTTTCTCTGTTGTTGGGCTATTTTTTTTAGCAAATTCGCTGATTTTCCCCTAATGATGGGCTATTTTAACAAATTCTATGATGTCTCCTGATGTTGGCTATTTTAGCAAATTCCTGATTTTCCCCTGATGTTGGGCTATTTTAGCAAATTACCTGAATTTCCCCCGATTTTTTTGCTATTTTAGCAAATTCCATGATTTTCCCCTGATGTTGGGTTATTTTAGCAAATTCCATGATTTCTCCTGATGTTGGGTTATTTTAGCAAATTCCCCGATTTCCCCCACCCCCCTGATGTTGGGTTATTTTAGCAAATTCCATGATTTTTCCCTGATGTTGGGTTATTTTAGCAAATTCCCTGATTTTCTCCCGATGTTTGGCTATTTTAGCAAATTCCCTGATTTTCCCCAGATGTTGGGCTATTTTAGCAAATTCCCTGATTTTCTCCTGTTGTTCGGCTATTTTAGCAAATTCCCTGATTTTCCCCGAATGTTGGGCTATTTTAGCAAATTCCCTTATTTTCCCCTGATGTTTGGCTATTTTAGCAAATTCCCTGATTTTCCCCAGGTGTTGGGCTATTTTAGCAAATTCCCTTATTTTCCCCTGATATTTGGCTATTTTAGCAAATTCCCTGATTTTCCCCGGGTGTTGGGCTATTTTAACAAATTCCCTGATTTCTCCCTGATGTTGGGTTATTTTAGCTAAGTGTCCGATTTTCCCCCGATGTTGGGATATTTTAGCAAATTCCATGATTTTCCCCTAATGTTGGGTTATTTTAGCAAATTACCCGATTTTCCCCTGATGTTGGGCTATTTTAGCAAATTCCCCGATGT
The DNA here is from genome assembly GCA_029237695.1 of Conchocele bisecta. Lineage (NCBI taxonomy): Eukaryota > Metazoa > Mollusca > Bivalvia > Lucinida > Thyasiridae > Conchocele > Conchocele bisecta. Next base: position 20,437,938 of record CM055271.1, on the reverse strand, counting down.
TAGGTTAATTTAGCAAATTCCATGATTTTCACCTAATGTTGTGTTATTTTAGGAAATTCCCTGGTTTTCGCCTGTTGTTGGGCTATTTTAGCAAATTCCCTGATTTTCCCCTAATGATGGGCTATTTTAACAAATTCTATGATGTCTCCTGATGTTGGCTATTTTAGCAAATTCCTGATTTTCCCCTGATGTTGAGCTATTTTAGCAAATTACCTGAATTTCCCCCGATTTTTTTGCTATTTTAGCAAATTCCCTGATTTTCCCCTGATGTTTGGCTATTTTAGCAAATTCCCTGATTTTCCCCTGATGGTGGGTTATTTTAGCAAATTCCCCGATTTTCCCCTGATGGGCTATTTTAGCAAATTTTCTCCTGTTGTTGGGCTATTTTAGCAAATTTCCTGATTTTCCTCTGATGTTGGGCTATTTTAGCAAATTCCCTGATTTTCCCCGAATGTTGGGTTATTTTAGCAAATTCCCTGATTTTCTCCTGTTGTTGGGCTATTTTCGCAAATTCCCTGATTTTCCCCAGATGTTTGGCTATTTTGGCAAATTCCCCGATTTTACCCTGATGGTGGGTTATTTTAGCAAATTCCCCGATTTTCCCCTGATGTTCGGCTATTTTAGCAAATTCCCTGATTTTGGGTAATTTGCTAAAATATCCCAACATCGGGGGAAAATCGGACACTTAGCTAAAATAACCCAACATCAGGGAGAAATCAGGGAATTTGTTAAAATAGCCCAACACCCGGGGAAAATCAGGGAATTTGCTAAAATAGCCAAATATCAGGGGAAAATAAGGGAATTTGCTAAAATAGCCCAACACCCGGGGAAAATCAGGGAATTTGCTAAAATAGCCAAACATCAGGGGAAAATAAGGGAATTTGCTAAAATAGCCCAACATTCGGGGAAAATCAGGGAATTTGCTAAAATAGCCGAACAACAGGAGAAAATCAGGGAATTTGCTAAAATAGCCCAACATCTGGGGAAAATCAGGGAATTTGCTAAAATAGCCAAACATCGGGAGAAAATCAGGGAATTTGCTAAAATAACCCAACATCAGGGGAAAATCATGGAATTTGCTAAAATAACCCAACATCAGGGGGGTGGGGGAAATCGGGGAATTTGCTCAAATAACCCAACATCAGGAGAAATCATGGAATTTGCTAAAATAACCCAACATCAGGGGAAAATCATGGAATTTGCTAAAATAGCAAAAAAATCGGGGGAAATTCAGGTAATTTGCTAAAATAGCCCAACATCAGGGGAAAATCAGGAATTTGCTAAAATAGCCAACATCAGGAGACATCATAGAATTTGTTAAAATAGCCCATCATTAGGGGAAAATCAGCGAATTTGCTAAAATAGCCCAACCGGAGAAAACCAGGGAATTTCCTAAAATAACCCAACATTAGGGGAAAATCATGGAATTTGCTAAAATAACCCAACATCGGGGAATTTGCTAAAATAGCCCAACATCAGGGGAAAATCGGGTAATTTGCTAAAATAACCCAACATTAGGGGAAAATCATGGAATTTGCTAAAATATCCCAACATCGGGGGAAAATCGGACACTTAGCTAAAATAACCCATCATCAGGGAGAAATCAGGGAATTTGTTAAAATAGCCCAACACCCGGGGAAAATCAGGGAATTTATTAAAATAGCCCAACACTAGGGGAATATCTGGGAATTTGCTAAAATAGCCCAACAACAGGAGAAAATCAGGGAATTTGCTAAAATAACCCAACATTCGGGGAAAATCATGGAATTTGCTAAAATAGCCCAACATCGGGGGAAAATCAGGGAATTTGCTAAAATAATCCAACAACAGGAGAAAATCCGGGAATTTTCTAAAAAATGTTGGTTATTTTAGTAAATTCCTGATTTTCCCCTGATGTTGGGCTATTTTAGCAAATTACCTGACTTTCCCCCGATTTTTTTGCTATTTTAGCACTAATTCCATGAATTTTCCCCCTGGATTGTTGGGTTATTTTAAGACAAATTCCATGATTTCTCCTGATGTTGGGTTATTTTAGCAAATTCCCCGATTTCCCCCACCCCCCTGATGTTGGGTTATTTTAGCAAATTCCATGATTTTTCCCTGATGTTGGGTTATTTTAGCAAAATTCCCTGATTTTCCTCTGATGTTGGGTTATTTTAGCAGGGAACTATTGTTTGTATTCTTTCCTCGTTTTCTGTGGCCACCCTGAAATTAGTCACGTTAAGTGACTTAATTGTACCCGTTACTGGAGAAAGTAGACCTTTGCATGTATTGATTCTTCTCGGCAACGCACATCAATAAGGAGTGGAAAATGCAATAAACAACACAAGAAAACAAGGTAAAAAGTGTAATGAAGCATGTCTGTATGGAACAGCAGGGACGACTGACTAACCATTCATGTCCTGACTGAACCCACACGTTCCACTCATATCTTCAGATAGATTATTTCACTCCGTTGTATGGTATAATAATCATAAATATTCACTCAAAATTTGTATCCCACTACATCTTCATTCTCCACCTCTACACATCTACACTAACCCTAAATATTGGGGTTTTACACAATATTTATACAGGTTTCCTGGAATAAAATGTGTCAAACTACTGATAACTCAAAAGTAAATTCCTGGTCCCAAGTACACGTTTTCCTATATAATAACTCATTAACTTAAATTTTCATTAACTCAAAAGTATTTTCCTCAGTCCCTTGGACTTTGTGTAAACAAGTGTAGACTATTTCACAGACCACGAGAGATGAGCCAAGAGATTTTGAACCAACTAAAGCAAGTGAGCAGAGGCTCACAGATACCCCCGGCCGCCACCTGGGCCGACAAATAAAACACTTTAACACAAATCTTACAGACGGATGAATGGATTTGATTCAATTTATTAGTGCATAACAACATATCAACAGCCTGGGTCATTTAAGGCCGGGCCAATGGGTTCGATACCTTATTTAATCATCTGCATTGGGGGGTTAATCCCAAAATCAGAATGGAATATATATAAACTATATATTCAGTCCTGAAATTAGAATAACCTGACCTGGTGTCATGTCCATACCACACCAAAGTCACTTGGCACCTTCCCCTAAAAGTAATAGGATTATGAATAATCATAATATTCACATAAGGGGTATAACCAGATTCAACTGTCACATACAAAAATGCCAAAGACGCACGTGAGGGCCAAACCAGGTTTCCGGTTGGGATACCGGTACGAATGAACGCCGATCGTTAAATTACCCATCGCATGCTCCCACCTGCCACCCACCGGACGGACGGAATGACGAACAAAACCTAGAAATGGACGCTTGTCGACAAGCGCATGTGTATACCCCTCCCCAGATACACAAGTAGTTTGAAAAAAGGGTGTTCGAGTTATGCTCCGGAGACAAAATCAGTGACTGAAAAACAAAGGGAGATAACTAAAAAATTAGTGATGCAAGAGTTGTCATTCTTGCGTGACACACCTTTAGGGTCGTGGTCTATGCATGTGTGAAGTTTCATGAAAATATTCCAAAGGGTGTTCGAGTTATGCTCCGGACACGAAAACAGTGCACGAAACAACAAAGGGAGATAACTAAGAAATTAACGACGCAAGAGTTGTCATTCTTACGTGCGACACACCTTTGGGTCGTCTTCTATGCATGTGTGAAGTTTAATAAACTAGAAAATGTGTTCATAGAACACGGATGTCCCACATATCGCTTTGATAATAAATGAGGCCAAATTCCAAGTCAAAATTTTCTTTTACCTGAGCGTTAAAGTTTTTGAAGCACCAAGTATGTGACCTTGACCCTGGGCTTGGCGGAGACAGGACAAACGTGGATTTCGCACAGGGCGGTAGAGGACCATTAGAGCAATGCATATGTGAAATATGAAGCTGATCCGTGAAAGAAAACAGAAATTATAAGATATTTACCTGAGCGTTAAAGTTTTTGAAGCACTAAGTGTGTGATCTTAACCCTGGGCTTGGCGGGGGCATATGATACGATACATATGGTTTCCAACTTAAATGATTAGACAACGATTGCCAACTTGGAAAATATAATTTGCTAGATTAAACAAATTAAACAATATGAAGGTTAAACTAATTGGTTTTACCGTAATACTTTTTTGTTCAACATTTACCAATATGAAATCTACTAATATTGCTGTTGTACACTACATGAATTGGATACAAAGCAAATATAGTTCTATAGTTTATTGCATACACATTATTTGGCTGAACAGCAAGGCAGAAAATTGAAACATGCTTTTTAAAAGATAACTGACCTGCTATGGCGAAATGTGGAGGGTGGTGGGGGTATGCTTAAATAGTTTGTGACCAGTGTATCTCCGGACCAGTTTCCACATTTATGTTGAGAAATGTGCATGCCTGCAGTATTGATGCATCCAACAGAAACTTTACAACTTTATTACTCTGTCAGTCGAATGGGAAAAGCTCTAGTAAAAATCGTCAAGTCCTTTTGTTGTTGTGAGTCATAGATAGCCAAATATTTTCCAAATATAGTGGTAATGTCTATTTTTGGAGTAACAAATTTAAATCCCATCTGCATGTGGTACTCGTCCACAATGGGAATAATAAAAAACTAGAAATGTGGCCTATCGGCACACGAATGCCCCAGCTGGCAGCCAAAAAAAACAAGGCATATTTGAATGTGGATTTGTCACGGGGTGACAGAGGACCATTGGAGCAATGTGTGTGTGAAATGTGAAGCAAGGATCCGAGCAAGGAAACAGAAATTACTAGAAATGTGGCCTGTCGGCACACAAATACCCTCGCTGGCAGCCAAAGAAAACGAGGCATATTTGATTATAAGCCATTTACCAGAGTGTTAAGGTTTTGAACGCACCAAGTCTGTGACCTTGACCCTGGGCTTAGCGGGGGCGGGACGAATGTGGATTTTGGCACAGGGCGGTAGAGGACCATTAGAGCAATGCGTATATGAAATATGAAGGAGATCGGTGGAAGGATGAAGAAATTATGAGACATTTACCCGAGTGTTAAAGTTTTGTGACGGACGGACGGACGGACGGACGGACGGACTATCGTGGTGGGGCATAAAAATATTCCAAAGGGTGTTCGAGTTATGCTCTGGATACAAAATCAGAGCACGAAACAACAAAGGGAGATAAGTAAACAAGAATTCCGCGGAATCAAATGCCTCGCCTTGTCCAGCCTTGACCTCGAGCCTGGGCCCGAAAGCAATTTTCACTGGCCCGAACATATTATACAATTATTGACTAGTGAGCCATAGAATATCAGATTATATTCTATGGCTCACTAGTCAATAATTGTTTTATTATATGATAATAGTCTGTATATAGCACTTACGACCTTATGCTACTAGACAAAAATTGAAAAAGAATTTGAAAAAAAAAATGAAAAAAAAAAATGGAAAAAAAAAGTTTAAAAATTAAAAATAATAATGCTTGCTACTGGAGCCCAGATTTTGTTTTGTTAATAGTCCTATATTTACTTACATATATCTGCACAGGTCCACATAATGCCACAATATTTTCAACACAGTTTACGGAAATGTAATATACAAAAAAAAAAATTAAAAAAAATAATGCTCGCTACTGGAGCCCAGAATTTTTGTTAATAGTCCTATATTTATCTACATATATCTGCACAGGTCCACATACTGCCACAATATTGTCAACACAGTTTACGGAAATGTAATAATGTACCTGTATAAATTACCTGTAATAAGTTAGTGGTCAGTTAAAAAATTGAAAAAGAATGTAAAAAAAAAAAAGGGAAAAAAAAATAAAAAAAAAATTTAAATTTAAAAAAAATAAAAAAATAATGCTCCTACTGGAGCCCAGAATGTTTTTTAATAGTCCTATATTTATCTACATATCATATATGCACAGGTCCACATATTGCCACAATATTTTCAACACAGTTTACGGAAATGTAATATAATCATTTACCTGTATAAATTACCTGTAAGTGGTCAGTGGTCAGTTGCACATGCTAGCACATGCACAGGTGAATAGTTTGTATATAGCACTTACGACCTTATGCTACTAGACAAAAATTGAAAAAGAATTTGAAAAAAAAATGGAAAAAAAATTGGATTTTTAAAAAAAAAAAAATTAAAATAATAATGCTTGCTACTGGAGCCCAGAATTTTTTTTTAATAGTCCTATATTTATCAACATATATCTGCACAGGTCCACATAATGCCACAATATTTTCAACACAGTTTACGGAAATGTAATATCCAATGTAGTAATTTACCTGTATAAATTACCTGTGGTCAAGAGTGGTCAAGACTGGACATTTGCACATGCTAGCACATGCACAGGTGAATGGTTCTCCCAGTCTCTATTGTTCTATCTACAGTTAAGGTGTACAGAGCACACGAGAAAAGGTGTACAGAGCAGACGAGAAAACGGGTCTTCATGCATTATTGTCCAGTTTGTAGAGTGCTCAAAACAAAAAAGGGAGATAACTAAAAAATTAGCTACGCAAGAGTTGTCATTCTTGTGCGCGACACACCTCCGGGTCGTGGTCTATGCATGTGTGAAGTTTCATGAAAATATTCCAAAGGGTGGTCGAGTTATGCTCCAGACAGGAAATCAGTGCGCGAAAACAAAAAAGGTAGATAACTAAAAAATTAGTGATGCAAGAGTTGTCGTCATTCTTGTGCGCGACACACCTTCGGGTCGTGGTCTATGCATGTGTGAAGTTTCATGAAAATATTCCAAAGGGTGGTGGAGTTATGCTCCGGACACGAAATCAGTGCGAGAAACAAAAAAGGGAGATAACTTAAAAATTAGCTATGCAAGAGTTGTCATTCTTGTGCGCGACACACCTTCGGTTCGTGGTCTAATTGAATGTGTGAAGTTTCATGAAAATATTCCAAAGGGTGTTCGAGTTATGCTCCGGACAAGAAGTGTCTGCGGCGGACGCTGACGCGGACGCCCGCTGTCAAATCCATAGTATCCCCCGACGGAGTCCGGGGGATACAATAATTTGTATGCCATACACAACAAATATTTACAGAAACTGATATTTCTGTAAATGACGTTGAAAGTTGAAGAAATCTTCATAGAAACTGTGGAATTCTACTACGCAAATGTGCTGAACATTTTGTCAACTTTTGACCTCATTTACAGAATATATTGTAAATTTTGTAAATATTTTTCATGAGATATAGTAATCTTCTTTAATAGGTCCCTCATATTTCAGTTATTGAACAATCTCTAGGTTTTCAAGGCCCCACAGGAACCCTGGCTCCAGATCAAATAGCACTCCTGCGTCTTATAAGCATGACGGGTGTTTCATTGATGGAATGGTGAACAGTGTAGATCCTGATCAGTCTGATTTTGATCCACACAGGTCCGTTTCTCCAGTCACAGGCACATACGACTTTGCTATTGAATAAAAGTAAAACTCCAATCAATTAATCATTTCTCATCTCTGCCAAAGGATGTGCCATTTGTTCGTATTTATTCTATTTCGTGTTTTGATATCATTAGACAACAAACTTTTAATCCAGCATTGTGAAGGTCACAGGTTATTAAAAATAAGTTTGCCTGGCAACCAAGGTGATATAAACAAATAACAACACACAAGACATAGAAAAAGTAATATAAAAAGAATTCCACCACGGAAGCGGTATTGCGCCTGCCGAGGCATTTGACCGTGTTGTGAAAAAACAATAACTTTAAAGCATTTGCCTTACAAAAAAACGGATAACGCGGACGACGACGACGACGGAAAAAGCGCAGACTATAGTTGCACCTCTGCTAAAGCAGGCGCGACAATAAAACATGTTGTGTGGTTGTAATTAAAGGTTGATTACAAGACATTATTGATCGACCAAGATCAGTCAGAGAATAACATAGCTTAACTATTGGCTGGAAGTTAGTAAGTAATTAAGTATAAGTCTTAATGTAATGTGAAGACAAAAAGTTGACAAATACTTTCACCTAATTACAATGTAGGCGTCAACACCGATGTGTAACAACGTAAAATCTCTCTAGTCTTTCAATGGAGCTAAATGAGCCATATATTCAGACTAGCAAGAGATAATACTTTGTATAAATGATTGCAATACTTTCACTCAATCAATTAACACGGACACAAACTAATTTATCTTCCACATATGCAAAGGTAATGGGATAAAAGGGCTTTGGCTTTGCAGCGACAGTAAATACTCAGTAGATGATTTCACCAACATTGCAAAGTATAATTTTCAATTTTAGGATAAATTTATTATTTTTTATTATACCGAATTATTCTGGCTATGATAATGTAATAAATTCAGTATAATAATTCTGCATACTTTTAATCATCAAATATATGCAGTCGTTATTTTTCTATATGAAATAATGCATTTCGGGAAAAATAAATGATTACTCCCTCAAAGTATACTTTGCTAGAAAAGCAAACCTTGCAATTTTGATGAAATCAGCTACTGGTCTACACTTATCTACACGTAGAAGGTTGTGATGCCATTTTTGTCGGACTAAACATTACATTCTAATTCCAACATGATGACATAGTTTCAATGATTTCCTTTCAATAAGTTGCAATCAACCTTCAAGCACACAACCAGTATGATACACTACAGACATTCAACAACACTCATCCAAGGACAAAACACTTGTACATGCAAATGCAACGTTACATTTGTAAACAATCATTTCGAAAGTCACAATATACGCCCATCGAGGTATGGCCCGTAAATAACAAGGGGAGATAACACACTGAAACAAGAAAATGTGGCCTGTTGGCACATGAATGCCTCCCTGGTGGCAGACTGGAGAAACTGTGACAAAGTTACTTAGCCAAAAGAGATAAGTATTCACAAACACAGTTGTGAAGGACAAACGGTAAAGGTCATATTGAGGGCATCATGATTGTGTTACAAATGTGCACAACTATGATGTAATGAAATATTCAAGTAATCCTTCAAGGGATATAGAAGGTATGACAGAATTCAGAAACACTCGCAAACTTTTTAATGTGTGAAAAAGTTATAAGTTGTGAAGGTCAAACGGTCAAGGTCATATTAAGGGCAGCATGAATGTGTGGCATTTGTCCACAAGCATGCTGTGTTGAAATATTTAAGTAATTCTTCAAGGGAAAAAAAAGTTATGACAGAATTAAGAAACTCCGGCAAACTACTTAATGTGGAAAAAAGTTAAAAGTTGTGAAGGTCAAAAGGTCAAGGTCATATTCAGGGCAGCATGGATGCGTGGCATTTGTCCACAGGTATACTGTGTTGAAATATTTAAGTAATCCTTCAAAGCATATAGAAGTTATGACATAATTGAGAAACTCTGGTAACTTCCTAATGTGCCGGACACACGGACGAATGGACTCGCAGTCCAAACACTATATGCGACCGGAGGCATACAAATTGAAGAAAGGTTTATTCTTCTTCCTCTTGCCATGATAAAGATGTATAATTAATTTGGTTAAGATCCATTAAGTAGAGTTCGAGTTATCACAAGCACAGAGACACTGAATGCGAAAATTAGAAATGTGGATCAGAAAACGTTTGAAAATCAATAGAATAAATGTGTATACCAAATGTGGTTACGGTCTGTGAAATATAACTGAGCTACCTTGATGACAAGCTCTGCCCACCCGTACAGCGTGAAAACACAGTAGGTCACATGTTTTTCAAATGGGCATATAAAAATGTAGATCCACTGCTGTTCTAGATGTCCACTGCTGTCCTAAATAGCCAAGTGCTGTCCTAAATAGCCAAGTGCTGTCCTAGATAGCCAACCTAGATAGCCAACTGCTATTCTATATGTCCTCTGCTGTACTAGATAGCCAAGTGCTGTCCTAGATAGCCAAGTGCTGTTCTAGACAGTCCATGGTTTTTTGAAGTAAGACATTGGCAGTGGTGTACAGTGAGTCGAATCATAATCCTCCATGTATTTGGACGCCTGCAAGATAATAATTGGTTGATAGATCAAGGTCCGTGTATATAATACTTTCTGAGCAATGGAAGCGTTAAAGATGAGGCAAGTCAACACAATACCCGACTGTTCAGAATGAACAACCATTGTACAGTGAAACATTTCTAAACCAGACACCCAGGGAAGTTCCGAGGGAAGTTCCCAAGGTGTCTGGTGTAGAAAAGTTTCACTGCAATCTAAGTAAGCAAGAGCTCAATACACGCTGTGCATTGCAATCATGAACAGACATATATAGAGGATCTTACACGAGTGATGAAGTAACATGTGTATTAAACAAGTTTATTGATTTCATAATAAACAATGCAATTCCAAGTTTCTAATGAAATCAGTCAACAAGTTTAATATTGTGATACAAATGTTAAGATTCTAGTTACTGCATAAGCACAACATCATACATTGGAGCGGCACTGATCACAGAACATGTAGCGTTTACAGTTACATATCCAATAGTAATACACTAGCATATTATCATTTTTAATACACAGTAACTTTGTTAATACAATGTGAAAGTCCCATTTTACCAAATAATATTAAAATACATTGAAGTCCATCGCAATTAATAATTTAAACACCACAGACCCTAATCCAGCAGATGCAAAACACTATAGATCGAGTTGAGCCAGCTCGTAACGAGCCGGATAGTACTGTTCAATGCTAAAGGAATCTGCATGTTCTCATTAAGGGAATAGTCCAAAAAGCATGAAAAAGCAAATATTTGCTAGTTAGGGCTGAAAGGGTGAAATACAACACAGTTGTTAGTTTATTTCGAGAGATTCCACCATAATACCAACCAGGAAGAGTGCCATGTGAGTTTTCTGTGTCTGGGTATAGTTGTCACCGATGTCCCACGGGAATTCCGATTGGTTCTCCTCTCGGTACGACGATAGCGCCACCTGACACCAGACTGGATCAACGTCGTGGGCCGACCACATCAAATCTGTCACAATGCTCGACTGATTAGTTGGGTGGCTCGTTGGTTTAAGTTGATCATTGATCGACAGCTTCACCAATTGTTAACCCTTTGAACCCGAAAGCCAGCTATAGCGGTTTATGCAAACAGTACAGATCCAGAAGAGCCGGCTTGAAACGAGCCGTCTCATCAGGATCTGCACTTTTTGAAAGTAATTTTCATATTTTTGAGAACCAAAAATACACCGTTTTCATAAATGGACTAGTCTGAAAACCATTTTCTGATGGTTGGATTGGTTGCAAAATTAACATCCATTCCAGTTACTTAGGGGTGAAAGGGTTAAAGTATGCTAAGAGAGATAGCTGGAATGAGTTATCAATCGGTTGCGACAAGCGCATGTGTATCCCCCTCCCCAGATACACAAATAGTTTGAAAAAAGGGTGTTCGAGTTATGCGCCGAAGACAAAATCAGTGCGCGGAAAAACAAAAGGAGATAACTTAAAAATTAGCGATGCAAGAGTTATCATTCTTGTGTGACACACCTTTAGGGTCGTGGTCTATGCATGTCTGAAGTTTCATGAAAATATTACAAAGGGTGTTCGAGTTATGCTCCGGACACGAAATCAGTGCACGAAACAACAAAAGGAGATAACTAAGAAATTAACGACGCAAAAGTTGTCATTCTTGCGCGCGACACACCTTTGGGTCGTCTTCTATGCATGTGTGAAGTTTAATAAAAAATATTCCAAAGAGTGTTCGAGTTATGACCCGGACACAAAATCAGTGCATGAAACAACAAAGGGAGATAAGTAAAGAAAAATAATGATGCAAGAGTTGTCATTCTTGCGCGCGACACACCTTGCAAATTGGTTACAGTTTGGGTTGCACATGTCGTGGAACAGAACTAAGAATTCACTGCCACCCGGTATTCGAACATACGGCCTCGACGGTGGCAGCATCTAATACTTTGACATCGACATCACCATACATACTCGCCATGACAAAATGGGATTTATTGCTTTTCTGATTAGTGTCGATGCAAAGTAGCAGTCTGATCAAGGCCTACACTGGTCACTGTCAAGTTGAAAGCTGGGCTTATTAGTCCTTGCACAGTGTAGCTCCAGAATAACAAGCCTACTCATGCAGCCTGAGATATCTAAAGTATGTAACACTCAATAGTGAACAATGTAGGCCCTGATCAGTCTGCAGATGTGCAGGCTGGTCTGGGCCTACACTGGGAGCAAACTCAGTTTTGTCATTACAACACAAATATTAACCTTGAGCTGCCTTGGATTTACTCAGCCATTCCTTTAGACTGCGGGCCGGGGTGTCGTCATCTACTATGTTGGGGTACCTGCAATGGAAACCACGGAGTTGATATCAATCTACCCAACCTGGACAATTGGTTGGTTGATCAATTGATTTCATTGATACACCGATTTATTGACTGTTGTATTGATTAATTGATTAATTGAATTGCACTTAAGAGCCATTAAATATAAGGTTCGACAATGTCAGCCGTGGGTAAACGTTTGTCACGGCATGAGGGAACTGTTTGAACCTCAAACAGTTCCCGAGTGCCACATCAAACGTTTACCCACGGCTGGACATTGTCGAACGGTATTGTTACATTTCCAGGAAATATCGTGTAATTATACCCACTTTTTTGTCCGTACGTCCGTCCGTCCGTACGTCCGTCCGTCCGTCACGTTTCTTGTAACTCGAAAAACTTTTTCACCTTCATACCTACGCGCCTCATATTTGCTATGTAGCTTCGTTATCATGTGCAGATGCGCAAAGTGAATTCGGATTTTTCATCCGACCCTCCATCATGGATTATCTCCCCCTTTCGGACTAAGAATTTCCCATTTTTTCCTTGTAACACGAAAAACTTTTTCACCTTCATACCTACGCGCCTCATATTTGCTATGTAGCTTCGTTATCATGTGCAGATGCGCAAAGTGAATTCGGATTTTTGATCCGACCCTCCATCATGGATTATCTCCCCCTTTCGGACTCAGAATTTCCCATTTTTTCCTTGTAACTCGAAAAACAAAAAATTTTTCACCTTCATACCTACGCGCCTGATATTTGCTATGTAGCTTCGTTATCATGTGCAGATGCGCAAAGTGAATTCGTATTTTTGATCCGACCCTCCATCATGGATTATCTCCCCCTTTCGGACACAGAATTTCCCATTTTTTCCTTGTAACTCGAAAAACATTTTCACCTTCATACCTACGCGCCTCATATTTGCTATGTAGCTTCGTTATCATGTGCAGATGCGCAAAGTGTAATTCGGATTTTTCATCCGACCCTCCATCATGGATTATCTCCCCCTTTCGGACTCAGAATTTCATTTTTTCCTTGTAACTCGACATTTTCACCTTCATACCTACCGCCTCATATTTGCTATGTAGCTTCGTTATCATGTGCAGATGCGCAAAGTGAATTCGGATTTTTCATCCGACCCTCCATCATGGATTATCTCCCCCTTTCGGACTCAGAATTTCCCATTTTTTCCTTGTAACTCGAAAAACATTTTTACCTTCATACCTACGCGCCTCATATTTGCTATGTAGCTTCGTTATCATGTGCAGATGCGCAAAGTGAATTCGGATTTTTCATCCGACCCTCCATCATGGATTATCTCCCTTTCGGACTCAGAATTTCCCATTTTTTCCTTGTAACTCGAAAAACATTTTCACCTTCATACCTACGCGCCTCATATTTGCTATGTAGCTTCGTTATCATGTGCAGATGCGCAAAGTGAATTCGGATTTTTCATCCGACCCTCCATCATGGATTATCTCCCCCTTTCGGACTCAGAATTTCCCATTTTTTCCTTGTAACTCGAAAAACATTTTCACCTTCATACCTACGCGCCTCATATTTGCTATGTAGCTTCGTTATCATGTGCAGATGCGCAAAGTGAATTCGGATTTTTGATCCGACCCTCCATTATGGATTATCTCCCCCTTTCGGACTCAGAATTTCCCATTTTTTCCTTGTAACTCGAAAAAAAATTTCACCTTCATACCTACGCGCCTCATATTTGCTATGTAGCTTCGTTATCATGTGCAGATGCGCAAAGTGAATTCGGATTTTTCATCCGACCCTCCATCATGGATTATCTCCCCCTTTCGGATTCCGAATTTCCAATTTTTTCCTTGTAACTCGAAAAACTTTTTCACCTTCATACCTATGCGCCTGATATTTAGTATGTACCTTCGTTATCATGTGCAGATGCGCAAAGTGAATTCCCATTTTTGATCCGACCCTCCATCATCGATTACCTCCCCCTTTCCCACTCAGAATTTCCCATTTTTTCCTTGTAACTCGAAAAACTTTTTCACCTTCATACATACGCGCCTCATATTTGCTATGTAGCTTCGTTATCATGTGCAGATGCGCAAAGTGAATTCGGATTTTTCATCCGACCCTCCAACATGGATTATCTCCCCCTTTCGGACTCAGAATTTCCCATTTTTTCCTTGTAACTCGAAAAACACTTTTCACCTTCATACCTACGCGCCTCATATTTGCTATGTAGCTTCGTTATCATGTGCAGATGCGCAAAGTGAATTCGGATTTTTCATCCGACCCTCCATCATGGATTATCTCCCCCTTTCGGATTCCGAATTTCCAATTTTTTCCTTGTAACTCGAAAAACTTTTTCACTTCATACCTATGCGCCCTGATATTTAGTATGTACCTTCGTTATCATGTGCAGATGCGCAAAGTGAATTCCCATTTTTGATCCGACCCTCCATCATCGATTACCTCCCCCTTTCCCACTCAGAATTTCCATTTTTTCCTTGTAACTCGAAAAAACTTTTTCACCTTCATACATACGCGCCTCATATTTGCTATGTACCTTCGTTATCATTGTGCAGATTGGCGCCCACAAAGTGAACTTCGGATTTTTCATCCGAGCCCTCCATCATGGATATCTCCCCTTTCGACCACAGAAATTTCCCCCCTTTTCGCAATTTATTTTTTTTTCCTTGTAACTCGAAAAACATTTTCACCTTCCATACCTACGCCGCCTCATATTTGCTATGAATAGCTTCGTTATCCATGTGCAGATTGCGAAAGTGAATTTAATTCGGATTTTTCAATTATCCGACCCTCCATCATCCGGATTATCTCTCCCCCTTTTCGACTCAGAATTTCCCATTTTTTCCTTGTAACTCGATAAAAAACATTTTCACCTCCTTCATACTACGCGCCTCATATTTGCTATGTAGCTTCGTTACAATGTGCAGATGCGCAACAAAGAGAATTCGGTTTTTAAATTATTTTTTTATCCGACCACCACCTATGGATTATCTCCCCCCTTTCGGACTCAGAATTTCCCATTTTTTTTTTTACCTTGTTAACTCGAAAAAAAAACAAAAAAAAATTCACCTTCATACCAATACGCGCACTCATATTTGCTATGTAGCGTTCGTTATCATGTGCAGATGCGCAAAGAGTGAATTCGGATTTTTCATCCGACCCTCCCAATCATCATGGATTTATCTCCCCCTTTCGGATTCCGATAATTTCCAATTTTTTCCTTGTAACTCGAAAAACTTTTTCACCTTCATACCTATGCGCCTGATATTTAGTATGTACCTTCGTTATTTCATGGTGCAGATGCGCATAAAGGTGAATTTCCCATTTTTGATCCGACCCTCCATCATCGATTACCTCCCCCTTTCCCACTCAGAATTTCCCATTTTTTCCTTGTAACTCGAAAAACTTTTTCACCTTCATACATACGCGCCTCATATTTGCTATGTAGCTTCGTTATCATGTGCACATGCGCAAAGTGAATTCTGATTTTTTATCCGACCCTCCATCATGGATTACCTCCCCCTTTCGGACTTAGCATTTGGGGAAAGTGGGTATATTGCGATGGCGCGCCATCGACTTTTTCTAGTTTGAGCTTATATGCAGTACTTTTGGTACTTTGTTAATCATCTCCATTCAAACAGCTGATTTACACATACATGTTCCTGGGTCGCAGTACATGTCGAGTGATGCAGCCGCATCAATTTCAAAATTTCAGTGCGACCGTTGTGAACTGGTCTGGTGACGTAATGGCGCGTTCTAGTTACGTAATGAGACACATGCATTATGTAGGTGTTGGCTTAGCCCCGGAATGAGCATTGTCTACAGCCATGGTCAAACAGCACGCGCTGTACGTTTGAACACGGCTGTGAGCGGTGTCAAACAACGGCAGTCATGTAACAATAGATACTCACATGAGGCACACCATGTCTCATTGTTCCTGAATGGATAGAAAATGGCTTCTATAGAATATTCTGTGACGAATATGCTATTGTTGCAGGTTGGAAGTTCTATATAATCATCTCTCGACAATTGCAAAGAACTCCCCACTTGCATGTGATATTGGT
The DNA here is from genome assembly GCA_029237695.1 of Conchocele bisecta. NCBI lineage: Eukaryota > Metazoa > Mollusca > Bivalvia > Lucinida > Thyasiridae > Conchocele > Conchocele bisecta. The sequence continues at coordinate 20,421,664 of CM055271.1, read as the reverse complement.
AGAATTGGTGACATGACAAACAACTTCCATGATATTAATCATGAGCAATATAGCACACAAATGTCTACTGCACGCAATAACAAATAGCACACATATGTCTACATAGTACAGAACAGACAGTATATTGAATATCATCTCTTCATGATTGTCAACCATGCAAATGTTACTAAGTTTTCAAGTTCATATAGAATAGAATAGAAGTCTCTCATCATCTCGCAATTTGATCAATAGTATTCCAAGTGAACACGTTCCAGTGAAACCTCTGCAAACAGTAGACGTTGAGGAGCTGCCAGGGTGCCCGGTTTGGTGAGGTAGAAAATGGCTTATATAGGTACTTATATATATATATATGGCTTATATATGAGGTACTAACCTATGCATCAAGAGTCTTACGAGCAGATAGTTGCCGCGGTTAGTGTCGATGGCGGAAGGATCCTTTGTCGTGATCATTTCATCCATGCTGCGCCGAATTAACAGCACCGGCCCGGGGTATCTGTAAACGTGTGGTGAGGGAATACAGTACATGTATGGGGGTCTCCCAGTAAATGGTGTTGGTTTGCTCCACAATTAAATACATCATTACACTTACATTCTGGCACCTACGACTTTCCAAACAAATTTAAATGGCATTAACATTCCCATATTCAGTCAAAATTCCCTGAATATTCAAAGAAGTCTGTGCAGGTAAAATGTCATAACGTTCTGACGTCAGTAAGTGACATAGATTATGTGATGTATGACATCACGTGCGTGTCTGCAACGTCACATTTTTTTCTACTAATGTTGCACATCTGGTAGTGCAAACAAAATTGGGGAACAGCATACTGGATCAGCATAGCAAAATTGGTATTAAACTTGAAGCAGAACTATCCAGTGACAGGTTAGTTCCTTAGTTGAGCAGTTAATTTAGTACATAAGACAGCTATTCCATTGACAGGGTCTGAGGATTTTACACATTTGACTATCTTCTGCATAACTTTTTACTAAACTATTGGAATGTGATAAAATTGTGCCACAGTGTAGCAATTAATCAGCTTGTTTATTCCATTTTATTATGACGTACGCAAGGCTAAATTTGACGTGATAGCACTGAATTAGCCGAAATGACAGTACATCTACTGTCTGTTTTATGGAACCTGCCCAAATTTTATAGCCATATAATTCTTTTTTGATAATATTAAAATTTAAGAAGGATCCTTCTTTTTATTTGTCTATGGGAATTTAACATGGTGGAAAAGGAGGTGGAGGAGCTGGGAGAGGATCCAAAAAACAAAAAACAAAATGTAATTGTAAATTCAGGCTGGATAGCTTCGAAATGATCTAACTAAGAAAACAAGTTAAATTTTGAAAATCGGTCCACTATTTCTGAAATTAGAAAAATGTCCACACATGTTAAATCCCTATAGACATCTTTACTTACTCTGTGAAGATGTCTACTGGTAGGCAACCCATTTTTCGTCCGTACCCATTTTCCCGGACACCCTCGTAAACGCTTAATTTTGCATTTTCACACAAGATTTTTGTTCCTGGTCATTAAGGTGGTCATTTCCAGTTGTCAGGTGCGAATATTTACAAGAAAAATTAGTAAAACTATTAAATTGAACTGTTTTCATACCTGCCTACTTTTGTTGACACCTGTATGACGTGGGGAAAACGTACAGAATAAAGGAATTAACAGCATCTTCAAAGTAATACACGCAAAAATTGCTATCATTTGATCAATACCTGTAACCATACAGTATTAATTACCTTCACTGTAATTTTGCATTGTTAGCTTCATAAAAAGTAAATATCGCGGAAAATCCTAGTGTCCGGAAAAATGGGTCTCCTCCTGTATTTTAATTGGCCTTTTAATTACACCTTGTCGGGCCCCATTGTCAGCAGTTACCTCCCACTAAACTAATGAATTTTATGTTATTCTATGTAAGGCGAGCCGACGTATTTGTTAATGTGAGAGCAATCACGGTCAGATGTAAACTTTTAAAATTATTGCGAAAAAAGCTAGATTTTTGGCCGGAAATGGGTCGCCTACCATTTAACATGGGGAATTTTTTTTTTCGCAATAAAATAAATATTGGAACAAATTTCACGAAATAAAAGCAAGGCTCACTCTTAAATTTTAAAATTCAATATTATCGAACAAAATATTGTTTTTGCATTGTTTATATATCCATATAGAGGTGAACTCCGTATCTACACCTACACTCTAATTAGGGAGCAAATTCATTTGAAATAAGAATCCAGCAACAGAAGCGTTGTCGCGCCGACGAGCCATTTGATGGAGTGTCGAATTTTTCACAGAATAAAAGAGGCCATCACAGGAATGCATACATGTGTGTAATATGAAGTAGTTCCATGGAAGGGACCAGCAGTTCAAAGACATTTACCCCAATGTTACGTTAGATGCGGATGACGATGGAAAAAGTGCCGACTTTAGTCTGACAATAAACTAGACATGTTTGTACAACATGGATATGCCCTCATGGCATACTGGACTCTAACTGGAGAAACTCTTACAAACTTTTCAACTTTTTGACGTAAATGTACACGGATGGACGGATGAACGGAACCTCAAGAGCAACACAATATTCCCCCCTTGCTATCGCATAGGGGGCATAATTACTTATTACATTGTGGAGAGTGCCGTCACTGAAGCATCAGCGCACCCAGAAGGCCGAGGTTTGAGACTAACTCGGATGTGCAGATGTACCGGCTGGTTTCGTGATAAAAGTGATAATTTGAGGAGTCATCAGTGAAAATATTTATGGTATTTTCACTAACCTTGTAAGCTGGTCATGCATGTTCCACTCGTTACCTCAAACTCTCTTATGTCAAACTACTGATAACTCGTAGTCAAATTTTAGGTTGCAAGTATACATTTCCAATACAACTAGAACAAGAGTGCCGCAAGTCACAAAATACGCCCGTCGAATATGGGCCAGACAGCGAAGATGCAGAAATGTGAAGCTGTCACCAAGGCAAGAAACATTAATGAGAATTTGAAAGTCTATAGCATTATTTCTTCATCTCGTTGTGCTAAACACGTATACTAATTTAGGCAGAGATAGAAAAGTAGAGTGTAAAGTAGAAATGATAGGGAATTGGATACAATAATGTAGAAAAAATGGCTAAGTTAAAAAGGTGAAATTTTTGTTAAAAAATATTTTTTCGGCATAAAAACACCAAGGTGCACATCTTCAATATGTGTAGAAGACGTGTGTATAGTTTCAGATCGATCGACTGAACGGTTTTGGAGGAGTTGTGTACACGAACTATGCGCTTTTTCTTCAGCCGCCCGCCCGCCGCCCGCCGTGCGGTAAAACATAATACGTACCGTTTTTTAAAAACGGTCGTATAAAAATGGCTAAGTTAAAAAGGCGATATTTTTGTTACAAAAATATTTTTTCGGCATAAAAACACCAAGGTGCACATCTTCAATATGTGTAGAAGACGTGTGTATAGTTTCAGAACGATCGACTGAATGGTTTCGGAGGAGTTGTGTACACAAACTCTGTACCGTATATAGAATTGCATAGAAAAATGTAGAAAAAATGGCTAAGTTAAAAAGGCAATATTTTTTTTAAAAAATATTTTTTCACCATAAAAACACCAAGGTGCACATCTTCTATATGTGTAGAAGACGTGTGCATAGTTTCAGATCGATCGACTGAAAGGTTTCGGAGGAGATGTGTATACAATCTCTGTACCGTATATAGAAATGTATAGAAAAATGAAGAAAAAATGGCTAAGTTAAAAAGGCGATATTTTTGTTAAAATAAAAATTTTCGCCATAAAAACACCAAGGTGCACATCTTCAATATGTGTAGAATACGTGTGTATAGTTTCAGATCGATCGACTGAACGGTTTTGGAGGAGTTGTGTACACGAACTATGCGCTTTTTCTTCAGCCGCCCGCCCGCCGTGCGGTAAAACATAATACGTACCGTTTTTTAAAAACGGTCGTATAAAAATGGCTAAGTTAAAAAGGTGATATTTTTGTTAAAAAATAATATGTTTTCGACATAAAAACACCAAGGTGCACATCTTCAATATGTGTAGAAGACGTGTGTATAATTTCAGAACGATCGACTGAACGATTTCAGAGGAGAAGTAGTAGTAAGGGAGTCAAAATGATACCACCTACGGTGATATCGTTTTATAACCCTCTATTCTACCCCCACCCACCACTCCCTCTTTTCAAAATTGGTTAACGAGGAAATTGTCTCCCGACAGCAAATTTATGAATTTTTGAGAAAATAATTTTGAAAAGAGGGAGTCAAAATTATATTCGAAATTGAACAGAAAAAACAATACCAATTATTAGAGAAAATCATTAATACAATTTCAATGTGCCCACGAGTGATAGTTTATATTCCAACACCCCATTTTTCTCCTCCAATATAGCTAATTTATTTCGTAGATCAGCAACTAATTCTACAAGCTCTAGTCTACCACGTTCACCTTTAGCCACAGGGCAGCGTAGTTGCTTATGTCTACAAAGAGTTTGGGCACTAACGAATTTACAAGGGCATCTGGGGCATTGAAATTGCGGGGGGACACAAGGAATTTTTCTACGTCTCGCTAGATGCCTTCGTAGATAGTCTTTACGCGTAAACGTCTTACAACAAGTCTCACACTCCATTATATATGAATATGTATATGTTTATATTCAATTGGACATGAAAAAAACATAATGTTTTCACGACAAATTGAACAGATAAATTTCATAGGTTATACAAAAGTATATTACAGAAAATATGATAACGCCAGAAACTAGAGCAGAAATCGAAAGTTTGAGAAGAGAAGCCGAATCTCTAGGGATTACTTATAGTAAACGGTTGAGAGTTAGTGGGTTGACAAATCTGATAAACGCCACAAAGAATGAGGCGTTTATGAAGCGGTTTACCCGCGCCCACAAACGAGGAGCCTTTAAAGACCTCTCACTAGCAGAGGAAGTTGGTAACAGAATTCAAAAAGAAAGTATTGCGGGGTTAAGGGCTAGTGTAATAAAACCTTCAAGCACCAATAATTTGTCCCAAATTAAGACGCACAGGTGGCCCAATACAAAATAATAAGAAAAAATCTATCGTTCGCGCGATAGTGGTAGAAGGTGAAGAAATATTGTGGGCTCGTGATGAAACATTGGAAAAGGTAGAAAATGGAAGACGGGTAGTTACATTATCCTTTCGTAAAAACATTGACATCAACGAGTCTGAACGCATGTCCGATAAACTCGCTCCGTATCTAACAACAAATTTTTATTTGAGATATTCGTATTCTTACAAGCTATATATAGAACATATGGAGGAAACTAAAAATGGAAAACCTATAAATCTAATATTTCACAAAAATCTCGGTAGCGAACCACTATCATCAATGAAAACCGTTAAAAAATGGCTGTCAGATAAGGAGCAAACACGAATAATGTCCGATAAAATATACAGACCAAATACAAAGTGGAAGTTTGTAAGATGGGTACAGGTTTTCGTAAAGCTAATACAGGGCAGTAGGGGAATAGATTTGGGACTACAATCCAAAGAAGCAGCAGGAGGAGAACTTCCAGAGGTTGAAGAATTAAAATAGGTTATGTATTCTTTAGATAAGTATAATGACGACCTTTGTCTGTTCAGATGTTTAGCGATGCATATGACAGGTAACAGACCCGACAGATGTACGGACAAAGCGAGAGAATTTAGTAAGCAATATTTCGGTAGTAATGTGGTTTCACCAATTCCTTTTTCAGACCTGAAAAAGGTTGAAGAGTTTTTTAAAATCGGTATAGAAGTATATCAACCGACCGAATGTGACGTATGGTGGTTGAAAAAGGTACCAGCACACTACAAGGAAATAGGTAATAAACCAATGACAATAGGACTGTTTAATAATCACGCATTTCTGATAAAAAACCTTACGCCTGCGATAATTGCAAACAGAAATTCACGAAAGCGAGTAATATGAAGAGACACGGACCAAAATGTATGAAAGGTGAGACAAAAATAGTATGTGATGGTAATTATTTAGCGTTTTACCCAAAAAGTTCTAACAGTTATGGGGCGATCGATTGGATGTATTCTGTGGAAAAGCGGGAGGGAATTCACATTCACCACGAACAGTGTGGACACGGGGGTGAAAGATGGATTTTAGGAGCTCCAGTAGATGGATACTGCCAAGAAAACAATACCGTATATCAATATCACGGCTGTTACTGGCACGGGTGCGAGATTCATGCAAAGCATAGAAAAAAAGAACGCGCATCCACTATGAGAAGAGATACATTTAAAGAACGAATTCCAAAGAACGGGTAAAGATATAAAGATCGGTTGCGACACTATTCTTTATCCATATCAGATAGTATATGATTTTGAGGCGTATCTCAACCCAGAATTTAAAACGCTAGGTAATAGTTTAGAGTACGAAGCTGAGCATGTTCCGGTAAGTGTTAGTATAGGAGATAATTTCTCAAGAACAGTAACTCATATTTGTGATAAAGATCCTTCAAAACTTATAGAAAAATTTGTAGAAGATTTGAAAGTCAGGGGAAAAGCTATAAGAGAAGAAGTGTGGTTAAGATATGGGTTTAATACAGAACATTTACGTAAAAACCAAATCGCCAAGATCAAACAGTGGATAGAGCAAGTACCGGTTATAGGTTTTAACAGCAGTAAGTACGATATAAACTTAATAAATGAAATATTTAGTAGGCGAATTGGCATCAACAACAAAGAAATTAAGTAATGGTCGGAAAACGGGCAAACGCAACAATATTTCTATTTACTCCGGAGTTTAGATTTCTTGATGTATACTTTACCTAGGACCGGGGGGTGTAAGTTACGATAGTTGGATAAAAGCCTACGACTGCAAAGGACAGAAATCTTTCTTTCCTTACGAGTGGTTCGATTCTCCAGACAAACTTGATAACCCAGGACTGCCTGATATAGAGAATTGGTACCAAACTATCGGGGAAAATGTTACTAGATGAAACAGAATTAAGTAAATGTCGTAGAATTTTCGAAGAAAAGAATATGAAAACTTTCAGAGATTGGTTGAAATATTATAACGATTTAGATGTAGCACCGTTCCTAGAAGCGGTGGAAAAAAAATGTGTGATTTTATAAACACACAGAGGTGTGGATATTTTCAAAGATGCGGTAACACTACCTGGAGTAGCTATACAAGATTTATTGAGAGGAACCATTTAAAGAACAAAAATCTTATACCGGAGGGGGTCTATATGCACCAAAAGAAGAAACATACGAAATGATGAAAGGACGCTCTAGTCGGGGGGTCCATCAATCGTATTTACACGCTATTGCAGAAGCCGGTGTTTCAAATATTAGATCTAATTCCACAGGAATTAACAAACCTTGCAAGGCTATTTTGGGGTATGATGCAAACGCGTTATATTTATCTACGTTAAATAAAGATATGCCGTGTGGGAGAGAAACTATACACCATATAGATACCCCACATAATCCTAAATTTATTAAAAAGTTTTGTAAAAGAGTTTTATCTGGAGACTGGTTTGGGTTTGCGGAGGTGGATATAGAAGTTCCACACAACTTAAAAGATAAGTTTTCTGAAATGTCTCCACTTTTTATAAACAGAGAAGTAGATGTTGATGAGGAAATGGAAGAAAATTGGTGGGATCTATGTCGGCCACCAAAGTACTGCTGTACGCGCCACTATTGAAATGGTATTTAAAACACGGCCTAGAAATAACGGGAGTTCATCGTGTTATAGATTATATTAGTGGTAAACCCTTCGAATGGTTCGCAAAAGAAGTTACAGCCGCAAGACGAACAGGCGATGTAGAACCAAATAAGAAACCACTAGCGGATATAATGAAATTATTAGGCAATTCGTGTTGTGGAAAAATGATAGAGGCAAAAGAGAGACATTTAAATACGACATATACACAAGACGAAACCTGTGTTGACAAAGCGTTAAGATCTGCATTCTTTGATGATTTGGAAGAGATACGAGATGCGTACGAAATATCTTCCCGAAAACCCCGGTGTGCAGTAAAGAGCCCCTTCCACTGTGGAATAGCGGTTTATCAACTAGCTAAATTGAGAATGTTGGAATTTTACTACGAATTTCTAGACAAATACGTAAAAAGAGAAGACTTTGAATTAATACGGATGGACACGGATAGTATGTATATAGGAGTTAGTGGAAAAACGATAGAGGAATTGATTAGACCTAACTTACTAGACGAGTTTGAAAAAGAAAAAAAGAAATGGTTGGCTTGGGATAAATGGAGCGAAAGAGAGCCAGGACTTTTCAAAATGGAATTCAGCGGAGATAGGGCGATAGCGTTATCTAGTAAGTGTTATTTCGTAGAAAAATTTTATTCAACTAATTTTGATAATTCTATAAAGAATTAATTAATAAAAACTCTGCAAAAGGAATGTCCAAGAGAACTAACAATTTAAATTGGGATAGATATAAACGAGTACTAAGTGAAACTACAGAAGATGGAAAACACATTATAGATGTAGCACAAAATAGAGGATTTGAAATGAAAGACGGCGTTATGAAAACGTACTGACAACAAAAATTAGGACTCTTGGCATACTACGATAAAAGACGCGTGTTACCAGACGGAATACATACAGAACCTCTCTTGATTTAAGCAATCGGGGGCAGCTGGGTGGTGTAAGAAGGTACCATAAGAAGTTCTTCGCGAACAAAACCGCGAGATGGACCATCAGCCAAAAAATAGAGCACGGGCTCATCGGGTTTGGTAATAGAGCGATCCAGATGATATACATTCAGAGACCACACGGGATCAGTCGCGCGGCAGCTGCCACCTTCAAGCTCTCCCGGTTGATAGAGGTACCGGACGTCAACATCCGATGGAAGTCGTTGCTCCTCTAAACCAACGGGTCATCCGCGCGAGACGGCAGAGGGCTTGCTCGTCACCTTTTTAGACTTGATGACATCTACAGGCTTCTTACCTATCAATCTGGTCACCTCTCCGTTCAGGCGGAGACCACGGCGGGTAGCCTGGCCACCCACTCGGTCGATCGCGAATGAGGGTCTACAAGTTCTTTGGCATATTGGTGTCCGACCAACAGTCTCTCAGCCAGTGTTCGATTGAACCGCTCCACGATCCCCTCGTCCCGGTGGATGTTGACGCGGCCGCGTCTGATAGAAACTTTGTGCTTAGACAATAGATGAGAGACCGCGCCCATGAACTCGAGGCCGGGATCGACCTGGAGAAGATCGGCCAATTTTGAGAGGACTCCTCTTATATATTCAGAAAGAGCCTCGGCCACCTCCTTAGACTCTTTAGTGGCCAACGGCTCAGCCCCCTTATAACGACTCGCTACGTCAACGATTGTCAGTGCGTACTTGTACGTTTTGCGACCGACGCGATCGTGAGGGAGAAACAGGAGATCCGCTTGGTGAACTTGGTTCGGCACCGGCACGTCAAATTTCGGGCGCGGAATATTGTGAGGCGCGGGTAAATAGATCTGCCAGATGGCCTGTTTCTTGAGCCATTCCTTGACAGCGTTTTCTGAAACCTTGGTCGCCGCCGCGAGGTTCTTGATGGCCGCGAGTCCCTTCCAGTAGCCACGTGGGCTATAGTATGTATTCGCTAGCTTGCGCGTTAGTTTGATATCAAGTTTGTGCGTGTTCATCGTATGCGAAGTATTCTAATATATCGGACAATCTCCAACATGCCCTCGCCAGTTCGTCCGGTAACTGCGTCGTTAATAATAAACCTTTGTTGGAAGCACAATTCCGATTGGTTTTGGAGGTTAAGTTCTGAAGGACCTCGGAGGAATCGATTGGAGTTGGGGAGGAATCTAACATCTGCTTTGTGAAAAGGGTGGCCGCTTTTTCGTTCTCGCGCCACGTCTCGAGAGAATCTCGGGCCAGACGAATCATACTCTTTGCGCCAGCTATACGATGTTTTTGGGCAGTGTAGCCTACATCGATCATAGCAAAATAATGTTTGTCAACTAACATCGTTCTATATATATTTTTATAAAAAAAATTTTTTTTAAATAATTAATTAATTAATTTGTTCAATATAGTAGCCGACGAGACCCACCACACCCATTCCCACGAAGATGAACGCGATCTCGCGGTCTTTTTGGGCCTCTGACGGTACATAGAAATCTGAAAGTTGAGGCTCGGGATCCATTGGATCGAGACTTTTCTGCGGATATGCCAGCGCGTACTCGCGGTTGGCTTCTTCAACGTTCTGGAAAGTTTACGTCATTCTCTCGAAGACAGTCATCGAATGAGTCTCGGTCCTTGCAGTGAAAGAGGGCGACCCATTTCGTTTGCTCGCGCAGATCCTTGAGGACGGCGTTGTATTTTTGAGTGGAGATCCATACGCTTTGCCTCGCATAGCGGCCAGAAAATGCGAGCTCGGAGAGCATGTCCTTCTTTTTGGTCATCGCCGCCTTGGCCGAGCAATCGTCAATCACATATAGGGTGGGCTCACCCTGGAATCTTTGGTATAAACCATGCAACCAATCGTGAAGCCTATCACCGGGGTCAATAACGTATACCTCAGGGTCGGTCCATATCCACGGGCGCCGCTGATAAGTATCGTTGTGCCGCACAGTGGGATCACAATGTGACGAAAGGCATCGCGGTAGGACCCCTTGAGTAAGTCGAGGATGAAAACCGTTTTTCCACATCCTGTCTGCCCACATATTATGGCAGAGTGGGCATCTCCAATCGTGAATTGGTATTGATTGCTAGATGATTTTTGTATTAAATCAGTAGATCGCTGATACGTATCGGCCATCTTCGATGTTCAGTTGTGCGTCTGTAATTATATATAAGTACACGTTCAATGCGCCAGCTCCGTCCGCCTCTTTGGTTATCTGGATCGTCACACCCTCGCTAGCGTTCTCAACTTGACGTCCGCTACCGTGCATTTGGTCGTCGTCGCTGGCTCGCATGTCTAGCCATAATGCATATTTGGTAGTCAGGAACTCTGCGAGGGAGACGGCCGATAGCTGCAGGTCTTTGGCAACAGCGGCAACCTCCGGGGAACGCTTAGAGCCGGAAGCAAACTGTTTTCTGACTTCGTCCCACTGCTGGTGCGCGCGAAGGCCCGCGCTGTAGAGTTGATTGGGTACTCCCTCGATCGTCACCTCTACCTTCGTGATTTTGGGGTTATAGAATTTGTCGGTTTTTCTAGCACCGAACGCGAACCGAGCATCCTCGAACAGCATCAGTATACCTTTCATAGAGCGGGCGGGGACGTTGACATTAATATTCCACAATGTGTCGCTTTTGTCTTTCGTCATCTTACGGTGGCGAAGAACTCGGTCGTAAAGTATGGCAACGCGCCCGGCGCACTGGGTTCTGATCAATCGTATGAGTTCGGGCATCGTGACCATGTCGTACTCCAGCGAAACATTGTCGATCGTATACGTCGATAACATGTCGGTGGCTATGAGAACACGGCCGTAGTCGTTGAACGTTAGTTCGTATTCGAGGCGGTCAACCAAAGCACTCTGATAGTATGGCATGTGACTCTCCAGCAACTCAAAGTCGAGCGGGATGTAGAAGCGGTTGCCGTAAGTGGCCGCGATCGCGTTGTCGCTCGCGTCGTTATCTGCCTTGTTATCAGCCCCGATTCTAAGTTTGGTTACGTTCTTATTTTTACTGGTGTCAATACCCTGATAGACCGCGTTTTCGCGCTCTTGTGCCGTCTTCCACAGGTCCTGATAGCAATGATAGACGTCGCTATCATAGATCGACATCACCTCATTACCAGAAATCTTTATCATGGTCTTCTTGACTATGGCGCGACCCAGGTTCTGAACGATGGTTCGGTTCGCGTCCGTCGATGTTAGCGAAATAGTGAAAGCGAGGCGAACAGTACCCAGCACAATGACGTCGTGAGTTCCGAGGTTGGGGAAGCGGACTAAGAGCTGCTGGTTCTGGTCGATCGTCGATGGGTTGTTCGTAATAACGACACTCTGTCTCACGCCTTTTGCCCCGAGGGGTTCACGCAGTCTGCGGTATGGATTGAGTTTGCGACCGTATTGACTCGAAGACATAATTTAGTTAAACTATTAAACTCGTATGGTTTTGTCTTTAATTTGAACTTAATAATTAATTATAAGAAAAATATAAAGATGACTGATTACGATGTTAACATGGATGAAATCGGTAGAGACGATTACGTCGATGATTATGATGATGATAACGATAACGAAACGCCCTTCATAGAGACTCCAGTTCCAATCCAATCGCAATTGGGGGAAATAGGTGGCGCTACCAGCAGCGTTGGTCAAAGTCAGGAATTACTTGAGGGAGCTGTAAACGACTACTACAACAATTTGTCAGAAATCGATCTGGTCCCGTCTGTCGGTCGCGACTACTCCAAATTCGAGTTGTATCTGAATGGTAGATTCGACTAAAAGCATCAGATATCCAGATCATCAACATGAATAACGGTAAACCCCTATCGCTAAACACCATTGCCGGAAACCGGGGCGGTGGCGAAATCATAAAGAACTAAGTAGGATTTCCAGATTGGACGCGTGGTAAAACAATTATGCCGGCCTGCGCTGTAGAGGCCCTACAGGCTACCGACGAAACGATGGCGAAGACGGCCACCGCGATAGAAACGGTAGAGCTCAGCGAGGTCCCTCAAATAGCCACCGACGCTATTAACACGATGGAGACCACGTTCAGCGAAAACGAAATACTCAACGATGACCCACCGTTACCTCTTCGAGAACTCCGTGGACTCGAAATAAGGCTCTACAAAGGTCGTCGCGCGGGGCGAACCTGAATCCTTAACCTCTCCAAACCGAACGCCTGCGGTCGTTGCGGGACGAAAGAGAAGCTAGATTGGAGGCTGCCTCGAATAACCGTGAGGCTCTCCACACCCAAATAAGTCGGATCCGCGAAACAATCTCGAGGGTTCTGCACGAGGACACGACACTCGGTGAGCGTCTTCGCACTCTGTTCAGAGAGCAGGGCGTCACGATAGCAAGCATCCTCGCAGCTGTCGGCATGACTATATCAACCATAGTTTTAGCTTTCAGTGGTGGCGCGGCGCCACCACCCGCGCCACGACCAGCACCCGCGCCATCCGGTGGAGCCAAGGAGTGGGTAAAAAAACAACTAAAAGCCCTCGCCAGTCTTCTAGCTAAATTAGCTGGAAAGGCGGCTGCCGCACTACCTGGACTGATCGGAAGTATCGTTTCTTACTTGTTATCTATATTATCAAAAACGGTCGGATGGCTCACCAATAATACTTGGGCTTTAATCGTGGCAATCGCGGGTCTCCTACTATTCTCCGCCAGAGAGTTCCTAAAACCAAAGCGCGAGTAGTCCTATCACCACGAGGGCGACGACGAGCCCTAATTTCTCCTCCTCGTGTGTTGTGCTTCCAATTTCAACATTGTTGATGATTGGTGTTTCAACACTGTTGACGATTGACTTGGGGGGACTCAATTCGTGAATTGGGGGTGCTGGGTTCAATCCCGATTGTGTTGAGTGAGGCGCATCCAATCGCGATTGGCTTGGGTTTTTTATGACCGTCTTGGTGATGATATCCGTGTTCACGTTACCGTTGTGGCCGATTTTTTGATTGGCGGTGGCGATTACGATTTGATTATTGTAACCGTCAACCGGGTCGTCTCGTAGTATCATATTGCTCGGCGCCATATAAACACCTATTCCAAATACATAGTCTACTGGGGTGCTGGCATTCTGCAAAACGTCTTGATAATTCTGGATCGCCTTCTCCAGGTCCACCCTAGCCGAGATGGCGTCCTCTACAAGTGCCAAGAATTGTTTTTTGTGCATCAAACGCCGTTCCCGTGCCCAGTATAGAACTGCGAGTTTGCTTCTGTGCGCCGAGGATGGCCCAGACGTACGTGCGAATGGAGTCATTGAGACGAGTAACCCCGGCCTGCGTGAACCCTAGACCCGTATCTAACATAAATGTACCCCACGCGTCCTGAACCTCAGCAGCCTGCTGTATGTAATCGACGTGAGCCCGTTTCGGAGGTAACATTTTACAAGAAAACACGCCACAGTGCCGACCTCCAGACACTTCCGGCCCGAAAGTCATCGTCGCGGGGTCAAAATTCCCGGCGTTCCGACTGACGATGTGGTCGCCGGAGTGATCGTGTCTAAAATCAGTCTGCGTCCAATTCCCGGACTGACCCCGAATGAGAACGTCCCCCAAGGCCGGTGGTGGTAAGAAATGCTTTCTGTCTCCAGTCCGCGTCTTTTGAATTCGTTACACAGTTTTTCAAACGCCATACGGTCGTATGCGTTGGAAATGGGATCCCAGGCGTCGTCTTGAGGTAGTGAAATACCTAGTTCTTTGAGAATCCTCCTAATTGTGTAATACACGTGAAAGTTGTAGACACTTCGGAGCATGACATTCTTGGATGTCAGATGGTCTTGATGCGAAACTCCACACCCGGCTGTTGCGCACCATACAGCAAAATTTATTTGGTTCTGCCAAAACTGCATCGGTGTTGCTTTCCACCCGTTTATCACCTCCATCGTAGTAATCTTGGGCAGCCTATATTGTTCAAAGATGTTAGGGAAATTGGTGGCAAAGCCACTGTCCGGTCTAACTGTTACAGTTGGGTGTACAAGGGGATTAACAACGTTTTTTTGCGTGTATTTACCACCGACCGCGTACTTTGCATTAGAATTGAAGCTAAATGGTTTGGTATCCATTGAAAGATATTATTATGTTTGCTACTATCACTAATGTTCAAAAAGAGAGTTGTGAACTTCAAAAATCAATCGACAACTGCTGTGGAAAACGCCGGGTGGGCCTCAGATCAATCACTTCACAGATGGATGGCAGAATGTGGGAAAGAGTGAAGGGTTTTACTATGTGAAGGATGAACAACAATTCGGTGTAAAGCTGCCTCACGGACTGTGGGGAATAAGACAGCTCAAAGATTTTGTCAACTCAGAGCTTGACGGTATAATCAACCTCACAGTATCGAAGGCTACCGGGCTCGCAACAATGACCTGCGTCCAATTCCCGGACTGACCCCGAATGAGAACGTCCCCCAAGGCCGGTGGTGGTAAGAAATGTTTTCTGTCTCCAGTCCGCGTCTTTTGAATTCGTTAGCCCTGCTAATAAGGTAATGGTCTCCCCGGGGTTGGGTATTCAACTCGGTTTTAGAGAGACATACTCCGCAAATAAAGGAGTGTTTACCCCGAGTGAGTACGTCGGTGATAACCCGGTGGACTTCGCCTTCACAAAATCTCTCAGGGTGCACCTGGATCGGGTGAACACATCGTACAACATGGTAGACGGATCCCCCAGCACATTACTGAAAACCATGCAAGCCAGTGATTGATTCTTTGGGGAGACTGTTACCTTAGACTTCCTACACCCCGAGATGAAAGTTTTGGAAACGGGACACATCCACGAATTTACGGTCTCTATTCTCGATGATCAAGCGAGAAAGTTGAATAACTATTACCCGATTTCGGTCGTTCTCGAAATTTCCAATTGAGTATAGGTGCCCCAATATTATAATTTAATTTTATTATGAGTATATACGGACCAGGTAGTTCTTCCAATTGCAATCGTGATTGGGTGACAGATTCAAAGAATTTGGAACCGGCAGAAGGGGGATTCATCCCGACAGAGGGCGACTTTTTAACTACCCAAAAAACAAAGGCCTTGATCAATAGAACTATATCGAAGGCCACAAACGGGATTCACAGGAGTATATCAGATGTTAGAGTAGAAGTGCTGAAGGAGACTGGACAAGTTCGGGATGATGCCCTGTTGTGGATTGTGGGAGTCCGAGAAGACCACCAGGCGGACATTATGGAGGCTTATAGGGTGTTTAACTTAGAGGACTCTCTCATCAGAGAAGCGACACTTACCGAACTAGGAAAACAAATAACCAAATTTCGGTTGGATCTTGATGGAGTCCGAACGGGTATTGATAAAGTCCGAGAAGACCACCAGGCGGACCTTACGGAGGCTTATGATGCGTTGCGCTTAAAGGACTCTCTCATCAGAGAAGCGGTACTTACCGAGCTAGGCGAAAAAATAACAGAATTTCGGAAAAACAGGCCCGGTTGGGGGTTTGAGAAAGTCCGAAAGATGAACCCACCAGGCGGCCCTTACGGAGGCTTATAGGGTGTTGCGCTCAGAGGACTCTCCCAACGGAGAAGCAGCGCTTGCTGAACTAGGCGAAAAATTAACAGAATTTCGAAAAGAGGCCCGGTTGGGGGTTGAGAAAGTCCGAGAAGACCACCAGGTGGCCCTTACGGAGGCTTATAGGGTGTTGCGCTCAGAGGACTCTCCCAACGGAGAAGCAGCACTTACTGAACTAGATGAAACAAGAGGGCCATGATGGCCCTAATTCGCTCACCTGACTCCATGAACACCAGAGGAGAATGTGAAATTGAGTTCATGTGTTTTAAAAAAATTGTGCTATTTTTAGATGGCGGTCATCTTGGATTAAGCGATGACTCCCATTTTACCAAATTTGAAAATGCTTCACCCAAGGATCTTAACTTCCTATGAAGTTTGTCCAGCATCGGCCATGTGGTTCCTGAGAAAAAGACGTTAAAAATCTTGAATAAATGGACCTTTTGGTGGCCATCATGGATGACATAATCATCCGATTCCGACAAATATTGCATCAGAGCAATCGCCTCATCGATACCTTCAATTTGATAAATGACATGAGCATATTCGGTCAAAAATAAAATTTGACCCCAATTTCACACCACGGGCCACGCCCCAGGGTCACCATTTTCACAACTTTGAAAGAGCATTGTAAATCGATCATTCCTACCAAGTTTCGTCGAAATCCGGCCAGCAGTTCATGAGAAGATATTTTAAGAATATATGCTATTTTTAGATGGCGGCCATCTTGGATTAGCGATGACCTCCATTTTAACAAATCTGAAAAGGCTTCACCCATGGACCATAACTTTTAAGTTTGGCAACCATGGGCCAAGCGGTTCATGTGAAGAAGAATTTTGAAATCTCTAATAAAAGAACGACGTTTTGACATTTCGGCGGCCATCTTGGATGACATAACAATCCGATTTCGACAAATAATGTACCAGAGTGATCGCCTCATTGATACCTTCGATTTGATATATAATGTGACCATATTCGGTCAAAAATAATAATTGACCCCACGGGCCACGCCCATTTTTGACCCCGGGGTCACCATTTTCACAACTTTGAAAGAGCATTGTACATCAATCATTCCTAACAAGTTTCGTCAAAATCCGGATAGCGGTTCATTTCGGCGGCCATCTTGGATGACATAACAATCCGATTTCAACAAAAAATGTACCAGAGTGATCGCCTCGTTGATACCTTCGATTTGATATATAACATGACCATATTCGGTCAAAAATTTGACCCCAATTTGACCCCGGGGTCACCATTTTAACAACTTTGAAAGAGCAGTGTACATCGATCATTCATACCAAGTTTTGTTGAAATCCGGCTAGCAGTTCATGAGAAGAAGATTTTTTAAGAATTTATGCTATTTTTAGACGGCGGCCATCATGGATTAGCGATGACCTCCATTTTAACAAATCTGAAAAGGTTTCACCCATGGACCATAACTTTTAAGTTTGGCTACCATGGGCCAAGCGGTTCATGTAAAGAAGAATTTTGAAATCTCTAATAAAAGAACGACCTTTTGACCTTTCGGCGGCCATCTTGGATGACATAACCATCCGATTTCGACAAAAAATGCACCAGAGTGTTTGCCTTCAATACCTTCAATTTGGTATATGACATGACCATATTCGGCCCCAATTTGACCCCACGGGCCATGCCCATTTTTGACCCCGGGGTCACCATTTTAACAACATTGAAAGAGCATTGTACATTGATCATTCCTACCAAGTTTTGTCGAAATCCGGTTGGCGGTTCTTGAGAAGATTTTTGAAGAATGTGTGCTATTTTTAGACGGCGGCCATCTTGGATTACGTAATGACATCATCTTAACAATTTTGTAATCCCCCTACCTAAGGACCTTGACCATGAAGTTTGGTGACTATAGGCTCAATGGTTACCGAGGAGAAGACGTTTGAAAATGTTCACGGACGACGACGACGGACGACGGACGACGGACAACGGACACATTGCGGTAACAATAGCTCACCTGAGCTGCTTCGCTCAGGTGAGCTAAAAATAACAGAATTTCGAAAAGAGGCCCGGTTGGGGGTTGAGAAAGCCCGAGAAGACCACCAGGCGGCCCTTACAGAGGCATATAGGGTGTTGCGCTCAGAAGACTCTCTCAACAGAGAAACAGCACTTACCGAACTAAGTGAACAAATAACAGAATTCCGGAAAGAGACCCGGTTGGATCTTGATGGAGTCCGAACGGGTATTGAGGGAGTCCGAGAAGACCACCAGGCGGCCCTTACAGAGGCGTATAGGGTGTTGCGCTCAGAAGACTCTGTAGCACTTACTGAACTAGATGAAAAAATAACAGAGAAAAACTGAAACGTGTTGTCGTAGCCGCGACCAAAGCGCTTGAGGAGACCTCTGAAAAGATTCGTGCTGAGGCCCATACCTCTATCGGGGACTTGCCGATTGGTGAAAACATTGAAAACGCAAAAACGTGTCATCACAGTTTGGGCTGAGAAGCGGGGCCTATTGAATGAGGGGCTCTATGAATATTCGTTCGGTGCCAAAGCGAGCAATAAATATGGGGGATACGCCATGCCAGCTCCAGGTACACTTCTCCGAATGGGCTGTCGCTCGGTAATGCTAATGGTAACCTGTGGGCGCGGTCGTGATAAATCTTGTAGTGGATGGGGAAGAACGGGGGGTTGGAGTCAATAAACTCGCTGGAGATATTTCATCGGTGGTTTTGTTCGCCGGTGATGATCTAATTAGACTTTCCGAAGGTAGTGATATTAACTTTGTTACGAAAATCGCTGACCCAGCGAGTTCTTCCACTATTGTCTCATTGTTAATTGAACTTAATTTGTAAAATACTAATATATTGAAAATCATGAACGAATCACCGTATCCAATTCTCAATACCGCTCCATCAACACTGTATCCAATTCTCAATACCACTCCATCAACACTGTATCCAATTAACGAAAGAAGTTCAGATTTTAGGTTGAATAATATCGTCGCTATGCAGGATATTTTAGTTAGAGAATGTGCAAATAGAAAAAGACACGCTAACAAATATAAGCGCGCGGCGAACATAGCTGAAGCATCTAGTACGGTTCTGGCAAGTTTATCTGTAATGAGTGGTGCGGGGACTGCTGCAACGCTATCTACAATTGTAACGGTTCCACTTGCAGAGGTTTTGAGTGGAATTACCGTTTTATCTGGAATACTTTGTATGGTAATTAGGGCGACGGGTGGAAAAGTAGAAAACATGATAGAATATCCGTTCTCGCTAGGTCTAAGAAAAATAGCATCGACGTTATGGTGTCCAAAGCGTTGGCCGATAAGAAAATATCAAATTTAGAGTTTGAATCCGTGGTGGAAGAAATGGGGAGATATGAAGAATTAAAAAATGATATAAGAATCAAGGCGCGCGCCACCATGCCCAAAATTGAGTGTACTGATTGGGATAAATTTATGGTAAAACTTGGAAATAAAGTCGGAGGAAATGTTACAGCACCATTGTGATATTTTATAAAATAATTTTTAAAAAATAATTAATTTTCTTATAATTAATTATATTGGTGCAGTAAACAAATTTACATACCTATACAACATGTGTTTTTCACTGAGAATTACGCCATAATCGCATATTGGTTAGTATGGTTGTACTTGTGTATCACAATGACAATGTATATATGAGACGCTATTCAGTCGAGGATTACACTGTAATTGACTGTGTACACACCGTCTGTGTAAATTGATACACTCGGCTATCAATTTACGCATGGTTCATAAGCCGTGCAATTGAAACTGTCTGTTTACCTCGGCTATCAATTTACGCATGGTTCATAACCCGTGTAATTGAAACACTTGGCTATAAATAACTGTCTGTTTCAATAACCCGTGTAATTGAAACATTGTCGTCACTGATTGGGATAAATTTATGGTAAAACTTGGAAATAAAGTCGGAGGAAATGTTACAGCACCATTGTGATATTTTATAAAATAATTTTTAAAAAATAATTAATTTTCTTATAATTAATTATATTGGTGCAGTAAACAAATTTACATACCTATACAACATGTGTTTTTCACTGAGAATTACGCCATAATCGCATATTGGTTAGTATGGTTGTACTTGTGTATCACAATGACAATGTATATATGAGACGCTATTCAGTCGAGGATTACACTGTAATTGACTGTGTACACACCGTCTGTGTAAATTGATACACTCGGCTATCAATTTACGCATGGTTCATAAGCCGTGCAATTGAAACTGTCTGTTTACCTCGGCTATCAATTTACGCATGGTTCATAACCCGTGTAATTGAAACACTTGGCTATAAATAACTGTCTGTTTCAATAACCCGTGTAATTGAAACATTGTCGTTACAACTTAAATTAATTACTATGTAATAATAGGGGGTGTTCAGCTTTAAATAATTAAAAAAATTTACAAAATTAATTATAAAATTAACAAAATAACGAACCATTCCATGTTTTCTTTCGCCAATAGGTATTAATAAATAATTATAATTTGCACACCATTTGTATGTTGTATAGGAAACTGATGAGTATATATATGTTTGTTGACCTTACAACAATTGGGGTGGAGCGCCGTGGCTTAATGGTTAGTGTGTCGGACTACTGATCCAAGGGTCGTGGGTTCGAGCCTGACTAGCGGCGTGCGTTGTGTCCTTGAGCAAGACACTTTATCCACACTGCTCCAGTTCACCCAGCTGTACATGGGTACCGATAATTCGTAGTTGCTCTGTAAATACGAATTACCGGCTTCTCTCAAAAATCTCTACCTCCGTTCTTTCTCCCATTCTTGGGAGACGGCATGCAAGGTCCTAGAGCCAGTGCCGCCGTTAAATATAAGCAAAAAAAAAAAAAAAAAAACAACAATTGGTCTCATCTCTCGTGCATGCCATGTTGTTGATCCGGTATGACGTCTGTCTCGTCTGTTTAATGGTAGCAGTTTATAAATATGTGTGTATTTGGTGATGTAATTGCGTAGCTCAAAGGTGCCGGCCTAAAAGATTTCTGCCTAAGAGCTTTACAATTTCGGAAACCAAATTCACACATAGGCTCGCCTTACTTCGCTGGTTTCTCTTAATAGAGGAATTGGCAATGGGGTTCAAGGCAACCCGTAAAACTAAACTGTGAGCCAACAGATGCGTGGGCTTAAGAAAGGTCCCAACACCCCAGTGGCTGGGTGCCGGCTAGAAATCTGCCCAGTCGCTGGGGTGTTGTGCACGAGTGGAGGCTTTTGCTATTTTTTGTTCAATATATCTTTATAAGCGATATCGTAGAAATGTATATTCGTAAACGAATCGTTGGGTTTTAACAATTTTATATAATACACCCTAGTTTTATATCCGATACGCATTATTGGTCTTAATGTTTGTATTTGCCTCATGTATAGTTCACATAATTGTCGGTATAATATTGTAAATGCAACGTTTTTATCGGAGCGTAATAAATTACGCTGATATTTCATGTATTCGATATCGCGTAGTGTTTTCAATTTATAGAATTGATATATAGGACTATAACCCCCGTATTCTTCGTAAACTTCTTCAACACAACGATTATAAGCTTTCAATTCCCATTGTATTTTATTATCCATTTTCTCTAATAATTGGTATTGTTTTTTCTGTTCAATTTCCAATATAATTTTGACTCCCTCTATTCAAAATTATTTTCTCAAAAATTCATAAATTTGCTGTCGGGAGACAATTTCCTCGTTAACCAATTTTGAAAAGAGGGAGTGGTGGGTGGGGGTAGAATAGAGGGTTATAAACGATATCACCGTAGGTGGTATCATTTTGACTCGCTTACTACTACTGGAGTTGTGTACACAAACTCTGTACCGTATATAGAATTGTATAGAAAAATGTAGAAAAAATGGCTAAGTTAAAAAGGTGATATTTTTGTTAAAAAATAATATGTTTTCGACATACAAACACCAAGGTGCACATCTTCAATATGTGTAGAAGACGTGTGTATAATTTCAGAACGATCGACTGACGTTTTCAGAGGAGTTGTGTACACAAACTCTGTACCGTATATAGAATTGTATAGAAAAATGTAGAAAAAATGGCTAAGTTAAAAAGGTGATATTTTTTGTTAAAAAATATTTTTTCGACATAAAAACACCAAGGTGCACATCTTCAATATGTGTAGAAGACGTGTGTATAGTTTCAGAACGATCGACTGAACGGTTTCGGAGGAGTTGTGTACACAAACTGTGTACCGTATATAGAATTGTATAGAAAAATGTAGAAAAAATGGCTAAGTTAAAAAGGCGATATTTTTGTTAAAAAATATTTTTTCGGCATAAAAACACCAAGGTGCACATCTTCAATATGTGTAGAAGACGTGTGTATAGTTTCAGATCGATCGACTGAACGGTTTCGGAGGAAGTTTTCGAGTAGTTTTTGTGGTCACGAACTATGCGCTTTTTCTTCAGCCGCCCGCCCGCCGTGCGGTAAAACATAATACGTATTGTTTTTTAAAAACGGTCGTATAAAAACTTTTCTAAAATAAATGCCACCGCTGTTGAGCATTCATAAATACAGCATCGAGTAAGTGATTGGAGAAAAAGTCGAAAAAGGGGCATACGAGGGTGGGTCAATAAGTAGTGTCATTCGACCATTATCTTTCTAGCAACTCATTCAACTAGAATAATATTTGGCACTTGCATTCATTAACGTTATTCGCATTTATGTACCGCTCAGGGCGTCGATACAGTACATGATGTTATAATGACGTCATCATTTAACGAAAAACAAATGCGGTGTATTTAAATACCGGTAGAAGGAATAAGAAGGAAAACAACAGCAGAAATACGCCATACAGTCGTTTCTGTCAAAATGTTCCGGGTTTATACGTGTACAAAGTGTTGTGCGTTGCGTATCCGTAGAATTTCCGTTAGTTGCGTTTCAAACCGTGTGTCGTCTACGTGTAATACGTTTTCGGCCATGCGTTGCGTTTCCCCACTCTTGCGCATGCGCGAAAGTCGAACAAACCGTGTTCAACGCATTGAGTTTCAAAAGCGTGTAATCCGTGTACAACGGTTGTAAACGTATACAACGGTTGTAAACAACGTATTGAGTTTCAAAAGCGTGTAATCCGTATACAACGGTTGTAAACGTATACAACGCTAAGGTAAACCGTTTAAACGATTTAACGCTTTCTTTGACGAACGGTTACACGCTTCTACATGTACACAGCACTGTAAAAATGAAACCGTGTTATACGTATAACACGTTTCCACGGGTTTTAACGCATTACACATTTTGGTATGCCAACCGTGTATCGCGTAGAATGCGCATGCTCAGATCGTTCTTCGTGTGTGTGTATATATACTTCTAGACTCAGCAGGGCTTCTCAAATTTTCAGTTTTCCGGTTCTGGACCGATTTTTGAACTCTCAGACCGATTGAGATTTGAAAACTAGTCTTAAAAATCAGTCCGAGAAAAATTGCCAGTCGGCTGCTATTTCGCTATAAACCTTGTAAAGTTACTGGTTTTGACCACCAAGTAATTTATGACACATATCCGCGGGCCATATCCGTGTTAAACCAGTGTGCAGCTCGCTGTGTATTCAGTTTCTCTAAATATCGATTTTTCTTAACACACGCGTGGGACAGGTGCATAGCGGATTAATGACTGAAATAGACTGGCTTCAGCGTACAGATACGAGAGTTCCTAGACTCGCCATTTCTGATAATGTTAAAATAAAATAAAGAAACCATGCACTGTGTTTATCTGTGTTCGTAATATTTAACCCCAAGTAACTGACACGGACTATCGGCCCGGGCTATTCCATATTAAGTTAGGAACTGTTACATTACGCTGTATTAGGGGTAATTTTTGTGTATATAAAATGTACATGTACGTAGGAATGCCGCAGATCCTGATGAGCCAGCTCACGTGATCTACAATTCGCAAACATTTTGATAAACGACAAGGTACATCTGTCGTGTTAAAAGCGTGACTCATTAGGCATCAGGGATTAGGGATCAATTGAAGTGCTAAATCACACCGCCGATGTACTTTGAACTCTATCTGAGGGTATGTATTCGCGATATTTTAAAAGGGACGAAACAAGGACGC
This sequence comes from Conchocele bisecta, assembly GCA_029237695.1. Classification (NCBI taxonomy): domain Eukaryota; kingdom Metazoa; phylum Mollusca; class Bivalvia; order Lucinida; family Thyasiridae; genus Conchocele; species Conchocele bisecta. The sequence continues at coordinate 20,397,442 of CM055271.1, read as the reverse complement.
CTCGAAGCGATCGGGGCCGAACAGGTATTCGCGTTAAAACGTGTGTCCGTTGTACACGTTTCAACGCTTTCATATAGCTACATGCTTCCAGGTAAAGCGTTGTACACGTTTCAACTCTTTCACCTTGCTACATATGTATACGCCAAAGCGTGTTATACGCCTTGAAGCTAAACGTATTACACGCTTTAAAACTAAACGGTTTGACAATGTGTATTCACGTGTATGAAACCGTTATACGTTTAAACAACGTATACAACGCTTTTAAACTAAACGGTTTGACAATGTGTATTACACGTGTACGAACCGTATTATACGTTTAAACAACGTATACAACGCTTTTAAACTAAACGGTTTGACAATGTGTATTACACGTGTACGAACCGTATTATACGTTTAAACAACGTATACAACGCTTTTAAACTAAACGGTTTGACAATGTGTATTACACGTGTACGAACCGTATTATACATTTAAAGAACGTATACAACGCTACAGCAAACCGTTGCGTTCGCGTTCGCGTTGCGTTCGCGTTGAGTTTGCAAGTGTTGTCTACGGTGGAACAAAAACGGAGACTGCACTGTATGCGGCAGCGCATTTATACGAAGCCAGTGCTACTTTACCAGCCAGTCAGAAAATGTGTGACTTCTTTCTGTGCTGGACGGGAGACTACGAAATATGGAAACTGCTGATTTCAATTACAGACGCAGATAATGTTGAGAAAATTGCACAAATAAACTACATTTTACAATAAAAATATTTCCAGAGTCGAAAAAGGGGCATAACTGTGGATGCATCGGTGGGACAGAGCAATTTGTTACGTTACACACTACTGCACTTGATGGTTGGGATGTATACCGAGTATGAAGAAAATCGGCCAAAAACTGTAGAAGTAGTTCGCCATACAAGGAAAAAAATATATATAGGCGAAAAAGGGGCATAACTGCAGAAAGATTGGGGGGATAGCGAATTTGTTTACGTTACTCACTTCTGCACTTGATGGCTGAGTTGTACACCGAGTATGAAGAAAATCGGCCAAAAACTGTAGAAGTAGTAGGAAAATTGTCTACTAGCAGACGGATGCATGGACATGGTAAACACTATATGCCACCGACAACTATTGTTGCATGGCATAATCAACTCGAGTATTTTCATCAGTCCCCTGGACTTTGAGTAAACGAGTGTAGACTTTAATTAGCTTGCTCACATCGAAAGCTGTCATGTGTTTGAAATTTTATTTCAGTTTAATAACAAGGGCATACATGAACGGTGACCTACTTGCAAAGCTGGTCGGCAATATTGAGGTGTAGGTATCGTTTCACTGTCATCTCTACTAGCCCTTCTGAAATGGAGAAAGCCACAAGTATAACTAACATATATTACTTTTCACACCTAGTTACAGGTCTGTAGCTATTACGGTTTAAAAATTTTACGACTTACGGTACAAGGCAAAATTGGAATATTCTAAGACAACAAGAGTGCCGCAAGTCACAAAATACGCCCGTCGAATATGGGCCAGACAGCGAAGATGCAGAAATGTGAAGCTGTCACCAAGGCAAGAAACATTAATGAGAATTTGAAAGTCATTAGCATTATTTCTTCATCTCGTTGTGCTAAACATGTATACTAATTTAGGCAGAGATAGAAAAGTGTACAGTGTAAAGTAGAAATGATAGGGAAATGGCTAAGTTAAAAAGGTGATATTTTTGTTAAAAAATATATTTTCGACATAAAAACACAAAGGTGCACATCTTCAATATGTGTAGAAGACGTGTGTATAGTTTCAGAACGATTGACTGAACGGTTTCGGAGGAGTTGTGTACACAAACTCTGTACCGTGTATAGAATTGTATAGAAAAATGTAGAAAAATGGCTAAGGGCTTTTCCAGAATAAATGGTATGGGGGGGGGGGGGTTGGAAGGCAGTTGTTTTTTTTACCACACAATTTAATTATTTTTGTTTGCCCCAACCCCCATAATTATTAATTTTCCCTTGCCACACCACCCATATGTATTAATTATTGTATTGCCCCCACCACCCATACAATTGAATTATTTCTTTGACCCCCAACCCCCATAATTATTTATTATCAAAATTATTTTAAATACATGTATATTGCCAATATATCAGTAAATGGAAAGTGCGAGGTAATTAGAAATCGCATCGGTCCTGTTATTATTCGTTGATTATATGCTTCGACCAACTCGAAATAATACGCAATAGCGACCACAGGTGGAAGACACGGACCTATGACACCAAAAAAATGACTATTAAAAAAAAATCCCATTACCCCACCCACTTGGTCTCGTACAGTACCATCTTCTATATAGACCAAGTGTACGAGATGGGGTAATGGGAACTTTTTAATAGGCATTTGTTTGGTGTCATAGGTCCGAGTCTTCCAACTGTGATAGCGACATTATCAGCGGATAGTCAACAGGTTACAGCAGGCCCGTATGAAGGGAGGGGGGGGGGGGGGAGTAGGGGGGGGGGGTATATATTATATATATTTCTCAACAACAAAACAAGCCTTCCGCTTGTGAAAATAAGTTTGGCTCCAACCCGATTTTTGTGTCTGTAACTTAGGGCGACTATCTCGGCGTTACAGACATAAAATTCAGGTTTATTTTGCTCATACATGTGTCGAAAGCATGCGTGTTGAAATTGCGCATGCGTGTGTGTAGACCGTACTTACAACAGTCGCGAGATCGCGAATCAAAAACGCGCGATAGCGCGGCGAGGTTGCGAACTAGCGAGAGCGATATTGATAGAATCTCGCGTTTTCTTCTCGAAATCTCGCGATCACACTTCGCATTTTCGCGATCTCGACCTATGCGAGAAATCCTGAAAAAGCGAGGTTGTCACGTTTCCTTAACAGGACACGTTGTATTACGCGACGATCCTCGTGTGCTGCCAAAACATGTTTTTATTAAGAAATAGAGCAAATGTGGACAAACTTCAGTATTTCTTGACAACAAAAACATAAGTTGACAAAACATGATAATCGTCTTAGGAGACGATTCTAATGTACTGTCAATACATGTTTATTGAAAAAAACATATATGATACGTGTTATTGGTTACTGCATCGTCGACCTATACACGCAAGATCGCGAAAATGCGAGACCAAATCGCGAGACGGCGAAATCGCGAGGCGAAAACGTTCGTGTTTCTCGAGTCGGGTGGAGAGGAAATACGATCGATTACACACCGTGAAAATCTAGTTGGAACGTAAATGTCAATTGTCACGTACACCATTTCAGTTTACCGCCGTTACTTGTATGGTCGCTTGTTAGGGGCATTTTTTCCTTCTTTTATAAGGGATGGGTTGTGGGCTAGGGGTAGAACATCGGCAGAGGCGGTGGGGGGGGGGGAGGAGCGGGGGGGGGGGGGGGTTTTCCCCCCCTCAATAATTCTGTAAATTTTGGATTTTTCATTCTAATATATTTGTGTAATCATGAGTACTGGGAACTTTGCTGAGAACTTTGCTGAGAATGCAGGTAAATGGCATTTTCACACCACTTGGATTTCAAAAATTTCCGGGGTGGGGGGGTGGGGTGCGGGTGGAGGGGGGGGGGGGGGGGGACATGCCCCCACGGACCCCCCTAGCGCTATCGGGCCGAAGGGCCCTCAACATTGGGCCCCCCCCCCCACCCAATAATGTTCGGCTTCCGCCGCCTATGCATCTGACTTCCAATCTGGAGGTTGTGGGTTCAAACATGCCTTATGCATCAAAAATATACTTTCATAGTATATTCATAGTAGATTTGTATTTCCATCTCACTGGTCTGTGGGATGAGACTATCTGTGTTCACGTCTCTATATGACATTAGCTGTTGCTGGGACGTTAAACCCATTCACTTTACTTTTTTTCTTCGTTTATACGCGTAGAAACGATAATTAAGAACCTTAAAGTTATTTTCCACCCCGTGAAGGAACGTGAATTTATGTCTCTAAATATTCGTTTCTTGGCATGTCGACACGATGAGACGAAAACGTTAATTTACATAAAATAAATCAATAACCATCGATTGCAAAACGTGATTATAATACCATATTATATACATTTTTACACAGTGACTTAGTGTTTTTCGTCTTGGACCCATAGACAAGAAGAAACGGAATTCGTTTCTACACTGCGTCTGCGAAGAAACGAAGAAAGTTTTCGTCGTTATTTGATTTATATCGTCCCCGGGTCCGAGGGGTAAAATTTACATTCGTTCGCGGCGAGTAAACAAAATGAAATGTGATGGAATGTACGGTGAACTCCATTTAATCACATGATGTACAAAGTAGTAACACAGCGATTCGTCGCATATTGCCGAGTAATTTTGTTGATGTACAAAGTATTAACACAGTGATTCGTCGCATTTTGCTGTCAGAGTCATTGTGTCGATGTACAAAGTACAGACCTGTTTGAAGGGGGGGGGGGGGTTCGTTTCGAAGGCCCAAGGGACCTGAGGTATCTAGGGGGATCTAAAAAGTGGACCTCGAGGCTGGGCGGCGGGGGAGGGGGGGGGGTTCGTCCGACCGCTCAGACCACCACCCTGGCTACGGGCCTGAAGTAGTAACACAGTGATTCGCCGCAATTCGCCACCTCGCGGCACGTCCACTTTTTGTACATGGCTGCTTTGACGATAGTGCACTTGCGCAAACAGAAAGATTCGCTACCCTGCAGTTTCTCGCCTAGAGGTTTCGCACCTTTCCCTAATGAGGTTTCGGTACCCACGAAAGTGTATGAGGTGCGAAATGTACAGATAGCGAACAGGCAGGTAGCGAAAGCGAAACCACCATAATTCCGAAAAAAAGACACCATCAAGTCGGACCCGGGGACGATCTAAATCAAATTCGACAAAAACTACTTTTTTTATTTATTTATTCTGACCCCCATATTTATTTTATTTATTTCACCTGCTAAATTGTCACCTTGATTTATTTCACCCTAGGAAGATAGACCCACGATGCACACAATTCAATTTTAGGAAAACCCCACCATGCACAAAATTTATTTTTTGGAAAACCCCACCATGCACAAAATTCATTTTTTGGAAAACCCCTATTTTAAAAAGGTGATATTTTCGTTAAAAAATATTTTTTCGGCATAAAAACACCAAGGTGCACATCTTCAATATGTGTAGAAGACGTGTGTATAGTTTCAGATCGATCGACTGAACGGTTTCGGAGGAGTTGTGTCCACGAACTATGTGCCTTGCGGTAAAACATAATACGTACGGTCGTATAAAAACTTTAATGTAAAACTTTAACAAAAAGTTTAAAGTCATTTGACCTTGACCTTCGGCTCCTGGGCAGCATGGGTAGGGTATACAATGAAAATATGGATGGTGATCAATGTGTATATGAAGTTTCGAGTTGATATCGCAAGCAGTCACAAAGATATAGCTATTTGAAAAACTTTAACGTAAAACTCGGACGGCACTATTATGCTCCCCCGAAAAAAAATATTTGGGGAGAGTAAAAATTACGAGTGCCCACAATACAGATATAATCATTTAGTAATATTTATTTTTACTGATAGCGATGCGCGGTGGTATCAGGCTATTTTCATATGCAAATGAGGCATGACATTTTTTAATTATTTATATTAATTAAATGTGTCACCTGAAAAATAACATTATAAAGTATGATCAAAATATAAATACAGAGAATAAATACAGAGAATAAATACAGAGAATAAATACAGAGGAGAATAAATACAGAGGAGAATAAATACAGAGAATAAATACAGAGAATAAATACAGAGAATAAATAGTAATGTCTGCTAAAATTTTAAGGAAACACGGTTATTGCCCCTGATATCAGTGTGGAAATTTGTGTGGATATAAAATTTATGATAATGCCAATCAATACGTGGGGTAATGGTGAATGAATGTTTATTTTGCCAGAAAATGTCCCAGATGATGTATCTGATATAAAGAACAGTTTGTGCCTACTGAGTGGGCATGTACATGTACCTTTAAAGTCTCAACCGAAAGACACGACAGATGGAGAAGCCAAGCCAGCAATTGTAGGATGAAAAAGGTTGGTATCATTTTCACCCCTATATACTACCACCACCACCCCGATAAAACACCGTTTCGTCCAATAGCACAAACTGGTCACCAACACAAAAAACGTGACAATTGGTGTCATAAATACATCATGTTTTCTCCAATTGAACAGATAAAACTATAGTAATAAAAAGGATGTTTTCGTCTCGTTGTCATAAATACCTCATGTTCATTTAACGTGCAATTGAACAGATAAAATTAATAGGTTATAATAAAAATATTATAACAAAAATGGATAAAGTAATAGAATGGGAAGTGGAATTTTGTAATGCCCTTGTTGACGAATTTTACTATAAAATGAATCATTATGCAAAATAGATTACATGAAATTATCAGCGTAATTTATTACGCGCCGATAAAAGAGTTGCATTTTCAATATTATCCCGAAAATTATGTAGAAATTATAAGAGCCAAATTCGCGAAATGAGGCGACTAAATAGGATCGACAAAACGACTAGTTGAAGAGAATGGAGCTAATTTTATAAAACTGTTTAAAATCAACGATTCGTTTACGGATACGTTTTTCTACGAAGAAACGGAAGAAATTAGTGATTTATTTGAATCAAATCTTCCATATGAAGAAAATTTTTATTCAGAGTTGTTTCTCCCCCAATAGGTCTAATTTAGCTTGAAGATCAGCAACTAACTCTACCAACTCTAGTCTACCACGTTCCCCCTAGCCACAGGGCAGCGTAGTTGCTTATGTCTACAAAGAGTTTGGGCACTAACGAACTTACAGGGGCATCTGGGGCATTGAAATTGTGGGGCGACACAAGGAAACTTTCTACGTCTCGATATATGTCTTCGTAGATAGTCTTTACAAGCAAAAGTCTTACAACAAGTAGCACACTCCATTTTTTTTTTTTGGTATATATATGTATATGTTTATGTTTAATTGGACATGAAAAAACATCATGTGTAAATTATTCATGTCCAATTGAACAGATAAATCTCATAGGTTATACAACAGACAAATATGATAACGCCAGAACTAGAAAGTTTGAGAAGAGAAGCCGAATCTCTAGGGATTACTTATAGTAAACGGTTGAGAGTTAGGGGGTTGACAAATCTTATAAATTCCACAAAGAATGAGGCGCTTATGAAGCGGTTTACCCGCGCCCACAAACGAGGAGCCTTTAATGATATATCCAAAGCGGAGGAAGTAGGTAACAGAATTCAAAAAGAAAGTATTGCGGGGTTAAGGGCTAGTGTAATTAATTCTAAAGAATTACCTCCAAGCACGTCCCAAATTAGACGCCAAAATAATAAGAAAAAATCTATCGTTAGCGCGATAGTGGAAAAAGGTGAAGAAATAATGGGGGCTCACGATGAAACATTGGAAAAGGTAGAAAAGGGAAGACGGGTAGTTGCATTATCCTTTCGTAAAAACATTGACATTAACGAGTCTGAACGTATGTCCGTTAAAATCGCTCCGTATCTAACAACAAATTTTTATTTGAGATATTCATATTCTTACAAGCTAGAACATATGGAGGAAACTAAAAATGGAAAACCTAAAACTATAATATTTCACAAAAATCTCGGTGGTAGCGAACCACTATCATCAATGAAAACCGTTAAAAAATGGCTGTCAGATAAGGAGCAAACACGAATAATGTCCGATAAAATAGACAGACCGATTACAAAGTGGAAGTTTGTTTGTAATATGGGTAGAGGTTTTTGTAAAGTTAATACAGGGTAGTAGGGTAATAGATTTGGGACTACAATCCAAAGAAGCGGCGGGAGGAGAACTTCCAGAATGGTTGAGGAATAGAAAAAGGTATGTATTCTTTAGATAAGTATAATGACGACCTTTGTCTGTTCAGGTGTTTAGCTATGCACCTTGATAAAAAAATCAGACCTGACAGATGTACGGAAAAAGCGAAAGAACTTAGTAAGCAATATTTCGGTAGTAAGGGGGTTTCACCAATTCCTTTTTTCGATCTGAAAAAGGTTGAAGAGTTTTTTTAAAATCGGTATAGAAGTATATCAACCCACCGAATGTGGCGTATGGTGGTTGAAAAAGGTACCAGCGCACTATGATGCAATAGGCAATAAACCAATGACAATAGGACTGTTTAATAATCACGCATTTCTGATAAAAAAACTTAAAAACCTATCTAAAATTTACGCCTGCAATAATTGCAAACAGAAATTCACGAAAGCGAGTAATATGAAGAGACACGGACCAACATGTATGAGAGGTGAGACAAAAGTAGTATGTGATGGTAATTATTTAGAGCGCCCGCGTTCGTCGTTCGAGAAAGCGTTCTACCCAAAAGGTTCTAACAGTTATGGCGCGATCGATTGGATGTACTCTGTGGAAAAGCGGGAGGGAATTCACATTCACCACGAACAGTGCGGACACGGAGGTGAAAGATGGATTTTCGGAGCTCCGGTAGATGGATACTGTCCAGAAACCAATACCGTATATCAATATCACGGCTGTTACTGGCACGGGTGTGAGATTCATGCAAAGCATAAAAAAGAAGAACGCGCATCCATAATGAGAAGAGATAAAGTTATTAGAAAAGCAAAGAAAATTCAACCTAGTAGTTATGTGGGAATGCGAATTTAAAAGACGGGTAAAGTATAAAGATCGGTTGCGACACTACTCTTTATCCATATCAGATAGTATACGATTTTGAGGCGTATCTCCAGTCAGAAGTTGAAACTACCGGTAATAGTTTGGAGTACGAAGCTGAGCACGTTCCGGTAAGCGTTAGTATAGGAGATAATTTATCAGGAACGGTAACTCATATTTGTGATAAAGATCCCGCAAAACTTATAGAAAAATTCGTAGAAGATTTGAAAGTCAGGGAAAAGCTATAAGAGAAGAAGTATGGTCAAGATACGAATTTAATACGGAATATTTACGCGAAAAACCACAAATCGCCCAGATCAAACAGTGGATAGATCAAGTACCGGTTATAGGTTTTAACAGCAGTAAGTACGATATAAACTTAATAAAGAAATATTTAGTAGGCGAACTGTCATCAACAACGAAGAAAGTAATGGTCGGAAAAAGGGCGAGCGCGACAATATTTCTATTTACTCCGGAGTTTAGATTTCTTGATGTAATACTTTATCTAGGACCCGTGTAAGTTACGATAGTTGGATAAAAGCCTACGAATGCAAAGGACAGAAATCTTGCTTTCCTTACGAGTGGTTCGATTCTACAGACAAGCTGGATTACCTGGGATTACCGGATATAGAGAATTGGTATTCCAAACTATCTGGGAAAATGTTACTAGACGAAACAGAATTAAGTAAATGTCGTAGAATTTTCGAAGAAAATAATATGAAAACTTTCAGAGATTGGTTGAAATATTATAACGATTTAGATGTAGCACCGTTCCTAGAAGCTGTGGGAAAAATGTGTGAATTTTATAAACACAGGGGTGTAGATATCTTCAAAGACGCGGTAACACTACCGGGTGTGGCTATACAATATTTATTGAGAGGAACCATTAAAGAACAAAAATCTTCGAAGACGATTATACCGGAGGATGCTCTACGAGTTTGAAAAAGAAAAAAAGAAATGGTTGGCTTGGGACAAATGGAGTAATAGAGAACCAGGACTTTTCAAAATGGAATTTAGCGGAGATAGGGCGATAGCGTTATCTAGTAAGTGTTATTTCGTAGAAAAATTTAATTCAATTAATAAAAACTCCGCGAAAGGAATGTCCAAGAGAACTAACGATTTAAATTGGGATAGATATAAACGAGTACTAAGCGAAACTACAGAAGATGGAAAACACATTATAGATGTAGCGCAAAATAGAGGATTTAAAATGAAAGACGGCGTTATGAAAACGTACTGTCAACGAAAATTAGGACTCTCGGCGTACTACGGATAAAAGACGCGTGTTATCGGACGGAATACATACGGAACCTCTCTAACGATCCGGGGGTAGCTGGGTGTCAGAAGGCACCATAAGAAGTTCTTCGCGAACAAACCCGCGAGATGGACCACCATCTAAATAGTAGAGCACGGGCTCATCGGGTTTGGTAATAGATCGATCTAGATGATATACATTGAGAGACCACACGGGATCAGTCGCGCGGCGGCTGCCACCTTCGAGCTCTCCCGGTTGATAGAGGTACCGGACGCCAATATCCGACGGAAGTGCAATCGGTGATTGCTGCTCCTGTAAACCAACGGGTCGCCCGCGCGAGACGGCAGAGGGCTCGCTCGTCACCCTTTTTAACTTGATAGCATCTACGGGCTTCTTACCTATCAATCTGGTCACCTCTCCGTTCAGTGCGGAGACCACGGCGGGCAGTCTGGTCACCCACTCGGTCGATCGCGTATGAGGGTCTACGAGTTCTTTGGCGTATTGGTGAGACCGAACAGTCTCTCAGCCAGGGTTCGATTGAAACGCTCCACGATTCCCTGGTCCCGGTGGATGTTGACGCGGCCGCGTCTGACAGAAACTTTGTGTTTAGATAATAGATGAGATACCGCGCCCATGAACTCGCGGCCGGATCGACTGGAGAAGATTCGGCCATTTGAGAGGACTCCTTTTATATATTCGGGAAAGGGCCTCGGCCACCTCCTTAGACTCTTTAGTGGTCAACGGCTCAGCCCCCTTATAGCGACTCGCTACGTCAACGATTGTCAGCACGTACTTGTACGTCTTGCGACCGACGCGATCGTGAGGGAGAAACAGGAGATCCGCTTGGTGAACTTGGTTCGGCACCGGCACGTCGAATTTCGGGCGCGGAATATTGTGAGGCGCGGGTAAATATATCTGCCAGATGGCCTGCTTCTTGAGCCATTCCTTGGTGGCGTTTTCTGAAACCTTGGTCGCCGCCGCGAGGTTCTTGATGGCAGCGAGTCCCTTCCAGTAGCCGCGTGGGCTATAGTACGTATTCGCCAGCTTGCGCGTTAGTTTGGTATCAAGTTCGCGCGTGTTCATCGTAATGCGAAGTATTATAATATATCGGACAGTCATATATATAAAAAAATTAAAAAATTTGCTAAGAATTTTGCTAAGAATTTGCTAAGAATTTGCTAAGAATTTCGCTAAGAATTTGCTAAGCATTTGCTTTATATAAGAGGTTGGTTGGTTGTTCAGAAATTGCTAAGAATTTGCTAAGAATTTTGTTCAGAAATTGCTAAGAATTGTGCTAAGAATTTGCTTTATATAAGAGGTTGATTGGTTGTTCAGAATTTGCTAAGAATTTTGCTAAGAATTTTGTTCAGAAATTGCTAAGAATTTGCTAAGAATTTTGCCAAGAATTTGCTTTATATAAGAGGTTGGTTGCTAAGAATTTGCTAAGAATTTTGCTAAGAATTTGCTAAGAATTTTGCTAAGAATTTTGCTAAGAATTTGCTAAGAATTTTGCTAATTACATTATATAAGAGGTTGGTTGATCAGCAATTGTTTTTATAATTTGCTCAATTTATTAATTAATAATTGATAACTTCGTAAGCAGTCGGTTGATCGGTCTTTAACAGAAGCTTGGCGTGCTTAGTTTCCGAAAGCATCTGTCGAACCTCCAGGCGCTCCTCGCGCGTTGGGATAACGTCGTTCTCTCGAAGACAGTCATCGAACGAGTCTCGGTCCTTGCAGTGAAAGAGGGCGACCCATTTCGTTTGCTCGCGCAGATCCTTTAGGATGGCGTTGTTGTACTTCTGAGTGGAGATCCATACGCTTTGTCTCGCATGGCGGCCAGAAAATGCGAGCTCAGAGAGCATGTCCTTCTTTTTGGTCATCACAGCCTTGGCCGAGCAATCGTCAATCACGTATAGGGTGGGCTCTCCCTGGAATATTTGATAGAAGACACGCAGCCAACCGTGAAGCCTGTCGCCGGGGTCAATAACGTATACCTCAGGGTCGGTCCATATCCAAGGGCGCCGCTGATAAGTCTCGTTGTGCCGCACAGTGGGACACAGGATCACGATGTGACGAAAGGCATCGTGGTAAGAGCCCTCGAGTAAGTCGAGGATGAAAAACGTTTTTCCGCATCCTGTCTGCCCACATATTATAGCAGAGTGTGCATCTCCAATCGCGAATTGGTATTGATTTTTAGTACATCGCTGATACGTATCGGCCATCTTCGATGTTGAGTTGCGCGTCCGTAATTATATATAAGTACACGTTCAAATGTGCCAGCTCCATCCGCCTCTTTGGTTATCTGGATCGTCACACCCTCGCTAGCGTTCTCAACTTGGCGTCCGCTACCGTGCATTTGGTCGTCGTCGCTGGCTCGCATGTCTAGCCATAACGCGTATTTGGTAGTCAGGAAATCCGCGAGGGAGACGTCCGAGAGCTGCAGGTCTTGGCAACCGCGGCAACCTCCGGGGAACGCTTAGAGCCGGAAGCAAAATGTTTCCTTACTTCGTCCCACTGCTGGTGCGCGCGAAGACCCGCGCTGTAGAGTTGATTGGGTAATCCCTCGATCGTCACCTCTACCTTCGTGATTTTGGGGTTATAAAATTTGTCGGATTTTTCTAGCACCGAGCGCGAACCGACCCTCTCGAACAACATCAGTATACCTTTCATCGAGCGGGTGGGTACGTTGACATTAATATTCCACAATGTTTCGCTTTTGTCTTTCGTCATCTTGCGGTGGCGAAGAACTCGGTCGTAAAGTATAGCAACGCGCCCGATATACTGGGTTCTGATCAATCGCGCGAGTTCGGGCATCGTGACCATGTCGTACTCCAGCGAAACATTGTCGATCGTATACTTCGATGTCATGTCAGTGGCTATGAGAACTCGGCCGTAGTCATTGAACGTTAGTTCGTATTCGAGGCGGTCAGCCAAAGCACTCTGATAGTAGGGCATGTGACTCTCCAGCAACTCAAAGTCGAGCGGGATGTAGAATCGGTTGCCGTAAGCGGCCGCGACCGCGTTGTCGCTCGCGATGTTATCTACCTTTTCACCAGCCCCGATTCTAAGTCTGGTTACGTTCCTATTTCGGCTGGTGTCAATACCTTGATATACCGCATTTTCGCGCTCTTGTGCCGTCTTCCACAGGTCCTGGTAGCAATGGTAGACGTCGCTGTCATCGATCGACAACACCTCATTACCAGAAATCTTTATCATGGTCTTCTTGACGATGGCGCGACCCAGGTTCTGAACGATGGTTCGGTCCGCGTCCGTCGATGTAAGCCAAATAGTGAAAGCGAGGCGAACAGTCCCCGGCGTAATGACGTCGCTAGCTCCGAGGTTGGGGAAGCGGACTAAGAGCTGCTGGTTCTGGTCGATCGTCGAGGGGTTGTTCGTAATAACGACACTCTGTCTCACGCCTTTTGCCCCGAGGGGCTCACGCAGTCTGCGATATGGATTGAGTTTACGACCATATTGACTCGAAGACATAATCTATTAAACCTGTATGGTTTTGTCTTTAATATAATAATAATTATTAAAGATGGCTGGTCTCGATATTGGCATGGACGATTTCGATCGAGACGATTACCTCGATGATGATGATGACGATGACTTCGACGAAACGACCTTCATAGATACACCAGGAACTTCAGCTGCTGGTGGTGTTAGCTATATGTGGGAGGCCCCACCCGAAACTCTGGCATGGGCGGGCGGTGCCGATATTCCTGCGGGGATCTCTAAGAATGAGCTGGCTCCTATCAGGGAAACGGATTCTCTGGTGAAACGGTGGGAGAGTGAGGTGTCTAACTACGGCATCAAGGCCACGTTGGAGTTTCGCAGCACTAAAAGAGGAGACCTGTGGGTTAAATGGGGCAAGTACTGGAAGTTGCTGACGTTCAAGAACGACCCGAACCGGTTCCTCAGGGCCTCTTCAGTGAGCCGATATGGAGCAGACCTCGCTCGAGCTCTCGGATTGATCGGGGACCGGTCGCGGGTGCCTAAAAAAATGATAAAAACCATGCAGGATACCGACGAAACGCTGGCGAAGACGGCCGCCACTATAGAAACGATCGAGCTCAGCGAGATACCTCGAGTAGCCACCGACGCTATTAACACGATTGAAACCATGGTCAACGAAATAAACGGCACGAAGTTTGACCCACCGTTACCTCTTCGCGAACTCCGGGGACTCGATAAGGTTCTGCAAACAACTCGGGGCGAACTAGTCAATAACTCTCCAAACTCTCAGCGCTGGACGAACAATATCGCTCTAGAAGAAAGAAAAATAAAGGAAGCACGTGGCGATAGAGAATCTACCGAGCGAATCAACAAACTCCTGCGGTCGTTGCGGGATGAAAGAGAAGCTCGCTTGGAGGCTGCCTCGACTAACCGTGAGACGCTTTCCGGTCAATTAAGTCGGAGCCGCGAAACAATCTCGAGGGCCTGAACGAGGACACGACACTCGGTGAACGTCTTCGCACTCTGTTCAGAGAGAAGGGCTTCACGATAGTAACCATCCTCACAGCTTTCACCATGATTATATCGACCCTAATTCTATCTATATCGTCTCTAGTTCTATCTATCACGGGTGGTTCGGCACCAGCACCCGCGCCAGCACCAGCGCCATCCGGTGGAGCCAAAGAATGGATAAAAAAACAACTAAAAGCCCTCGCCAATGTCTTGGCTAAATTAGTAGGAAAGTTGGCTGCCGCGCTGCCTGGGTTGATCGGGGGTCTACTCTCCTTCTTGCTATCTATATTATCAAAAATGGCTGGATGGCTCGCCAATAATGTTTGGGCTCTAATCGTGGCAATCGCTGGTCTCCTACTTTTAGCCTCCCGAGAGTTCCTAAATCCAAAGCACAAATAGTCTGATTGCCACGAGGGCAACGACGAGCCCTAATTTCTCCTCCTCGTGGGTTGTGATTCCAATTTCAACAGTGTTGATGATTGGTGTTTCCGCGGGTGGAACAACGGGTTTAAATGAACTTGATTCATGAATTGGGGTGGGTGTATCCGATTCGTGAATTGGGGGTTTTATAAAATCGGTTCCACTGTTGGGGGTGCGCTTGATGATATCCACGTTCACGTTCCCGTTGTGGCCGATTTTTTGATCGACGGTGGCGATTACGATCTGATTATTGTAACCGTCAACCGGGTCGTCTCGTAGTATCATATTGCTCGGCGCCATATAAAGACCTATTCCAAATACGTAGTCTACCGGGGTGCTGGCAGTCTGCAAAACGTCTTGATAATTCTGGATCGCCTTCTCCAGGTCCACCTTAGCCGAGATGGCGTCCTCAACAAGCGCCAAGAATTGTTTTTGCGCGTCAAACGCCGTTCCCGTGCCTAGTATAGAACTGCGAGTTTGCTTTTGGGCACCGAGGATAGCCCAAACGTACGTGCGAATGGAATCGTTGAGACGAGAAACCCCAGCCTGCGTGAAACCCATTCCCTTATCTAACATAAAGGTACTCCACGCGGTCTGAACCCCGGAATCCTGCTGTATGTAGTCTATATGAGCTCGTTTCGGAGGCAACCAAATACAGATGATACTCCACAGCGCTACCTCCAGATACTTCGGGCCCGGAAGGTCATCGTCGCTGGATCAAAATTCCCGGCGTTCCGACTGACGATGTGGTCACCGGAGTGATCGTGTCTAAAATCAGTCTGCGTCCAATTCCCGGACTGACCCCGAATGAGAACGTCCCCGAGGCCCGTGCTGTTAGAAAATACTTTCTGTCTCCAGTCCGCATCTTTTGAAACGTTAAATTCGTTACACAGTCTTTCGAACGCCCCACGATCGTATGTGTTGGAAATTGGATCCCAGCCGTCGTCTTGAGGTAGTGAAATACCTAGTTCTTTGATAATCCTCCTAATAGTATAATACGCGTGAAAGTTGTAGACACTTCGGAGCATGACATTCTTGGATGCCATATGGTCTTGATGTGAAACTCCACATCCGGCTGTTGCGCACCATACAGCGAAATTTAGCTGATTCTGCCAAAACTGCATCGGTGTTGCTTTCCACCCGTTCACAGCCTCCATCGTAATAATCTTTGGCAGCCTATATTTCTCAAACGCGTTAGGAAAATTGGTGACAAAGCCACTGTCCGGTCTAACCGTTACAGTTGGGTGTACAAGGTGGTCAACAACGTCCTTTTGTGTGTATTTACCTCCGACGCGTACTTTGCATTTAGAGTTAAAGCTAAATGCTTTGGTATCCATTGAAAGATATTTATTATGTTTGCTTCTATCACTAATGTTCAAAAAGAGAGTTGTGAACTTCAAAAGTCGATCGACAACTGCTGCGGAAAACGTAGAGTAGGTCTCAGATCGATCACGTTCACTGTTGGTTGGAACAACATTGGGGAGAATGAAGGGTTCGGCTACGTGAAGGATAGACAACGAGTAGGTGTAAAGCTGCCTCCCGGCCTTTGGAGTTCGAGAGCCCTCCAAACTTTTGTTGCGTCGGAGCTTGATGGTAGAGCCAACCTCACAATCTCGAAGTATAACAGACTCGCGACCTTTACCGTCAAACCCACCAACCAGGTAACGATCACCCCGAATTTGGCTGTGCGGCTCGGTTTTTCAAAAACATACTCCGACAATAGGGGTTGGTTTGGGCCAGGTGATCACACCGGCGACGACCCGGTTGGTTAACTTCGTTTTCACGAAAACACTCAGGGTGCACCTGGATCAATTGAACACATCGTACAACACATTAGACGGAGCTCCCAGCACATTACTAAAATCTGTGCACGCCAGCGACTGTTTCTATGGTGAGACCCTTACCTTAGACTTCCCAAACCCTGAGATGAAAGTTTTGGAATCGGGACACATACACGAGTTGAATATTTCTATTCTCGATGAGCAAGCTAAAAATTTGATTAACTATTACCCGATTTTGGTCGTTCTCGAAATAACCGATTAAACATAATATATTTACATATTAATCATGAGCATATACGGTCCAGGTAGTTCCAACATAGAACGTGACGTTCCCGTCGCGGGCGCAGCATACGATGAAGCCGCCATGAGAAGGCTGGAGAGGGGCGTAGCACAGTCCCACACAATTTTAACTAGGGCGGTTGCACAAATGGGAAAAATGCAAGCTCGAAAACCCGTCATAACAGTTTGTGCCGAGGAGCGGGGTTCACTAAGCAATGGGGCCTACGAATATTCATTCGGCGCCAAAGCGAGCAACAGAAACGGGGGATACACCATGGCAGTGTCCGGGACGATTTTTCGAATGGCGGTCTGCTCGGTCAACTTTCGCGGACACGCCATTGGCGAAGTCCGAGTGAATGTCGTCCTGAATGGTGTAGAACAGAATATTGGCATCACCAAGCACGCGGGGCAGAGGTCAGGGTTTACTATATTCGATGATGACACTACAATTAAAGTTTCGGCAGGTAGTGTTATTGACTTTGTTACAAAAATTGGCGACCAATCGGCTTCCTCCACTGCAGTGACACTGTTAATACAACTTGATTTATGATGAATGATGAGAAACTATATCCACACTTACCTTCGGGGACGGTCGACCCGGCATCCTTTAGGATGACCAGGATCGTTGAGATACAACATATTCTACAACACGAGGGAGAGACGCGGACGGGATATGCGAAGAAATATAGACGGTCTGTCAATATATTAGAGGGGATGAGCACCGCGTTAGCCTCAGCATCCGTTATAGGTGGGGTGGGGAGTGTGTCTTTATTGTCAACAATCGTCGCTGCACCGGTCGCGGTGGCCTTGAGTGGTGTAGCGGCGGGGGCGGGACTGCTTTGCATGACGGCCAAACTCGTGGGCCGAAAACTAGAGGCCAAGAGTCGAAAGCACGATCGAATAGCGGTTCTCGCGAGATCTAAGAAAAACAGTATCGACGTTATCGTGTCGAAAGCGATAGCTGACAACGATATATCAGATAGCGAGTTCAAAATGGTCGTCGAAGAGATGGTCAGATACCAGGAGTTAAAGGGTACTATCCGGTCCAAGGCTCGACCACAAATTCTCGCGGACGAAGATATAAAAAAACTCGTAATGGAAGGGAGGGCCGACGAGAGAAAAAATCTCCTCGCCCGTCTCGGGACGTGATATGCTTATTCGTGTGTCTACAGCGACATCAGGATATTCCTCCACCATACATTCCAGCTGTTCCGACGGCCCCTCCATACGGAACATAATAATTTAGGGCCCCGTTGCGACACCCACTGACCACCATACATTTCCATAACCGCGTATCGATATACTTTGTGGATTTCTTTACCCGATTTTTTTAATTGTTTATAATTTTATTATAATTAATTAATAAATTGTTTACTGCACCTATATAATAATAAAATTGCTGTAACATTTTTTTACCCGATTTTTAAAATTGTTTATAATTTTTACCCGATTTTTTAAATTGTTTATAATTTTATTAAAATTAATTAATAAATTGTTTATTGCACCTATATAATAATAAAATTGCTGTAACATTTCTTTACCCGATTTTTTAAATTGTTTATAATTTTTACCCGATTTTTAAAATTGTTTATAATTTTTACCCGATTTTTTAAATTGTTTATAATTTTATTATAATTAATTAATAAATTGTTTACTGCACCTATATAATAATAAAATAACGAACCATCCCGGAAATGGAAATTCGTGAACCTCGCTAAGTGTTTATAAATAATTATACTTTGTGGTTTTTATCTGTTTTTCTTATATTAATTAACTTTATAATTTTCTTAAAATTAATTAATAATAATTTTTACAAAACTAATAATCAAATTAATAAAATAACGAACCATCCCGGAAATTTGTGAACCTAGCTAAGTGTTTATAAATAATTATAATTTGCGCACCATTTTTATGTTGTATAGGAAAGTGATGAGCATATATACGTTTGAAAGCCTTACAACAATTGGTCTCATCTCGTGTGTGCCATGTTGTTGATCCGGTATGACATCCGTCTCGTCTGTTTAATGGTAGCAGTCTCTAAATGTGTGTGTGTGAATTGGTGATGGAATTGTATAGCTCAAAGGTGCCGGCCTAAAAGATTTCTACCTAAGAGCTTGCAATTACATCACCAAATTCACACAAATTCACACATAGGCTCGCCTTACTTCGTCGGTTTCTCTGAATTGAGGAATTGGCAATGGGGTTCAAGGCGACCCGTAAAATGAGATTGTGCGCCAACAGATGCGTGGGCTTAAGAAAGGTCCCAACACCCCAGTGGCTGGGTGCCGGCTAGAAATCTGCCCAGTCGCTGGGGTTGTGTACACATCTTCCCAGTCGCTGGGGTTGTGTACACGAGTGGAGGCTTTTGCTATTTTTTTTTTTTACAAATTATTAATAATTTTTCAATATCGTAGAAATAAATTAGCTATAGTGGAGGAGGAAAATGCCGTGTTGAAAAATAAATATGACAACGGGATGAAATAAATCCTTTTTATTAGTATAGTGTTATCTGTTCAATTGCACGTTAAATGAACATGAGGTATTTATGACAACGAGACGAAAACAAATCCTTTTTATTACTATAGTTTTATCTGTTCAATTGGAGAAAACATGATGTATTTATGACACCAATTGTCACGTTTTTTGTGTTGGTGACCAGTTTGTGCTATTGGACGAAACGGTGTTTTATCGGGGGTGGTGGTGGTAGTATATAGGGGTGAAAATGATACCACCGTTAGGTGATATCATTTTGACTCCCTATATACTACTATACTGGTCACACAAGTCCCCAGGGCCATGTTATCAGCTGTCAGGCCACCTGTACTTACTTGCAAACTGGGGCATCTTGGGTATAGCTAGGGGTAGTAGTTCATCGAATGTTGCGTCTAAAATCTGCACAAATACAGAAACAACAATGAGTGATTGACGGATGGTTGGGACTGTATGTCAGTTCAACAGCAAGGTCATTTACAGATGGGACTGTACACGTATGGGAGAGCACGTGGCCCCAGGTGTGAATCCCAGCAAGATTCACCACTACAGTATGAATTCATTGTTACACACATGCCCTCTAATACCCCAGTGCATGTTTGAGCATTACCGCATTTCAGAGAATAAAACTAGTATAAATATGGCATGGACAACTGATATGTGGCTGAGACTGGAGAAATTGCAACCAGTGTAGATCCAGATCATCCTCTGATCAGGATCTGCACTATTTACCATTCCATCAACAAACAACTCAGCATGCATCTAACTAGAGCAAGTGAGCAGAAGTTCACGGATAACACTGGCCACCGTCTCGACTGACAAACAAAAACTTTAATGCAAATCTTACGGATGGACGAACTGACGGACATAAGACAAGAAATCTGACACAGAAAATGGTCAAGGTCATGTTAATGGCAGCATGAGTGTGTTCCAAATGCTTGCATGTATCAAGTGTCCAAATATTGGAGCAATCAATAATGTAAAACAATGAAATCGCGATGGCTCGAAATGCCACGGGCCTGCATATTTTGTTCGAGTGATCGCATCTTTCGAGCCATCGCATCTTCCGATTTTGGTATATTTGTCAACTACTCACTGTACCCATCGGATTTAGAAAATAACGAAGCATAATAGAGTGTATCGATGTTTTAGATGATAATCATGATAATAGTATTTATTCGCAGATTCAAGTTTATCATGTGAAATTAAATAAACTGTCTTTATTTCAATTATTATCAAAGGAGAAAAGCTCCAGTATTTAATATAAATAGTGACGCACATAATTAATGTCGCGGGTGGTTGTGACGTCACTTGACACAGTAGTATGGGCCCAGCTCAAACGATGTTATATGGCGCCCATAAAAAATCGGGAATCAGTCGTGAATCGTAAAATGTTGCGACGTGCCTTACTTACTTTGCGACCAGTGTAAACGCTGATCAACTTGCAGACTCGTGCAACTTGATATGGGTTTACTATTTCACTATATTATTCATCATGAATAGCTGTCGAGGACAAACATTTCAGGTCCGAATGTGCAGGCCGATTTAATGCTGCACTGATCGGAAATTCAGTAAAGCAGTGCGGTATTATTAATGGGCGATTTTCATTGTAACTCCCGGGTAGCCACACGAATAACACGAGGACCACTAGAACGTGGGTAACTAGGGTTCCAACTCGACTTGAACCCGCGCATCGACTCTGGTTGTTCCTGTGATACTCGGGTTACTCGAGTATAACCCGTGAGCTACCACGAAAAACGACCAATGACTTATGACACTCTATTAAATGCGCAGAATGGCCGAAGCCCAGAATATTTAATAAATCGCCATATATCGTTGATCGCAATCGACAACGTTAACGATCAAATTGCTCCACTTTAGGCAATTAACTGGACTTGAAAAAGAAATCACATTTCATAGACAGGTAGAGCGCGGCTCGGCCTTTGATCGTAATAAGTTGGACGCAGAGGTGTGAAAATTAGCCAAACACAAACTTCGACATGATTTTCGAGTCATCGTATAGCAAAATACCGAGAAATGAGTCCGCGGGACTTGAAAAATGTTTCGAGGGATCGCATTTTTCAAGGAGTTGCATTTTGAGCCATCGCATGTAAATTACATTAAACATATAGGGAAAATTATCGGGACCGCGATGCTATTTCGAGCGAGCCCGACATTACGAGCCATCGCATTTTCATTGCAATTTCACTGTAAAGTTATTTAACATTAAAGTTATACTTTTTCATGTAAAAAAATGGCTAAGTGTTTCCACAATCATGTGAAGTTAAACAAGAGGGCCATGATGGCCCTAATTCGCTCACCTGACTCCATGAACACCAGAGGAGAATGTGACATTGAGTTCATGTGTTTTAAAAAAATTGTGCTGTTTTTAGATGGCGGTCATCTTGGATTAAGCGATGACTCTCATTTTACCAAATTTGAAAATGCTTCACCCAAGGATCTTAACTTCCTATGAAGTTTGTCCAGCATCGGCCATGTGGTTCCTGAGAAAAAGACGTTCAAAATCTTGAATAAATGGACCTTTTGGTGGCCATCATGGATGACATAATCATCCGATTCCGACAAATATTGCACCAGAGCAATCGCCTCATCGATACCTTCAATTTGATATAAGACATGAGCATATTCGGTCAAAAATAAAATTTGACACCACGGGCCACGCCCATTTTTGACCCCGGGGTCACCATTTTCACAACTTTGAAAGTGCATTGTAAATCGATCATTCCTACCAAGTTTAGTCGAAATCCGGCCAGCGGTTCATGAGAAGAAGATTTTTTAAGAATATATGCTATTTTTAGTCGGTGGCCATCTTGGATTAGCGATGACCTCCATTTTAACAAATCTGAAAAGGCTTCACCCATGGACCATAACTTTTAAGTTTGGCTACCATGGGCCAAGCGGTTCATGTGAAGAAGAACTTTGAAATCTCTAATGAAAGAACGACCGTTTGACATTTCGGCGGCCATCTTGGATGACATAACAATCCGATTTCGACAAAAAATGTACCAGAGTGATCGCCTTATTGATACCTTCGATTTGATTGATATATAACATGACCATATTCGGTCAAAAATAAAATTTGACCCCACGGGCCATGCCCATTTTTGACCCCGGGGTCACCATTTTAACAACTTTGAAAGAGTATTGTACATCAATCATTCCTACCAAGTTTCGTCAAAATCTGGCTAGCGGTTTATGAGAAGAAGATTTTTTAAGAATTTATGCTATTTTTAGACGGCGGCCATCTTGGATTAGCGATGACCTCCATTTTAACAAATCTGAAAAGGCTTCACCCATGGACCATAACTTTTAAGTTTGGCAACCATGGGCCAAGCGGTTCATGTGAAGAAGAATTTTGAAATCTCTAATAAAAGAACGACCTTTTGACATTTCGGCATAAAGTTATATGATGACATAAAGTTATATGATGATGGGAGAAACTTGTACAAACTATTTGACGTAAAAAAATGGTTATGTGTTTCCACAACCATGTGAAGGTCAAAGAGGTCAAAGTCATGTTAATGGGGGCATAAGTGTGTTTCAAATGCTCATATGTATTAAGTACATGTATTATTAAAGGTATATGATGATGAAGAAATTGGTACAGTGTGGCATGCGGTTCTCTTACCAGGCGAATTGCAATTCTTGGAGTGCAGGATTGAATTTCGCGTTCCCATTAATTGCAATTGGACCGCAATCGGACTGCAATCATGTGACTGCGGTCCAAAGAGTTGGTTGCGGAATTGCAATACGTATAGCGCAGTTAGCGCTGAGCTCCGCTTTTAATTGCAGTTTATGCTCCTTTTTTTCTTTAAACTGCGAAAGAATGACCGCTTTACGTTGCGCTATGCGGTCAAACCAGCGGACCGCTCTGCTTGACCAATGCGGCAATAAAATCGAAATAGTTGATTTTTTCTGACGAAAAGATATATTTTCCTATCTGTATTTAGCCATTTAAAATCAAATAAAATATACATAAATAGTAGAATTAGGTGTATATATACGAATAACGCTAAGTCTTTACCGCAAATAGCGAAAGAATGACCGCACAAACGGGTATCGCGAAAGAATGACCGCAAAAACGGGACCGCGATTGGACCGCAATTAGACTGCAATTTCAGAGGGGACGAATTGCAATTCAAATGGCATAAAAATGGCTAAGTGCTTCTGCAACAATGTGAAGTTCAAAAAGGTCATGTTAGAGGTGGCAGGAGTGTGTTCCAAATGCTTACATGTATCAAGTGTCAAAACATTGAAGCAATCCATCAAGTTATATGCTGATGAAGAAACTTGTACAAACTGTTTGACGTACAACAATGGCTATTAAAGTGTTTCCACAACCATGTGCAGGTAAACTCACATGTATCAAGTGTCCAAATATTGAAGCAATCCGTAAGAAAATATTAAAGGTACATGCCCACTCGGTAGGCGCAAAATGTTATTTATAGGAAACAAATAAGTGTATAATTGTGTCACCATTCGACCTGTGCTAAAGATTACGAATGGCCGCTATACAGGTATAATCATTTAGTAATATTTATTTTACTGATAGTGACGCACGTTGGTATCAGGCTATTTTCATATGCAAATGAGGCATGGTATTTTTTAATTATTTATACTAATTAAATGCGTCACCTGAAAAAATATTATTTATGACAGATTATAAAGTATGATAATTGCACATCAAAAAATAAATACAGAGTATAAATAGTAATGTGTGTTAACATTTTAAGGAAACACGGTTATCGCCCCTGATATCAGTGTGGAAAGTTATGTATGATATAAAATGTATAATAATGCCAATCAATACGTGGGGTAATGGTGAATGAATGTTTATTTTGCCAGAAAATGTCTCAGATGATGTCTCTGATATAAAGAACATATTGTGCCTACTGAGTGGGCGTGTACCTTTAAAGTTAGATGATGATGAAGAAACTTGTACAAACTTTTTGATGCAAAAAAATGGCTATTAGTGTTTCCACAAAAATGTGACGGTAAAATCTAATAACATCTGAAGGTCTGGCAATAAAACAGGGGTTAAAGAAATTGTATCCCAATACATTGTTATTATGATAAACCAATACAATCATACTAACCCGAAACATTGGGACATTCTTTGTTAAGGGAAATAGATATTTTTGTGATTTCTTACAATAAATTGTGTCCGAACAGTACATAGTTATTTTATGGTCATTCGGGGAACAGTCAAACCAATTGCCCAGGGGTGCTGTGGACGATCCAAGGCACTATTGCCCTGAGGCCGAAGGCCGAGGGCAATAGTGCATCAGGTCGTCCACAGTACCAAGGGGCAATATGTTTTGACTGGTCCCCGAAATGACATTTTCAGACAAAAACATGTCTCCCCCCACACCAACACTGCATGAAATTGGGACTTTAGAATTTAAGGCAACAACAGCATATATGTAGCTACCTTGTTTTTCTGCGTAAGTTATCTGTATATTGAGAGATAATAAAACAAGAGGGCCATGATGGCCCTAATTCGCTCACCTGACTCCATGAACACCAGAGGAGAATGTGACATTGTGTTCATGTGTTTTAAAAAAATTGTGCTATTTTTAGATGGCGGTCATCTTGGATTGAGCGATGACTCTCATTTTACAAAATCTGAAAATGCTTCACCCAGCATCGACCATGTGGTTCCTGAGAAAAAGACGTTAAAAATCTTGAATAAATGGACCTTTTGGTGGCCATCATGGATGACATAATCATCCGATTCCGACAAATATTGCACCAGAGTGATCGCCTCATTGATACCTTCGATTTGATATATAACATGACCATATTCGGTCAAAAATAAAATTTGACCCCACGGGCCACGCCCATTTTTGACCCCGGGGTCACCATTTTCACAACTTTGAAAGAGCATTGTACATCGATCATTCCTACCAAGTTTCTTCGAAATCCGGCTAGCGGTTCATGAGAAGAAGATTTTTTAAGAATTTATGCTATTTTTAGACGGCGGCCATCTTGGATTAGCGATGACCTCCATTTTAACAAATCTGAAAAGGCTTCACACATGGACCATAACTTTTAAGTTTGGCTACCATGGGCCAAGCGTTTAATGTGAAGAAGAATTTTGAAATCTCTAATAAAAGAAACGCCTTTTGACCTTTCGGCGGCCATCTTGGATGACATAAAACAATCCGATTTCGACAGAAAATGCACCAGGAGTGATCGCCTCATTGATACCTTCAATTTCATCATATGACATGACCATATTCGGTCAAAAATAAAATTTGACCCCAATTTGACCCCACGGGCCACGCCCATTTTTGACCCCGGGGTCACCATTTTAACAACTTTGAAAGAGCAATGTACATCGATCATTCCTACCAAGTTTCGTCGAAATCCGGCAAGCGGTTCATGAGAAGAAGATTTTTTTAAGAATTTAGCTATTTTTAGACGCGGCCATCTTGTATTAGCGATGACCTCCATTTTAACAAATCTGAAAAGGCTTCACCCATGGACCATAACTGTGAAGTTTGGCTACCATGGGCCAAGCGGTTCATGTGAAGAAGAATTTTGAAATCTCTAATAAAAGAACAACCTTTTGACCTTTCGGCGGCCATCTTGGATGACATAACAATCCGATTTCGACAAAAAATGCACCAGAGTGATCGCCTCATTGATACCTTCAATTTGATATATGAAATGACCATATTCAGTCAAAAATAAAATTTGACCCCAATTTGACCCCAATTTGACCCCACGGGCCACGCCCATTTTTAACTGCAGGGTCACCATTTTAACAACATTGAAAGAGCAATGTACATCGATCATTCCTACCAAGTTTTGTTGAAATCCGGTTGGCGGTTCTTGAGAAGAAGATTTTTTAAGAATTTGTGCTATTTTTAGACGGCGGCCATCTTGGATTACGTAATGACGTCATTTTAACAATTTTGTAATCCCCCTACCTAAGGACCATGACCATGAAGTTTGGTGATCATAGGCCCAATGGTTACCGAGGAGAAGACGTTTAAAAATGTTCACGGACGACGACGACGACGACGACGACGGACACATTGCGGTAACAATAGCTCACATGAGCTTCGCTCAGGTGAGCTAATAAAAAGAGACACCATATGCAATTTTCACTTGTCAAGGGCCATAACTCTGCCAATACTACATGAATCCGTATCAAAAACCCCAGGTGAACAAATTTCGCAACTCTAACTCAAACACTTTTGGAAATACATGTATGCGCGTCACAAATTTGTGATGAAATTTGTGATGCTGACAAAATTGCCAATTTTCTCTAAGGCAAGGGTCATAACTCCATCCTTACTGGATGATTCCGCAAACAAAATCCCAGGTGCACAACTACACATGCTGATTCACATTCCTTTTTGAGGTACCGGCGCCACAAGTTAACAAGAAACGAGGCAAAGCCACGAAGGCCAGGTTTTTTCCAAGCATAGACACTTGGATAACATAATTATACCCACTTTTTGAAGACTAGATGGCCGTGGCCTGCATGTCACGCCTTGGGGCGAGGCATGGACACAATAAAAAAATAGATATAGTAGATGGAAAAACTTTAACCAAAAAACTTTAACCGGACACACGGACGTACAGACGTATGGCAAAATGCCGACGATATCGCGCTTTCCGCAAGCGGGTGTGACAATGATGATAAACACCCATATGAAGTATCAAGGTAATGGGTGAAGCAGTTGCAGAGATATAGTACACGAAAAAACTTTAACAAAACAATTCAAAGTAATTTGACCATGACATTGGGCACAGGGGCCGCACGGTTGGGGGGTAGAATGAAAATATGGATGATGATAAACACCCATGTGAAGTTTCAAGGTAATGGGCGAAGCAGTTGCAGAGATATAGTATAACGAAAAACTTTTAATCAAAAAACTTTAACCAGAAATACGTTAAAAATTTAACGTTGAAAATGGCAAAGTCAATTACGTAGAAATAATAGGTGAAGGTAAAAACTAGATGGCCGCGGCCTGCATATCGCGCCTTGTGGCGAGGCATGGACACTAAAAAAAAAGATATAGTATAACGAAAAACTTTAACCAAAAAACTTAACCAAAAAACTTAACCAAAAACTTCAAAGTAATTTGACCTTGACATTGGGCACAGGGGCCGCACGGGAGGGGGGTAGAATGAAAATATAGATGATGATAAACACCCATGTGAAGTTTCAAGGTAATGGGCAAAGCAGTTGCAGAGATATAGTATAACAAAAAACTTTAACCAAAAAACTTAACCAAAAACCTTAACCAAAAAACTTAACCAAAAACTTTAACCAAAGAACTCAACCAAAAACTTTAACCAAAAAACTTAACCAAAAACTTTAACCGGACACACGCCAAAGTGCCGACTATATCGCGCTTTCCGCAAGCGGGCGCGACAAAAACTTAACCAAAAACTTTAACCAAAAAACTTAACCAAAAACTTCACAAAGTAATTTGACCTTGACATTGGGCACAGGGGCCGCACGGAAGGGGGGTAGAATGAAAATATAGATGATGATAAACACCCATGTGAAGTTTCAAGGTAATGGGCAAAGCAGTTGCAGAGATATAGTATAACGAAAAACTTTAACCAAAGAACTTAACCAAAAACTTTAACCAAAAAACTTAACCAAAAACCTTAACCAAATCAAAGGACTGAACGTCCTGAAATCCTTCGCAGTTGCGACAAAAAGTATTCTCTCAAAGAGTCGTCACAGACTGGAATGCACTCCCTAGTGATTGTGTAAATTCGAACACACTAAATAGTTTCAAAAGTTCACTCAACTCCGCCTGGAAGAAGAGACCCAGCAAATTCAACACGTGAAAATATTGTACAGACATTTTAACCATGATTTAGTTGCGCTCTCCCCCCAGTTTCAAAGACAATTATCCAATTTGACGTCGCTAAAATAGGCCAGTACAAGCCTAGCTTACAAGAAACGGCCTTCAACCAAGGTTGAACCAAGGTAGGTAGAAAATAAAATAAAAGTACTTGCCCAGGTCAAAAAGTTACTCGCCCAGTTTTTTTTAAAAATAAATTGCTATTTCCAGTTTTTGTAATGTTGCATCTTATTATAAAAAAAAAGCTTTTACATATGATCATTACCAAAACGTATGAGACATATTCACTATTATTGTTATTTATATTTTAAGTATTAAATGAACATAAACAAACAAATAGCAGCGAATTTGCTCAGAGGCTTGCACACTTCATTATTTTCTATAAGCGTTGAGTGACATAGATTTAGTTTAATTTATAGTGGCTATGTTTGCATGCGCTGCGTGCTGCCTTAATTACTAAATTCAATGGTTTCGGACCCGGTGCCGACCGTTTCGTCCCAAGCCGTTATGTTCGGCGTCTGAAGTGCGCGTTACCCAACTGTATACGAGACGATATATGTGGCCGCGTATACACTAGTCTATACTCGCAGTCCTATTATTTGTTAGCCCGGCCGCGTAAAGCCGACAAATAATCCGTGAATTAAACTTGCCCGATATGGACCGTGTTCAAAATCGCTAGAGATTCTACCCGTAACCGTGTACATAGACACTGCTTGAATCTTACTTCCCGCAAATTGACGTAAACTGTAAACAACAAATGGTCGCTGAATTAATACCATTTGTTGGCCGTTATCGATGGAATTAATTGGCAATTTCTTCCAAAAAAAAAAATCCTGACCTAATCTTTCACTCGCCAAACTGGGCGAGTGCCTGTAGAAAGTACTCGACCGCCACAAAAAGCACTCACCATGGCGAGCTGGGCGAGTGAAATTTCAACCCCTGATTATTGTATCGGTTCAGGTGCGCGAAATGACCTTGTCAATTTGCATAAACTGAAGCCATCACAGGCGCTCGGATTGTTCAACAAAAATAATGGAGAGTCGCATTTCATCACACTATCGGATTATTTAATGATTAGGATGCATGTTTTGTTGAACGGGTATATAATAAATAGGTTTTTGGATTTATACGGAAATATATTTCGGCGTACTCGTTCGTTCGGCGGAACCTAAAATTATTCAAACTCTAAGACAATGTTTCCTTTGTGAAGTGTATCGTACTGCATTTTCTGTATAACGTCATTATAGATTAGTTGATGTTTTAAGTAAAATGGACACTGATTAATAATATCGATGGCTCAAGATGATTATTTAAAGCATGCGGTATGTAACTGACAAAAAACAATGTTTCTGTTTTAAATCATCATCATTTCGCTGTCCAATGTTGGATTTTATCGAGCCATTGACCTATGACTATGTAAACGATTCTGTAATTTGTCGGCATAAAATGGCGGAAACTACTTTTCATGAGACACGAGGTTAATTGTATCAGTGCGCGTGAAAAATAATATACTCAAATTAATACATGTCAGTTTATATTATATTAAATCAAATAAACATTTTGTAATATAAATGTCGTACAGAAATAAAAATTAACAACACATGTATTACACTACACAATATAATGTTAGCTCACTATCAGAACTATTTGTCATGGCGTATAACTACGTATAAATTACATGTGGAGCGGCTCGATCATTGCGCTAAAAATATAACCTTCCTAACAAAATATTTATTATGAAACACGACAGTTAATATTTTATAAAATCACAAACTGTTTTTAAAAATATAACTGTAGCTGAAAAAAAATGTAGCTGGCCAAAAATGTTAGTGACACGTTCATAATGCACCGCTCGCTTTGGAACTCTCTCACGTGGCGTAGCTAGAATCATGAAGCATGAAGTACGTTCGTTAGTCGATAATTACTCATTTGCATAAATCATGTGAGGTCTCAAAAACCGTATAAGGACTATATCCAAGCAAATATGCTTGGATAAAAACATAACCAAAAACTTTAACCAAAGAACTTAACCAAAAACTTCAAAGTAATTTGACCTTGACATTGGGCACAGGGGCCGCACAGGAGGGGGTAGAATGAAAATATAGATGATGATAAACACCCATATGAAGTTTCAAGGTAATGGGCAAAGCAGTTGCAGAGATGTAGTATAACGAAAAACTTTAACCAAAAAATTTAAGCAAAAAATTTAACCAAAACGTTTAACCAAAAAACTTGACCAAAAACTTCAAAGTAATTTGACCTTGACAATGGGCACAGGGGCCGCACGGGAGGGGGGTAGAATGAAAATATAGATGATGATAAACACCCATGTGAAGTTTCAAGGTAATGGGCAAAGCAGTTGCAGAGATATAGTATAACGAAAAACTTTAACCAAAAACTTTAACCAAAAAACTTAACCAAAAAACTTAACCAAAAACTTTAACCAAAGAACTTAAGCAAAAACTTTAACCAAAAAACTTAACCAAACAACTTAACCAAAACACTTAACCAAAAACTTTAACCAAAGAACTTAACCAAAAACTTTAACCAAAAACTTTAACCGGACACACGTACGTACGTACGCCAAACGGCCGACTATATCGCGCTTTCCGCAAGCGGGCGCAACAAAAATGGTCACATGTTGGATAGTTGTATGTGGTGGGCACCCCTTGGTTATGAAGCTGTGAAAGTTTGGTGGTCCTAGGTGGTACAGTACCAAAGAAATGGACTTAAACACGAAAACTTAACATTGTAAACGCGAAAACTTAACATTGAAAATGACTAAGTCGACTGCGCGGAAAAAATGGGTCAAGTTCAAAAAAAGGTAACATGTTGGATAGTGATATGTGGTGGGCACCCCTTGATTATGAAGCTGTGAAAGTTTGGTGGTCCTAGGTGGTACAGTAACAAAGAAATGAACTCAAACACGAAAACTTAACATTGATTGTGGACGCCGCCCACAGCCCGCCCGCCCGCCCGGCTTTCGCCAATCCAATAGTCTGGATTTTTTCCCCAAAAAGACCTGGCTAAAAATCAGCAATTTTCACTAAGTCAAGGGCCATAACTCCGCCCATAATGTATGAATCCGCATCAAAATCACCAGATACACAACTCTACATGTTGATAAACATTCCAATAATGTTTCATGACTGTAGCTCAAATAGTTCAGTTATGTGCGACACAAGTTGAAAATTGCCACTTTTCACTAAGTAAAGGACCATAACTCTGAATAGTGGATGAACCCGCATCTTCACATGATGACAAATACTCCGGTAAGGTTTCATGTTCACAAATAGTTTTTCAGTTATGTGCAACACAAGTTGAAAATCGCCACGTTTCACCAAGTCAAGGATCATAACTATGCGAATACTTGATGAATCCACATCTAAAACACCAGGTGCGCAGCTTCACATGATGACAAATATTCCTATAAGGTTTCATGACTGTAGCTCAAATAGATTTTCAGTTATGTGCGACACAAGTTGAAAATCACAACTTTTCACTAAGTCAAGGACCATAACTCTGCGAATACTTGATGAATCTGCATCAAACACCAGGTGCGCAACTTCACATGATAACAAATATTCCTGGGGGTGAAAATAGTTTTGACTATTCCACGGGCACGCGCAAATATTGACCGAGAACATGGAACTATTGCCCAGGCACGTGAAAACCCAGGAAATTAGTCAAACCTATGGAATATCAACGTATATAGGGAGTTGGGTAATAATTGTGGTTATTACGGTACTTACAACATATTTGACGTCCGGGTAGTTCATGGCGGCCCACGAGGCAGGGTATCCCCCTATAGACCAGGCAAACAGCACGATGTTGTCGGGTGTGAACCCCAGCCGGTGTATAGAGTACTGCATCACCGCGTCTATGGCAGCCTGCTCCTGCTCCGGTAGCGGTATACCCTGTATAGGTACACAATTGTTCATTTAATGGTGTTTAATCACCTACCAATAGCTAAGGTCATTTTAGTTGCAAACAGTAACTCCTGTACAATCCGTAGCAGAGTTACTATTCATAGGCTTTCACTGCAGAAATGCAAATCAGATGTGATTCGCATTTTAGAAGTTAATTGTGAAATATTTTCTACATTTTTTAACTGAAATGTGTGTCATATGTAGATGACCTGATAAGTAAATTTAAGTTAGAATCAACAAGTGACTCAGTCAGTGGCAGCCAAATTCAACATGTAAAATTTAGGATAGGACATATTTTCGGGAAAGGCAAAATTTAATTTTCTAAACCATCTACAATGACATAATCAGGAAGTTTGTTTGTTTGTTTGTTTGTTTGTTTATTGGTGTTTAACGGCCTATCAACAGCTAAGGTAATGTAAGGCCGGACAAACGGGTTCGATCCCATTTTAACCTGTTGCATGGAGGGGAAAATCCCAAAATCAGATCAGAATATTTACATCGAGAAAAAATATATTCAGCCGTGAAATTAGAATAACTGTCAGACCTGGTGCCAGGTCCATATCACACCAATATCACTTGGCCCCTTCCCCGAAAGTAGGATTACGAATAATCGTATTACTCACATAATACAGGATATAACCAGATTCAACTGCCACATACAAAATGCCAAATATGTATGTGAGGGCCAAACCAGGTCTCGAGTCGGAATTCCAGTAAGGATGAATCCCGATCGTTAAATTACACATCGCATACTCCCACTTGCCACCCACAACATAATCAGGAAGACAGAGTATT
This sequence comes from Conchocele bisecta, assembly GCA_029237695.1. NCBI lineage: Eukaryota > Metazoa > Mollusca > Bivalvia > Lucinida > Thyasiridae > Conchocele > Conchocele bisecta. The sequence continues at coordinate 20,364,514 of CM055271.1, read as the reverse complement.
TGTTTGCAGGGAAGCACAATAGACCACGTACAGAGATGTAATTGGTAGAGACAAACAGAGTATAAAATTTGAAATCAGGGGTTACAATACTCTTTAGAAACAAATCTTATGTGGTGCTCTGGACAAATAGTTTACGAGTATCCTACACGATGACAGTAACAAGAGGAGTGTAACAATACTGACAGTACTGCCGGCGAATCCTGGGTGGTTCCAGCCAATCACAGAGTAGTCGAGGTCCATGGGTGTGCTCATCGTGCCAACCTCGTAGAAGCCTGCGTTACCCTCACAGCACACCACCTGCAGAACACGACTTGTTCAAGAAATAATAAAAACAAGCGCATCGTTATTACGAAGCTAATCCCCACGCTGGCAGCCTTGATAATAAAAAAAGAGCATTTGCCTTACAAACACGGATAACACAAGTGCTCAGTTACCTCGACCTTGGGCGGTCGGATGTGGGTCGCATGCAAAACAAAGCACCATCCATAAACACACATTGTGGCCAAATATTATCAAAATCGGTGAAGCAAAGTTATTGAAACTGAAAGGGGTTACTAAAGTACGAACGTATGCACGTACGTACATGGACTAACACTATATCCCCTCTTGTCTATCGGTGAGGGGGATAACCGTCAGTAGTGGTTTACTGTGGTACACAAAACATGCAGTCTGTTTAATGTGTGTGTAGTTCAAAGGAGTCCTCTTGTTTTACATTATTTCCTTGCTGTAATGCATGGAAGAGCGACACTGCCAGTCAAAAGTTTGATGTCAAACAAACTTTAAAATAGAATACCAGGATTCTTTTTTTAAATAATATAAAAAATAAAAAAATGTTTTCATCATGGCCTTGTGTAAAGTGGTTTAATAGAAGATAAATGACGATACTAGGACCACTGGGTTGTTTCATTTTTCACAGATATTGGTACATAAATAGAATTTATATCTTTCTGAACGCAACACGATAGGAAATCAGATATTTATGTACCTATATGGGTGAAAATAGAAACAACCCAGCAGTCCTAGTATTGTCATATATCTTCAATTAAACCACTTTACACAGGGCCATGATGAAAACATGTTTTTATTTTTTATAGTATTTTTTTTTTTAAATCTTGGTATGCCCCTTTAACCAATCAACCACGTCGCACAATGTTACTTGGGGATAATGTAAGCATTGGAGTGTAAGCGCAATACATTGAATGCTAACCCAAATGTTCTGTCTGTAACACAGGGCGAGTTACAACCAGAACCACAAGCATTCGGTATGTTTCGGCTTTCATCGGTATAAATATATATAGGAATAAGGCTTCTAACTTTGGTCAGACACGACCTCGTATAATAACAAAATAACATGTTTAAAATTGTAATTTTCTATGCATTCTATGTATTTCAGCAGGATAACGATAATTTTCAAATGATCATATGAACTTGCCACTACAATATTGACGTTAGAGCCATAAACACATTATTTCATTTGATATGATACGAGGTTGTGTCCGACCTAGGAAAAGCAGCTGTAATTCGATATTCTTTGCATAATTATGTTCTAACTATGCTATTTTAGCAAGATAACAATAATTCTCAACTGATCATGTGCACTTTCTGCCAAAATATTCACATTAGCGTTAATAAAATCGCCAAATTTGTTATGATACGCGGACATGTCCGACCAAAGTTAGAAGCCTTGTTCATATATAGTTATACCGATGAAAGTCGAAATACGCCGAATGCCTGTGGCCAGAACACACAAAGGTCATCACACTGTCAAAATGAAATGGTAAGCTGTACACAAATCCAAGACATGCATGGCTAAATAATTCAGCTAATGGTCAACAATAATGACATTTGTAATCAGGTATAAATTATTTCTTCAGTAAACAAAATAGTGATAACTCTTGTGTGTGATTTATACAATAATAGCAGTAATAAAACACCGAAGAATATATGTTTTAATTTACAATCCCGAATTACCTATGATAATTACAACAAGAAACGAGGCAAAGCAACGAAGGCCAGGTTTTTTCGAAGCATAGACACTTGGATAACATAATTATACCCACTTTTTGTAGACTAGATGGCCGTGGCCTGCATGTCGCGCCTTGGGGCGAGGCATGGACACTAAAACAAGAGGGCCATGATGGCCCTAATTCGCTCACCTGACTCCATGAACACCAGAGGAGAATGTGACATTGAGTTCATGTTTTAAAAAAAATTGTGCTATTTTTAGATGGCGGTCATCTTGGATTAAGCGATGACTCTCATTTTACCAAATCTGAAAATGCTTCACCCAAGGATCTTAACTTCCTATGAAGTTTGGCCAGCATCGGCCATGTGGTTCCTGAGAAAAAGACGTTCAAAATCGTGAATAAATGGACCTTTTGGTGGCCATCATGGATGTTATAATTATCCGATTCACACAAAGTTTGCACCAGAGCAATCGCCTCATCGATACCTTCAATTTGATATATGACATGAGCATATTAGGTCAAAAATAAAATTTGACCCCAATTTGACCCCACGGGCCACGCCCATTTTTGACCCCGGGGTCACCATTTTTACAACTTTGAAAGAGCATTGTAAATCGATCATTTCTACCAAGTTTAGTCAAAATCCGGCTAGCGGTTCATGAGAAGAAGATTTTTCAAGAATTTATGCTATTTTTAGACGGCGGCCATCTTGGATTAGCGATGACCTCCATTTTAACAAATCTGAAAAGGCTTCACCCATGGACCATAACTTTTAAGTTTGGCTACCATGGGCCAAGCGGTTCATGTGAAGAAGAATTTTGAAATCTCTAATAAAAGAAAGACCTTTTGACATTTCGGCGGCCATCTTGGATGACATAACCATCCGATTTCGACAAAAAATGTACCAGAGTGATCGCCTCATTAATACCTTCGATTTGATATATAACATGACCATATTCGGTCAAACATAAAATTTGACCCCAATTTGACCCCACGGGCCACGCCCATTTTTGACCCCGGGGTCATCATTTTAAAGAGCATTGTACATCGATCATTCCTACCAAGTTTCGTCGAAATCCGGCTAGCGGTTCATGAGAAGAAGATTTTTTAAGAATTTATGCTATTTTTAGACGGTGGCCATCTTGGATTAGCGATGACCTCCATTTTAACAAATATGAAAAGGTTTCACCCATGGACCATAACATTATAGGCCAAGCGGTTCATGTGAAGAAGAATTTTGAAATCTCTAATAAAAGAACCTTTTGACATTTCGGCGGCCATCTTGGATGACATAACCATCCGATTTTGACAAAAAAATGCACCAGAGTGATCGCCTCATTTATACCTTCGATTTGATATATGACATGACCTTATTCGGTCAAAAACAAAATTTGACCCCAATTTGACCCCACGGGCCACACCCGTTTTTGACCCCGGGTCACCATTTTAACAACTTTGAAAGAGCATTGTACATCGATCATTCCTACCAAGTTTTGTCGAAATCCGGTTGGCGGTTCTTGAGAAGAAGATTTTTGAAGAATTTGTGCTATTTTTAGACGGCGGCCATTTTGGATTACGTAATGACGTTATTTTAACAATTTTGTAATCCCCCTACCTAAGGACCATGACCATGAAGTTTGGTGACTATAGGCCCAATGGTTACCGAGGAGAAGACGTTTGAAAATGTTCACGGACGACGACGACGGACGACGGACGACGGACACATTGCGGTAACAATAGCTCACATGAGCTTCGCTCAGATGAGCTAAAAATAGATATAGTAGATGGAAAAACTTTAACCAAAAAACATTGAACAGGACACACGGACGTACGGACGTACGGACGGACGTATGCCAAAATTCTGACGATATAACGGTTTCCGCAAGCAGGCGCGACAATGATGATAAACACCCATGTGAAGTATCAAGGTAATGGGTGAAGCAGTTGCAGAGATATATTACACGAAAAAACTAACAAAAAAATTCAAAGTAATTTGACCTTGACATTGGGCACAGGGGCCGCACGGTTGGGGGGGTAGAATGAAAATATGGATGATGATAAACACCCATGTGAAGTTTCAAGGTAATGGGCGAAGCAGTTGCAGAGATATAGTATAACGATAATCTTTTAACGTACGTTAAAAAGTTAACGTTGAAAATGGCTATTATTTAAGTCAATTACGTAGAAATAATAGGTGAAGGTAAAAACAAGAGGCCCAAATAGGCCTGTATCGCTCACCTAAAAGCCTCCATAGTGGTCATCTTGATTTCACAAAGACTCTTCACTTACAACTTCAAATGTTCCACAGAATTTGTTGGTACCTTCTGATCTAACATATATTGCGAATGTGCATGTGATTTACTGCTATACCTTCGATTTGATATATAAAACAAGAGCTGTAGGAGAACAGCATAGCTCGACTACGAGGGTTGTCGATGTACACATAGCTTGACAAAGAAGGTGGCTGCGGCCTGCATAAAAACCTTAACCAAGGTTAACTAAAAACATTAACCAAGGGAAACTAGAAATGTGGCCTATCGGCACACGAATACCCCCACTGGCAGCCAAAGAAAACGAGGCATTTTTTATTATAAGCCATTTAGCCGAGCGTTAAGATTTCAAACGCATCAAGTCTGTGACCTTGACCCTGGGCATAGTGTGATAATCCATGCATCGGTGTAGAAGATATAGAGCGGAAGGGAATTTCAATAGGTTTGACCTTTGACCTTCAACTATGACCTTGACCTTGGATGTAGGTGCGTGGTTATTGATCGAGCCACACCTTCTCATCCTGAGAAACATTTGTGCCAAGGCATTTGATAATCCATGCATCGGTGTAGAAGATATAGAGCGGAAGGGAATTTCAATAGGTTTGACCTTTGACCTTCAACAGTGACCTTGACCTTGGACGTAGGTGCGTGGTTTTCCAAGTATGGTTGCTGTAGGCCCAGGAGTATTCATATACAAGCTTGAGTAAAAAAAAAAACCGTAACCAAGGGGAGATAATAAGTAATCCAAGGATAAAAGTAGGTCAAGGTCAAATATAGGTCAGGGATTATTGATGTACATCACTAGGAGATGAAGTTGTCCAAGTATGGTTGATGTAGGCCCAGAAGTATTCCATATACAAGCTTGACTATAAACATTAAGCAAGTAATTCAAAGTTAAATGTAGGTGAAGGTAAAATAAAGGTCAGGGGTTATTGATGTACATCCCTATGAGAAAAAGTTATCCAAGTATGGTGTCTGTATGCACAATAGTATTCCATAAAGAAGCTTGACTAAAAAAGCTTAACCAAGGTTGAGTAAAAACCTTAACCAAGGGGAATTAAGAATTAAGTAAGTAATTTAAGGTTAAATGTAGGTCAAGGTCAAATATAGGTCAGGGGTTGTTGATGTACATCATTAGGAGATGAAGTTGTCCAAGGATGGTTGGTGTAGGGCCATGAGTATTCCATCTACAAGCTTCACTAAAAACCTTAACCAAAGAGAATTAAGTAAGTAATTCAAGAGGAAATGTAGGTCAAGGTGAAATATAGATCAGGGGTTATTGATGTACATCACTATGAGAAAAGGTTGTCCAAGTATGGTGTCTGTATGCACAATAGTATTCCATGTACAAGCTTGAGTAAAAAGCTTAACCAAGGTCGAGTAAAAACCTTAACCAAGGGGAATTAAGTAAGTAATTCAAGGTTAAATGTAGGTCAAGGTCAAATGTAGGTCAAGGTCAAATATAGGTCAGGGGTTGTTGATGCACATCACTAGGAGATGAAGTTGTCCAAGTATGGTTGGTGTAGGGCCAGGAGTATTCCATCTACAAGCTTGACTAAAAACGTTAACCAAGGGGAATTAAGTAAGTAATTCAAGAGGAAATGTAGGTCAAAGTCAAATATAGATCATGGGTTGTTGATGTACATCACTAGGAGATGAAGTTGTCCAAGTATGGTGGGTGTAGGGCCAGTAGTATTCCATATAGAAGGTTGACTCCTGGTGGTTCGTGAGAAGAAGATTTTTTAAGAATTTGACCTACTTCTCAACGGCGGCCATCTTGGATTTGGTGATGACCTCCATTTTGACAAAAATGAACAGGCTTCAACCACAGACCATTACAGTTAAGTTTGGCCAATATCGGCCAAGCAGTTTACAAGAAAAAGACGTTTGAAATCTTTAGTAAAAGAATGACCATTTGAACTATCGGTGGCCATCTTGGATGACGTAATCATATGATTTAGACAAAAAATGTTCCAGAGTGATTGTCTCGTCAATACCTTCGATTTGATATATTACATGACTATATTCGGTTAAAAATAAAATTTGACCCCTATTTGACCCCTCGAGCGACGCCCATTTTTGACCCACGAGCCACCATATGAACAAATCTGAAACAGCGCTAACTATCGATCATTCATACCAAGTATCGTCGAAATCGGCCTGGCGGTTCGTGAGAAGAAGATTTTTTAATAATTTGACCTACTTTTCCATGGCAGCCATCTTGGATTGTCGATGACCTCCATTTTAACAAATCTGAAATGGCATCACCCATATATCATCCCTGTGAAGTTTAACCAATATCGGCTCAGCAGTTCGGGAGAAAAAGATGATTGAAAATGTTCACGGACGGACGGACGTTCTTACAGTACTATACTTATGTGGCTTATCACATGTTAAATATTAGCCACATAAAACCAAGTCCATAACCCTGTGGGGCTAGCCACATAAGTACCCTAATGTGTGCCCGGACGGACGGACGGACGACGGACACTTTGCCATAACAATAGCTCACATGAGCTTTGCTCAGGTGAGCTAAAAATGGTCACATGTTGGATAGTTGTATGTGGTGGGTACCCCATTAGTGCAGTCAATCTACGGGTTATATGGGGTATACCCACCACTAATTGTAACCACAGGTTTTTTTTCATTATCTTGTTCAGAAAGGACCCTGGATTAACACATCAAAAGTCCCCGAAAATATATCCAGGCGAAAGTAGTCAAAATTGCCTATTTCCAAAATGGCCGCCATTTTCCCCATTTATCGTATGTCCTGGCTGATTAATGACAAAAGCATGCAATTTCAATGTCTAATTGACAGCTATTGAGCATGGATAAGCTGTTCAAACACAAGTTTGCTATATTTGACAATAAATTCACTCTGACACATCCAAGATGGCTGCCGTAATATATTTTTTTGTGTAAAAAATTGCCTTATTATATCGCATTACGCAAACATTGTATTAGCGAGCCTACCTCACCAAACCCATGGTTACCTATGTAAACAGCGGGTTTGGTGAGGTTGCCGCGCAATAGGTAATGCGGTCAAATAGGTCACGATGCAGTGACTATTTTCAATCAATAACTTATGTTGTAAGCGATTGTAATGTGTATTTTCAATATTTATATTATTAAAATGTATCATATCGGTACCCCTTTAAGTAATATTTGTATATTTTAAATGTAATGATGTTGTCATGAAGCGCATGAATATAAGTATTAATTAATCCAGTTTTATATTGAGGCAAATCACACAGCCTAAAAACATAGTGCTGGAGTATAAAACCATAGTATCATATATTATTCATAAGTATATCACTATTAAACATTAATTACAATATGTATGTATATTATTAAAACAGTAGATGCTACGCTGTTTCGCTGTATGTGATATTTATAACAAAATATTTTTTTTATTCGTCGCGTACGGATTTCTGTCACACAAAGCGCCATTTTCAGTTCATATTTTGACCTGTGCATATGAACCGGACTAAGTTTAAACAACGCTCGATTCCGTCCAATTCAGATTTCTCTGCAGAATGCTCAGACTAACTACATATTAAGTAATGTTGCTAAATAAGTGTTAACGGCTGGAACATGGTTATCACTAAAAGGAAGAAACCACAGTCGTATTATTGAAAAATAAGATTTACCTGAGACCTCATGGAGGCCGCCATTAATCCAGTGTAAACAATAGACCGTGTGATCCCATTTCCTGAGTAGCCCCCCCGCTTAGTGAAACGATGTGCTAATCATGATATTATGTTCCCCAATAATTGGAAACGGTTTGAATTTCTCGGTAAAAACTACGAAAGTCATAAAAAAAAAAATAACGATGTATATTTAACATTGGATGCGCTTAAACGGTATTACTCTCTCATCGGATCGTCAGTTGTCGTCGATAGCGATTTAACGTACTGATCTGGTCTTAATTTATTGTCAACTTTCAACGCCATTTACAGAATATATGGTTAATTTTGGAAGTAAATAACGGGAAATTACGATGACGTCTGCTCTGAAATATCTGTCAACATGCGGACGTAATTTAAGGAAATCGATTATATTTTAAGGCTACATCTGTGACTAATTACGAATTTATGTATGGTCTTTGGCTATACCCGACACATTACACAGATCTAGTTGTAAATACACGTCGCTTTGTGTGGGGAAAAAATCGATAATGCGTAGTTGTGTGTGACGAGGTGTTGATCTGATGACACCACACAGCTGTGACCCTTAGGCAATGTTTTGAAATTGACGTGTCGTTTTGATGTGTGCCGCAACACCTCACTGTCGGAGACAACATGACAATTAACGATATACTCTCGATTATACACAGATCTATTAGACGGCCGGTTATTTAAAATAAAGAGTAGTTCAGTACACCTTCGCCGATATTGTTTTTAGAAAATCAGTAATATTTTCCGTAAATGGTGTTGAAAAGTTGACAAAAATTCTATCACCGTATTTAGTTGTGCCGATATTGTTTTAAAAAATCAGTAATTTTTTTCCGTAAATGGTTTTGAAAATTGACAAAATATATAGCCGCATTTCTCCGATATTCGTTTAGAATATCACCAATATTTTCTGTAAATGGTGTTGACACAAAATGCAGCGTTCACGCGGAATTCAAATAAAATACAAAATAATAATTTAATAAATAGACACCGATGGCTACTGTGTTTGCGGCCAGTGAATTCTGGTCGTGGTAGCCACAGGCGCACAGTTCGAACAGTGTTGTGAGCAGATGGAGGACAATAATTATTTCAAATTCATAAAAAAATGTTTGCTGTCCGAAAATTAATTAATTGTGACAGCCAAAAAAAAAAGATTTTGGGACAGTAAAACATTATATGGTATAGACAGTATAGACAGTACCTCAAACTTAAAAAAACAGTAACAAACTGTCTGTGTATATATTACTTAAACTTAAAACATCAGTAACAAACTGTCTGTGTATATATTACTTAAAGACAGACACTTTAATTGTTGGTAAGTTTCTATCAATTTATAGGTATTTTTATTAAAATCGTAAAATTGTGAAAATATTAAAAAATATTAAAATCACAAAAATAATATATATGGAGAATTTTTTTTTATACCACGTCGAGGTTTGAACCCCCGACCCTTTCGGGAATCGGTAATTAAATCATTGAAGTCGGCGACCTTAACCTCACGACTGTTGCGCCATTTATGACAATGACAGTTATACAGAAGTGCTATCAGTATTACGCCACCATTTGAACGTAATAATTATTAAATTATTTGCAACTCCATCTACAACAATACCGTTACAGAGATACGCTATTGAAACAACATGTATTAGTACCCATAACATAACAAAGTAATGTATCATTATATATCACAGGAAATAGCTTAAAACTATATATCCTAATCATAAACAGAACAATCCGCTTGGCTCGTATGAAAATAGTTCGCGTGATATTGATTATCTCCCTTGCCGAAAGTAGTTCAGTGATTTATGAATTCCAAATAAGACGTGTTTGCGTAATGGTATTTGTGTGTTAAAATCTTACTAATATAGATACACAGAGCGATATCACAACTACATGTTATTGCAAGAATTATTGATTGCGTATAGGGCTAAATGTACATATATTGTCACATTCCATAACAACACATTTGCTGACTAGGATAAGTTGTGTGCTGCTCAGAGTATTATTTTTCTAAAGCATCAGGCTTTGTCTCCACTAAGGGTTTATAGTTTTCTATTGTATTACTTGCGGATGTCATATCTCATAACAGTTAGCAACTTTAATTAGAAGATGTTTAGCTGAGTAATAGGACTACGTGCATGTGGAGCCCCGCCGAAAAAGTCAACGGCTGGATTCTGCACTGTACAACAACAACAACAAAATGTTGACTGCTTGGTCAAAATATTGTGTTTTCCATTTGGAACAATGTAAGTATTGCTCTATTTTACATATTTGTATGTTAATCCAATTGAAATAATATTCTCTGTCAGTCAGCTTACCAGTTGGTGTTCCTGTCTCTGTATATCTAGCTATTGCTGAAAATTTCAGTTTCCTGCAAATGAGTAGTATCCGACACGTACCAGTTAGCATTTTATTTTTTTTGTCACACAAAAAGTACCCAACATCATTTACATGTACAATATATGTGTATCATTTGGAAGCTGACCAGTATCACTGTATTTGATCAGATTATCATGTTTGTTTCCGATAGGTATATGTTATTGTGAAATGAACTGTGAGAATGTGTCTAGTAGCAGTAGTTACCAAAATGAGTGAATGTTAGGAGAAATGGGTGTCCCCTTTGGGTTTATTACTCTATTTTGAACACAGAAAAACATGTTCGGCAGGGGAACCTATGCCCAAATTTTCATTTTTATTTTGAAGTCCAATGTGATGTCATATATAGCGTATCCTCGGAAACAACAATGTTAGCATGAATCTCACAACATTTGCGATATATATTATTTTGCAGTTATACGGTATGAATAGTTTCCACTAGTGTTAATATGCCTATGTCTACTCCATTGACAGAATATCGACCAGTATGAATTGTAATAGGAGTGCTATGGTTTACTGGCTGAATTATGCCTACTGTTTGGTTCACGTAATTCTGCCTACGTCGTTTTGGCGATTAAACATATAAAAACTAAAAAATATCAAACTTTCTGGACATTTTCATTAATAATAAAAAAGTCACCCTCCCCAATTTTTTTTATTTGATGAAATTTGGTCAAATATTGATTTTATTGCGAAAAACGATTTTCTATGGGATTTTAACATGGGAAGCCAAAAATACATTTTTTTTATTTATGGACCGATTTCCATAAACCTAACCCTCATTTTCTTAGTTAGATCATTTCCAAGCCATCTAGCCAGGTTTCGGGGTCAATTTCCGAAAAAAATGATTTTTTTTTTCATTTTTGGCTCCTCCCCCACTGCATCCTCCTCTTTTTCCCCATGTTAATTTCCCATAGGAAAATCGTTTTTCGCCATAAAATCAATATTTGACCGAATTTCATCAAATAAATTATTTTTGGGGAGGGTGACTTTTTTGTTATTAATGAAAATGTCCAGAAATTTAGATATTTTGAACTTTTTATATGTTTAATCGTCAAATCGACGTCGGCAAGATTACGTGGAACAGATTATAGTACATATGTGTCGTAATGCATTGCGAATTTTCTCAGCAAGGCCCCAAAAGTAATTAGCTGGTCGCATTGTGGATATAACACATATGAAGCATATGCTTTTATTTTCAGATACTGGTGACCCACTGACTCTCGATCTCACCCTTGCAACAAGCATGCAACCTCCAGATACAGATGAGGACGGCGCAGTTACTCCAAATTATCACAATATGAACAGGCGTGCAGCCAGTACCTAGTTATCTCATATAACTAACACCATGACTATTGAATAAATACTAACAACACTAACAAAATGGATATGTGTATATTTTGTAATAGATCTCTGACTGGTGATACACCCACCGTGACATTAACTGCTAAAGGTGCGATGGAATTGCACGAGCCGGCGAATCAAGAGATAATAAAGTTCAAACTCAGCCAGGACAGCAAGTACATGTAGAATGCCGTCGTGTGTATTGCAATCCAGGACAGATATATGCATCTCGAAAACGGTCATTTGAACATATTGCCGATGAGAGTGATACGTATAGCTTGCGATCAAAAATCTCATTTAACATAAAGGAACACTGCCTGTTCTGTGGGAAGCCAGATGGGAATGATCACAGAAAAGAAAACAAGGGGCGCAAATTATCATGTGTCAGTACGACTACCTTCCATCAAGAAATAGACCAACTGTGTCAGGCACGAACAGATGCTTGGTCAGAAACAGTTCAGGGAAGACTTAATAGTGTCAACGATTTGTTTGCAGCAGATGAAGTTTACCACCGCTTGTGTAGTACACATTTCAGAGCTAATAAATGTATTCCACGCGAATTCCAGGATGACGATGCTATCATTGAAGTAAAACGTGGCAGCCATTCATATATCACAAACTGAAGCATTTCTGAAAGTTGCAAAGTACCTGGAGGATAATGATGAAGAACAGACAACCATAAATGACTTAGTAGAGAAAATGGAAGAATATACACATGAGACAGATTGTAATGCCTACGGTTTCACTCATATGAAAGACAAACTGCTAACTCATTTTGGTGATAGAATTATCATTACTGAGATAAATGGCAAGAGCAATGTAGTTACGTTTCGAAGCACAGCATCCTCAATTCTCCACGATTTCTACTGTCAAGTCAAAAATGAGAGTGCTACTGATGAGAAGCTTCGGTTAATCGAAACAGCAGCCAAGCTGATGAAATGTGACGTACTTTCGGTCAATTGCTCCAAAGATTCATACCCAAGTTGCCATGAACTATCATCTATTGGTGAAGCAACTTCGTTTCTTCCAGATTCTATGAAACTATTGTTGAAAGTGCTATTTCCATCTAAAACTCCCGATATCAAAATGGCTTCACTAGGGCAAGCAACTATGCAAGCCACACGGCCACGCGTCTTACTAGCACCCCTTCAAGTAGGCCTCGGTGTACAACTGCATCATCATTTCGCCTCAAAATTTCTTATTGACTCACTCAATCATCATGGATTCTGTTCGTCATATTCTGAGGTGTAGAAATTTATTCGCAGTGCAGCAGTTACAAATGGAACAGACATTCCAGGCTATATACCAGGACATTTTGTTCAATATGTAGCTGACAATGTAGATCATAATATCCGTACAGTTGATGGAAAAACACATTTCATGGTATGGGCATTATTGCCACCATCACACCTGGAACTAGAAATGAGCAACACATTCCGCGACTCTCTGTCACTGCAGAAGACATAGCTGCAATTGGGACTGTCAACATTGATTTTGTGCCTGTGACCAAGGGTATGCGCTCACTGGTTTATAAAGAGTTGGCTCATGTCAGGAGACAGACCCAACAGCAGGCGCTGATACTCTATGGAAAGTATGTCTAGCAGTGCGGTCACCTAGACCTGGATGGTCTGGTATGATGCAGATGGCACACAAAGGTGAACACCCAGGAAAGTCGTCTGTATTATTCCTCCCAATGATTGATTTGGAACCAGGCAATATGTCATGTGTATACTCTACACTTCAGTTCATATGCAACCACGCCAACAAATATAAGGTCACACCTATCGTAACATTCGATCAGCCGCTTTGGTGGAAAGCGACAGAGGTAATAGAGAGTCAGACCGAAGACAGTGAAATGCGTCAAATAGTACTTCGACTGGGCGGATTTCACGCACAAATGAGTTACCTGGGCTGTATTGGCCACACCATGGCTGGCTCGGGACAATGCGGGGATTCTTTCTGGTAGATGCAGCTCTAAATGTACTACTCATTTCAAAAGTGTTCCATATGCAATTACCAACTATAACTCAATCTCAGGACAAGGAACAAAATGACATCACCATTGAACACAACGAGTTGGCTCCAGCTGAGATATCTTTGCCAGAACAAAATAAAGATTCAGAGAACAATGAATCAACAAAAACTTTGGAAACCATAGGCAAACAGTATGAACAATTGTCTGATGGCAAAACTACACTGGAGGACATATGTAGATCTGACGAACTGATATCCATTACTCAGAAGCTGGAAACAGCAAAGCAATTATTGCAAAATTCACGCGAAGCAACATTATGGTTGCAATTTATGCAGATGATGGACATACTGCGCAAATTAATGAAATCTGAAAGGACAGGCAACTGGCTACTCAACATACATGCACTACACGAAATGTTGCCGTACTTAGCTGCATCGGGCCATAACCTATACACAAAGTCCATTCACATATATTTGCAGAACATGGACGCACTTGAAGACCAGCACACAGATGTATTCCATCAATTTTCACAAGGTCTCCATGTTGTGCGCAGGTCGAATCGTTTCTGGGCTGGACTTTCAACGGATCTTATAATTGAGCAGGTCTTAATGCGGAGCATGAAAACAAGTGGAGGACTAACAAGAGGTCGAGAAATGACTGAAACTCAGCGACTCGTTTGGTTAATGGCTCACCCAGTCACTTCAGAGGTCAATATTGCAATGCAGGAGTTAACGAATGTCACATACAGTGTGAGTGAGCAACATAAGGAAGAGACCAAATCAAGACTGGAAAAGGATGACAGTGATATGCACGAACTTCTTAAGTTTCTAGATTCTAGACACCCATTTGAAGGCGACATGAGGAACATTGCAACCGGTGTTAATGCAGACAGCAAAGTAAATGCGGATCATGCACTTGATATCGGAAATAGCATAGTACAATCCATGACTGGTAATAACGTTATTGAATATACATTCAGGAAGAAAACACAAATCATCACAATGGGTAGTCAGTCAGCACAAAAACTGGATAATGACACCATTCAGATAGATTCTCAACTACTATTCCAAAGACTAGTCACTGCTGGAACACGAAGAGACCAACTCGCAGATACATTTCAGTATGAACTGTGCAGCATTCCATCGGCATTATTTGAAAGTAAATATGTGATGAGACCAGCAAATAAGCCAGTTTTGGCCGATGCCATATGGTCATTGATGCCAACAGACATACCAAAGCCAATAGGTGAGGTACAATATGTGCTTGATGGCGGGGCACTTTTGCACCGCATTCCATGGTCAAATGGCACAACATATGACGCGATTTGCGAGCAGTACACAAACTACGTATCAAGAAAATATATGGGGAAGGCTATTATTGTATTTGATGGGTATTCTGAACGGCCTTCTACGAAGGACACCACTCATTCACGACGTACAGGTGGACACGTAGGAGCAACCGTAAACTTCAGCAGCAACATGGCTATGAAATCAAAGAAAGAAGACTTCATGTCGAACAAAGGAAATAAGCAGAGATTCATAAATATGCTAGCAGAAAAACTTGAGAACAGTGACTGTATCACAAAGCATGCATGTGACGATGCAGATGTCATGATAACACAGACAGTGATAGAAACTGCAAGGACATGCCAAACTGTCCTTGTAGCCGACGACACAGATCTGTTAGTACTTTTGTGTCATCATGCCCGCGATGATACTTGCGATATATTTTTCATGCCAGAAGCCAGAAGTGGCGTGAAAAAGAGCCCAAAATGCTGGAACATTCAATTAACAAGGAATATTCTTGGCACAGGAGTTTGTCGCAACTTACTGTTTGCCCATGCGATTCTTGGCTGCGACACGACATCGCGGGTGTATGGCATTGGAAAGGGACTGGCACTTAAGTGTGTATGTAAAGACCCATACTTCTGTACTCAGGCAAAGGTGTATCTAGATAAAGATGCAACAGACAAAGACATCATAACGGCAGGAGAAAATGCCATGGTGTGCATGTATAAAGGTGACCAGGGACAGGACATAATAGTCTTAGACTGCATAGATTTCAGCAGAAGGTAACAACAAGTCTCACGTCTGTACAATCAGAAAGTCTACCTCCAACATCATCAGCTTTGAAATATCATAGCCTCAGAGTCTATCACCAAATCCAAGTGTGGACTGGAAATGAAACCCTATCACCGCTGAACCTAGGATGGACAGAAATCGATAATAAATTCATGCCTATCCATACCGACTTGGGAGTGGCCCCAAAGTCACTACTCGAAGTAGTCCGCTGCAAATGTAAAACAGGGTGTACATCAATGCGGTGCAGCTGCAGAAAAGCAGGACTTGACTGCTCCTATGGATGTGTAGAGTGCAAGGGTATATGTGAGAACATGGCCCCCATAGAATTGATTGAAGACAGTGATCACACTTAATAATAAAGTGTATACTAGCACCATGTGTACTGTTGCATGTTTATAACCCATTAGAATGATAATGTGTGTTCTCAATATTAGTGCGTCAAGTCCAATGTCAAAAGTAAAATGAAAAATACAAGTAGCATAACTATAATATGTAATATCAGTAATAAGTTTAATATTTGGCGGCCATTTTGAATTATGTTTAATGCAGATGTAACCAATGTGTACATAAATTGTCTGTAAAGACTATTATGCATCAAACAAACCAATTATTAGCTGTTTATATGTCACTATATATCACTTGTTGGTGTTTATTTGATGTAAAGGGGGAAATCGGCGGCCATTTTGGAAATAGGCAATTTTTACAACTTTCGCCTGGATATATTTTCGGGGACTTTTGATATGTTGATCCAGGGTCCTTTCTGAACACGATAATGAAAAAAAATATTTGGTTACAATTAGTGGTGGGTCCATCTGCATATTGACCGGACTACATGGTTATGAAGCTGTGAAAGTTTGGTGGTCCTAGGTGGTCCTAGGTGGTACAGTACCAAAGAAATGGACTTAAACACGAAAACTTAACATTGTAAACGCGAAAACTTAACATTGAAAATGGCTAAGTCGACTGCGCGGAAAAAATGGGTCAAGCTCAAAAAAAGGTAACATGTTGGATAGTGATATGTGGTGGGCACCCCTTGATTATGAAGCTGTGAAGGTTTGGTGGTCCTAGGTGGTACAGTAACAAAGAAATGGACTCAAACACGAAAACTTACCAACATTGATTGTGGACGCCGTCCGCCGCCCACCCAAGCCCACGCGCCGCCCCCCGCCCGCCTGGCTTTCGCCAATCCAATAGCCTGGATTTTTTTTTTTAAAAACCTGGCTAATAAATAATAGTTAATGAAATTAAAACGAGGTACAGTGCATTCTCCGTTTTTGTTCCACCGTAGACAACACTTGCAAACTCAACGCGAACGCAACGCGAACGCAACGGTTTGCTGTAGCGTTGTATACGTTGTTTAAACGTATAATACGGTTCGTACACGTGTAATACACATTGTCAAATCGTTTAGTTTAAAAGCGTTGTATACGTTGTTTAAACGTATAATACGGTTCGTACACGTGTAATACACATTGTCAAACCGTTTAGTTTAAAAGCGTTGTATACGTTGTTTTAAACGTATAATACGGTTCGTACACGTGTAATAACATTGTCCAAACCGTTTAGTTTAAAAGCGTTGTATACGTTGTTTAAACGTATAATACGGTTCTACACGTGTAATACACATTGTCAAACCGTTTAGTTTTACAGCGTGTAATACGTTTAGCTTCAAGGCGTATAACACGCTTTGACGTATACATATGTAGCGAGGTGAAAGAGTTGAAACGTGTACAACGCTTTACCTGGAAGCGTGTAGCTATATTAAAGCGTTGAAACGTGTACAACGGTTACATGTTTTAACGCGAATACCTGTTCGGACCCTGATAGCGTTCGGAGAGGCGTCCTTGTTTCGTCCCTTTTAAAATATCGCGAATACATACCCTCAGATCGAGTTCAAAGTACATCGGCGGTGTGATTTAGCACTTCAATTGACCCCTAATCCCTGATGCCTAATGAGTCACGCTTTTAACACAACAGATGTACCTTGTCGTTTATCAAAATGTTTGCGAATTGTAGATCACGTGAGCCGGCTCATCAGGATCTGCGGCATTCCTATGTACATTTTGTATACACAAAAATGACCCCTAATACAGCGTAATGTAACAGTTCCTAACTTAATATGGAATAGCCCGGGCCGATAGTCCGTGTCAGTTACTTGGGGTTAAATATTACGAACACAGATGAACACAGTGCATGGTTTCTTATTTATTTTATTTTAACATCATCAGAAATGGCGAGTCTAGGAACTCTCGTAAATTTACGCTGAAGCCAGTCTATTTCAGTCACTAATCCCCTATACACCTGTCCCACGCGTGTTAAGATTAATCGATATTTGGAGAAACTGAATACACAGCGAGCTGCACACTGGTTTAACACGGATATGGCCCGCGGATATGTGTCATAAATTACTTGGTGGTCAAAACCGGTAAATTTACAAGGTTTATAGCGAAATAGCAGCCGACTGGCAATTTTTCTCGGACCGATTTTTAAAACTAGTTTTCAAATCTCAATCGGTCTGAGAGTTAAAAAATCGGTCCAGAACCAGAAAACTGAAACTTTTAGAAGCTCTGCAGTGAGTCTAGCATATATGGCCCAAAATCCGCACCTTTGGGTTAGGGTTAGGGTTACTATATAGTGGTTACAAATGGACATCTATGTGCACAGGTGCGGATTTTGGGACCTATCTAATGTATATATACACACACGAAGAACGATCTGAGCATGCGCATTCTACGCGATACACGGTTGGCATACCAAAACGTGTAATGCGTTAAAACCCGTGGAAACGTGTTATACGTATAACACGGTTTCATCTGTACGGTACTGTGTACATGTAGAAGCGTGTAACCGTTCGTCAAAAGAAAGCGTTAACTCGTTTAAACGGTTTACCTTAGCGTTGTATACGTTTACAATCGTTGTATACGTTTACAACCGTTGTACACGGATTACACGCTTTTGAAACTCAATGCGTTGCTTACAACCGTTGTATACGTTTACAACCATTGTACACGGATTACACGCTTTTGAAACTCAATGCGTTGAACACGGTTTGTTCGACTTTCGCGCATGCGCAATAGTGGGGAAACGCAACGCATGGCCGAAAACGTAGTACATGTAGACGACGCACGGTTTGAAACGCAACTAACGGAAACTCCACGGATACGCAACGCACAACACTTTGTACACGTATAAACTCGGAACATTTTGACAGAAACAACTGTAATTACGTTAATATCATGAAAATCAGAATTTTTCAATGTAAAATTAGTTTCTGTGAGTACTTACCTGTTATATGTTGCTATATAGCTTCTTTTGGGACTACCCATTCCGAATACAATTTATTGACCCGCACTTACACCAGTCCCATCTCATATGACCGCGCATGCGCGCACGGGAAACTTCCTCTTTGTGATAGAACAAATCTCTCACCTTGCGGGGTGGGAGGCGGGTGTTAAATACATATATGTAACAGGTAAGTACTGACAGAAACTAATTTTACATTGAAAAATTCTGATTTCTGTATCATACTTCCCTGTTATATGTTGCAAGAATTTGTCTCCAAGGCGGGAAGGTAAGGTGATACAGAAACCAGAAAAATAAATTAATTCGCTCTGTGAATACTTAACCTAGGATCAATAAATTGACTCACCAAACAACTTGTAGACTAGACCCGGGCACCGTCTGAGCAGCGCCCCCCCCTATTCCTGCTCCCAGAAGATAACTGATCCGCCAGCTAAGTCTTCTGGTCTGCTTGAGTACTGTCCCCAGTCGCAGTTTCACCCGCACTGAATGTGACTAACTCATATCATGTTAGCATGTTATACGTGTACAACAGTCATACACACTGTTGTGCCTCACATCTAAGACTCACAGCATCTACACTGACCCTTGGCCATGTCCACAAGTCTCTTAAAGTTCTAACCCACATTACTCACCAATAGTAATGCTAACATAAAATACCCTATGCATATTGACAACCACATACTATCAATAATTACAAAACATGGCATTCATGAACCTGGATGAATGATTATGTGTTTTCGAGTGTCATGATACCTAGTACCGTTAGCACCCCGGAGCACAGGAAACTCACCGTTACCCTCTCCGGACCTCACAATCATTGGTAACACCAAACAACTGCACACATTATAGTAAAATATGTATCCAGACTGGCATAACCAGTCATGTGTAATCAAGAAAACAATCTACGAAAACTTTCCACAAAACTTGAACTAGCTGATAACTAGAACGTTTTGTACTGCCAATGTGAATATACCAACAATTTGTTATCCTGGACTAGATCCACTGGCCCAGAATAACAACAGGCTAAACAATTGAGCCTTTTACACATGTTTGGCCCCCACGACATCCCTGCTAGCCGCAACTAGGGGATCCAATGTGTAAATATCTGCGCTCTGCGCAGTCAGTGTACGTATGTAAAACTGATAAAAGTGGAATGAGACTTCCCTGATGCCACTTCCATTATCTTATCCCCAGGATCACTCCATAGAGGAACTCCGAAGAGGTAACTACTGCACCTACCTCATGGGCATCGATTATAACCTTATGAGTCCTTAACCGAATTGAATCGATATGCTCTGCGTGTTGCAAGAGATATCCATCTGTAAACTGACGATTTGGATATAAACTGATTACCCACGCATGGAATAAAATCCAGTGCCTACCTCTCATTGGTTAGTCATTGAGATGTAGTGCCTAATTCACCATGCTCTGGCCTTGCACAAAACAAGTCCGTGCCTTATGGAACTAAGCCTTGGATACTCCCATCTCTGAGCCTTGTTTTCCAAGGCCGAATACTCTATGAGCCAAGTTTATGTAAGCATAACCTAATACTTGAGCCCCTGATGTGCCAGAAAAGTACTGGCTTTAAGAAATCCAACTTAGTTTTGGGGTCAAACCCTGTGCCAAATCAATTCCTCTAACAGAGCTCCTACAGTGTGGGTTTGAGGCAGTCTAGGCCTACCCTTGAAAGCAGTAACCTATTCTGCTTCACACAGAGACTTAGCCCTCGGCACCTGCGCAGGTTAAACAGGACCACTATCATGAGACAGATACTGGTATACCGAAGCTACTGCCTCCGGATAAGAAGGGGCACTGTTCTTCCACAGCTACACTAGCTGCCGAAACCAGTCCCACCTGATGCTATCAGAGGATTTTAACATTCACCCGTACCGGTGAAGTGCCCTTTTCCCCTGACAAGCCTGGTGCATTTTGTCTTATGAAATTCACCATCATCTAGCCGAATGTCTTAACCGATTGCGCCACGAAGCCCACATTATCATCTGATCGTGACCTTGATCTATGTGCCAGGGCATAATTTGTTTTCCGTCTCGGTTAAATTTGTAGGTTCGTGCTGGGCGAGAGATAAACTCATATTCTGGATCAGTGCGAATGAATTTTAATCTATTGACATTGTTGTTGTTATTAACCGGAAGCATGTGCTTTTACCAAGTTAAAATACGACAATTGTACATTATAGAATACGTAAAGTATATAATGTCACAGATAACAGACTCGATTTGGACATGCCTGGGATCACGAACGGTCGGTTATGCCTAACTGGGACCCGAGCCTTAGCAAGGAACCCAGCTTCGCAACCATAGTAACGGAATCATTATCCAAGCCAGATTCTGGTCGCCCCTGTACAGGCCGCGTAATTCCCGCCGCCTTTTCGCCGAAGCGAAAACGAGGAGTAACCCATTCTTTCTTGACTGATCAATCAAGACGGAAGCTGTCCCATGGGCTCATACTGATTTTTCGTTAAATCCCATCTAACCACTGTTAGATTCCCTTAGATTAACTATTCTAGCTACTAGTCTTTCCTAGTGAAGAACGAAATCAGCGCATATAACTGGGGTCTGAACCTATGATACATATCGGCACTGAAGTGAACTTGAAACAGTTGGCCAATGCCTACATGTATCCCGTCCTAATCAACACTGACGATTTCGTTTCATCGTAACAATTACTTAAGGAAATCGCCCATTTCGCCTACCGCTGGACTGACTGGATTAATTTGCCTTACTTACAGCAATTAACACAGACCTCCCATTCGCGTCTTTGCCTGTGCAATGATTGCTGTAGCTAGCCGCGAAAATTTGTCCTTTCTGATTCCCTTGCTGATAACCTCCACAGACTGAAGAAAATCAGAACGAGCGTATTCGCATGAAGTGTTCCCCCTGCATGCTGTGACAGAAGCTTGGGAAACACTGGAATGCCCACCATATGGTACACTAGACGTTCCAGTATGCTGGAGAACCAACTTGTCATTGGCCAGCATGGTGCCACTAGTGTGACCCGAATTTACTGATTGTGGAAATGCTTACCCGTATGCTCATTTCCATGATACAGACATGCGCCCACCGCCTATGCCCCCTAGTCCAGAACTGGAGACACATACATTGGCCTCTGATTGTCCATCATGGTCGCAAACAGACCCAACCAGGGGTGGCTCTACCTGTTGATAACCGCGTTGGTCACTGTTCTTAATGGTGACCCCTCGGTATGGACTTTCGAGCCCCCCTCGACAGGTAGTCCACAGTACATTGGTAGACGACCTACACCGCATATCTGCCTCTGAATTCAATACCCTAGCAGCTAAAATAGCTCCCTGGCTGGTAAATGAAGTGGATACACAGCTTTGAAGATCACACGCAACATGATGTCTACTCTGTACATATCGGCACTGTCCAAGTGTACCCTGACTATCCCCAGTCTGGTAAGGAAACTCATCCCTACATATCAGATGTCCTGTTTCGGTACTAGTTCCGACATCTCTATGTTCGGCCTGAGACCCAACCCCGTGATAAGATCCCAGAACAAACGCCGCTTGAGTAGCAATGTGTCTCTAGACTGATCGTGCAGGAGCCAGTCGTCCAAGTATTGAAGTATGCAATAACACACGGTCTGGACTGTGCCTATATTACCTCTTAGTTTTGTGAACGCCGTGGTTCTGAAGGGTAGGACACAAAACTGTTATACCATGCCTTGCGACTGAAAGCTTATAAAGTTTCTGGACGCATGGCATATCGGTATATGAAGATAACCTTCCTGTGGTTCGCTGGAGACTGCCCAATCGTTGACTCTAATAGTCAGACGTATCGATCGCGCCGTCTCTATCTAGAAATGATCTGTCTGTTGGTACAACAAACCGTACGCTGTAGAAGCTCAGAGATTGCCAATCTCTGATGCGTGTAGCGCCCCTCTGGGAGCCCCATATAAAGCGAACCACTTGGCTAAAGAGACCACTGATAGTCTCGCTGACTGCCGACTCTGTCTTACTGCAGCGTCAGCAGCAGTCACCTGCGAACATCTGTTTCCAAACAGATTCGTGGCCTGAAGGAACGCTTCCCAAAGGAGGTCCCTTCCACTATGCCTATGACGACGTCAATCATCGAACCTAGACACGACCTAGAACGTCGTTTGTGTTTCATGGATATACAATCCCGCGTCCTGGTAGACGAGCTACTGGAAGTTGACCTATACCTAGCTCTCTTGCTACTAGACCCGGATCTACCCGTCCTGATCGACAATTCTGTGCGCCCTCCTGTCTGACGTCATCAGACTCACATCAGGACTAATCCAGTGTGTTGGCAGGCCAATGTCCTATACTGTTACACTGTTGTATATCCATAACCTTGAACAGATATTCCGCTGAAAACGGCGTGGTCAAGACCAGCGTCGCCGTTATCAGTGGCTATATTTGACACTCTGTTGACTGGAGGAATACGCTTGCATTCCACCGAGGCGCGCCCAATTGGATTTGCGTGTATACTACCCACATCGCCTATTCCCTTGAATCTACCTGTCCCGTGTCCAGTGTTCGTGTTCGTGCTCAGTGGTTAGCTAATAACCCAGAGCAGAACTAGTGTCTGGCGTTCTTGCTCAGTGGTTAGCGTATAACCCATATCAGAACCGGTGTCCGGTGTTCGTGCTCGGCGGTTAGCGTATAAACCAGAGCCTAACTGGTGTCCTGTGTTCTTGCTCAGTGGTTAGCGTATAACCCAGAGCAGAACTGGTGTCCGGTGTCCGGTGTCCGGAACAGTCTTTCGTTTCTGAATCTTGCTGAACACAGACTGGCGTCCGTTGGTCTTACTCAGTGGGTAGCGGACCACCCAGAGCAGAACTAGCGACGTTTGATGTCTCAGTCATAAGAAAAGATACTGCCACTATTCGGACTCGGACTTGGCTAAGACCCTCAGAAACACCCATCCTTTATTTTTTGAATCTTGCCGAACCACCGACTGGAGGTTCGGTGTCCGGAGTCCAGTGTCCGGTGTCGGGTGTTCCCGGTTACTCAGTGGGTACAGACCACCCAGACACTAGCGACATTGGATGTCTTCAAAGTCAAAGATACCCTCTATTCGTACCTCGACGGCTAGAATTTTAAACAAGTCTTTAGTTTCTGAATCTTGGCCAAACACCGACGGTTGTCTGTCCGGTGGCCGGTGTTCCGGTGTCCGGTGGCCGGTGTCCCGGTTTCCGGTGTCCTTACTCCAGTGGGTAGTGGAACCCCCAGAGCCGGAAACTAGCGGACGTTTGGATGTCTCAGTCATAAGAATACCCGCCACCCTATTCCGGACTCGGACGTTGGGCTAGACCTCAGACCAGTCCCAGTTTTTTTCTGATCTTGCCGAAACACCGACTGGAGTCCGGTGTCCGGTTGTCCTGGGCGGTGGCCAGTGTTTCCGGTGTTTCCGGTGTCCGGTGTCGTTGTCCAGGTGTTTGGTGTCCTTACTCAGTGGGTAGCGGACCACCCAGAGGCAGATAGAGACTTGGATTCCCTCAGACCAAGCGGATTACCCTGGCCACTAATCGGACTCGACTTGGCTAGACTCAGAAACAGTCTTTAGTTTTCTACTGAATCTTGCCGAAACACCGACTGGTGTCCGGTGTCCGGTGTCCGGTGTCCGGTGTCCGGTGTCCTTTGGGTGGTCCGTCCAGTGTCCGGTGTCCGGTGTCCTTCTCCAGTGGGTAGCAGACCACCCACGGTGCAGAACTAGCGACCTTGGATGCTCAGTCATAAGAGATACCCTGCCACTATTCCGGACCCAGACTTGGCTAGAACTTTTCAGTCTTTAGTTTTACGAATCTTGCCAAAACACCGACTGGTGTCCGGTGTCCTCCGGTGGCCGGTGTCCGGTTCCGGCCTGCCGCTGCGTCCGGTGTCCGGTGTCCTACTCATTTTGGGTATTGGAGATCCACTCCAAGGCAGGAGCTAAGGGCCGACGTTTGATTGTCTCATCATAAGAAGATTACCCTGCCACTATTCGGACTCGGACTTGGCTACTTGGCTCTAGACTCAGACAGTCTTTAGTTTATGAATCTTGCCGAAACTAACACCGATGTCTGGTGTCCTGCCATTGTCGGTTGTCCGTGGTTTCTGTTGAACACCAGTGTCCGGTGTCCGGTGTCCGGTGTACCGGTGTCTGTCCGGTGTCTCGGTGTCCTTACTCAGTGGGTAGCGACCACCCAGAGCAGAACTAGCGACGTTGGATGTCTCAGTCATAAGAGATACCCTGCTACTACGGCACTCAGACTTGGCTAGATCTAGACAGTCTAGTTTCTGAATACTTGCCACCTACACCGACTGGTCGCTGTCTCCGGTGTCCTGGTGTCGGTGGTCCGGTCCGTGGCCTTACTCAGTGGGTAGTGGTACGGACCACCCAGAGCAGAACTAGCGACGTTGGATGTCTCAGTCATAAGAGATACCCTGCCACTATTCGGACTCGGACTATTGCTAGGACTCAGACAGTCTTTGTTTCTGAATCTTGCCGAACACCGACTTGGTGTGTCCGGTGTCCGGTGTCCGGTGGCCGTTGTCCGGTGTCCGGTATCCGGTGTCCTTACTCAGTGGGTAGCGGACCACCCAGAGCAGAACTAGCGACGTTGGATGCCTCAGTCATAAGAGACACCCTGCCACTATTCGGACTCGGCAATGGCATAGACTCAGAAACAGTCTTTAGTTTCTGAATCTTGCCGAACACAGACTGGCGTCCGGTGTTCTTACTCAGTGGGTAGCGGACCACCCAGAGCAGAACTAGCGACGTTGGATGTCTCAGTCATAAGAGACACCCTGCCACTATTCGGACTCGGACTTTGCTCAGACTCAGAAACCACTGTAGTTTCTGAATCTCACTTATTGATACTTACCCTGATACTTACCCTAGTACCTAATGGTCAGGCCTCTCCATAGAGGCCCCCAAGGCCTGAGACAAGCCCGGTTTCTCATTAGAGCAACCGTTATGTCTCTAGCACCAACGGAAACAAATTATCTCATGAGAATCACAAGTTCCCGTTTTGTGACCAACACCAAATTTCCTGACCCGAACTGGGTTTAGGTTTCCCTTAGCCCATTAGTGAATGTGGTACGGAAAACCTATTCAAATATCGAACTAGACAAAGTCGAAAAAAAAAAAAATAATAATTTCTTTCTCGACAATAGGAACGTCCGACAATAGGAAAATCGCGAAGTTCGCGCCCTGTAGCCACACTAAGACAAAAAAACTTGAAATACTTTCAAAATGAAATATTTTCGACTAGCAACTTATAGAAATGAATAGCCCCCACTCTATTACAGAAGATATTGCCTACTTACGGACAATAACCATGAATAGAGTGTATAAAACAGCCAAACGAAAATGAGCACCAAAAAGGATACTTTCACGCCAGCCATCCGAAGCAAAGAGGAAGTCTCCCGTGCGCGCATGCGCGGCCGATATGGGATGGGACAGGTGTAAGTGCGGGTCAATAAATTGTATTCGGAATGGGTAGCCCCAATAGAAGCTATATAGCAACATATAACAGGGAAGTATGATACAGAAACAGACAATTTTGTCTTGACATGGTATTGAAATAATGAAATAATTATTTTTTCCGTATTTTACATCTAATCAAATAAGTCAATAGTAACAAAATTGTTGTGCCATCACTATACAACTATACAGTGTAAAGATATAACAATCCAGCAACAGGTAACTATACAGTGTAAAGATATAACAATCCAGCAACAGGTAACTATACAGTGTAAAGATATAACAATCCAGCAACAGGTAACTATACAGTGTATCCAGTAACTATACAGTGTATCCAGTACTATACAGTGTATCCAGTAACTATACAGTGTATCCAGTAACTATACAGTGTATCCAGTAACTATACAGTGTATCCAGTAACTATACAGTGTAACAGGTAACTATACAGTGTATCCAGTAACTATACAGTGTATCCAGTAACTATACAGTCAGTGTATCCAGTAACTATACAGTGTATCCAGTAACTATACAGTGTATCCAGTAACTATACAGTGTAACAGGTAACTATACAGTCTAACAGGTAACTATACAGTGTAACCAGCAACTATACAGTGTATCCAGTAACTATACAGTGTATCCAGTAACTATACAGTGTATCCAGGTAACTATACAGTGTATCCAGTAACTATACAGTGTAACAGGTAACTATACAGTGTATCCAGCAACTATACAGTGTATCCAGTAACTATACAGTGTATCCAGTAACATACAGTGTATCCAGTAACTATACAGTGTATCCAGTAACTATACAGTGTATCCCAGTAACTATACAGTGTAACAGGTGACTATACAGTGTATCCAGTAACTATACAGTGTATCCAGTAACTATACAGTGTATCCAGTAACTATAGAGTGTATCCAGTAACTATAGAGTGTATCCAGTAACTATAGAGTGTAACAGGTGACTATACAGTGTATCCAGTAACTATACAGTGTATCCAGTAACTATACAGTGTATCCAGTAACTATACAGTGTATCCAGTAACTATACAGTGTAACAGGTGACTATACAGTGTATCCAGTAACTATACAGTGTATCCAGTAACTATACAGTGTATCCAGTAACTATACAGTGTATCCAGTAACTATACAGTGTAACAGGTGACTATACAGTGTATCCAGTAACTATACAGTGTATCCAGTAACTATACAGTGTATCCAGTAACTATACAGTGTATCCAGGTAACTATACAGTGTATCCAGTAACTATACAGTGTAACAGGTAACTATACAGTGTATCCAGTAACTATACAGTGTATCCAGTAACTATACAGTGTATCCAGTAACATACAAGTGTAACAGGTAACTATACAGTGTATCCAGTAACTATACAGTGTATCCAGTAACTATACAGTGTATCCAGTAACTATACAGTGTATCCAGTAACTATACAGTGTAACAGGTAACTATACAGTGTATCCAGTAACTATACAGTGTATCCAGTAACTATACAGTGTATCCAGTAACTATACAGTGTATCCAGGTAACTATACAGTGTATCCAGTAACTATACAGTGTATCCAGTAACTATACAGTGTAACAGGTAACTATACAGTGTATCCAGTAACTATACAGTGTATCCAGTAACTATACAGTGTATCCAGTAACTATACAGTGTAACAGGTAACTATACAGTGTATCCAGTAACTATACAGTGTAACAGGTAACTATACAGTGTAACAGGTAACTATACAGTGTAACCAGCAACTATACAGTGTATCCAGTAACTATACAGTGTATCCAGTAACTATACAGTGTAACAGGTAACTATACAGTGTATCCAGCAACTATACAGTGTATCCAGTAACTATACAGTGTATCCAGTAACTATACAGTGTAACAGGTAACTATACAGTGTATCCAGTAACTATACAGTGTAACAGGTGACTATACAGTGTATCCAGTAACTATACAGTGTATCCAGTAACTATACAGTGTATCCAGTAACTATACAGTGTATCCAGTAACTATACAGTGTATCCAGTAACTATAACAGTGTATCCAGTAACTATACAGTGTAACAGGTAACTATACAGTGTATCCAGTAACTATACAGTGTATCCAGTAACTATACAGTGGATAGTAACTATACAGTGTATCCAGTAACTATACAGTGTATCCAGGTAACTATACAGTGTATCCAGTAACTATACAGTGTAACAGGTAACTATACAGTGTATCCAGTAACTATACAGTGTATCCAGTAACTATACAGTGTATCCAGTAACTATACAGTGTAACAGGTAACTATACAGTGTATCCAGTAACTATACAGTGTAACAGGTAACTATACAGTGTAACAGGTAACTAACTATACAGTGTAACCAGCAACTATACAGTGTATCCAGTAACTATACAGTGTATCCAGTAACTATACAGTGTAACAGGTAACTATACAGTGTATCCAGCAACTATACAGTGTATCCAGTAACTATACAGTGTATCCAGTAACTATACAGTGTAACAGGTAACTATACAGTGTATCCAGTAACTATACAGTGTAACAGGTGACTATACAGTGTATCCAGTAACTATACAGTGTAACAGGTGACTATACAGTGTATCCAGTAACTATACAGTGTATCCAGTAACTATACAGTGTATCCAGGTAACTATACAGTGTATCCAGTAACTATACAGTGTATCCAGTAAACTATACAGTGTAACAGGTAAACTATACAGTGTATCCAGTAACTATACAGTGTATCCAGTAACTATACAGTGTATCCAGTAACTATACAGTGTAACAGGTAACTATACAGTGTATCCAGTAACTATACAGTGTAACAGGTAACTATACAGTGTAACAGGTAACTATACAGTGTAACCAGCAACTACAGTGTATCCAGTTAACTATACAGTGTATCCAGTAACTATACAGTGTAACAGGTACTATACAGTGTATCCAGCAACTATACAGTGTATCCAGTAACTATACAGTGTATCCAGTAACTATACAGTGTAACAGGTAACTATACAGTGTATCCAGTAACTATACAGTGTAACAGGTGACTATACAGTGTATCCAGTAACTATACAGTGTAACAGGTGACTATACAGTGTATCCAGTAACTATACAGTGTATCCAGTAACTATACAGTGTAACAGGTGACTATACAGTGTATCCAGTAACTATACAGTGTAACAGCTGACTATACAGTGTATCCAGTAACTATACAGTGTAATAGGTGACTATACAGTGTATCCAGTAACTATACAGTGTAACAGGTGACTATACAGTGTATCCAGTAACTATACAGTGTAACAGGTGACTATACAGTGTATCCAGTAACTATACAGTGTATCCAGTAACTATACAGTGTAACAGTAACTATACAGTGTATCCAGTAACTATACAGTGTATCCAGTAACTATACAATGTATCCAGTAACTATACAGTGTATCCAGTAACTATACAGTGTATCCAGTAACTATACAGTGTAACAGTAACTATACAGTGTAACAGGTGAGATTATATAAGAGGCATCATCAGAGCTCCAGTTGAGGTGCGTAATTTGATCAACTTCTGGAGGAATTTTGTTATTTCTTCACCAAAAATGGCAAGTTGGGAGTGCTTTAGAATCGTCTCATTGAGACGATTCTAAAGAACTCACAACTTGCCATTTTTGGTGAAGAACTAAGAAAAATACCTTGAATATTTGGTCAAATTACGTATCTTAACTCGAGCTCTGATCATACAAACATACAACATCATCTGAGAATGGTCAACAACACAATGTACAAAATTGTCCACAGAGGATTAGACGTTGATAACGGCAGGAAACGGTATTATAAAGGGACAATAACAAATGAATGATGGAATTTGGTACCAACCAGTGTCTTTCCAGACGAGTCGGCAGCATTGCGTCTGTCCAGGAACATCGTGTCTATTTCATTGTTGTCCTCTGTCAATAACTTGGCCCGTTCTCCTGATTTCTGCAATGTTAACATTAAACCCCCAGGCAGGTGTTAGTGATATCACGGTAGAGAACCTGACAGAATGTGCTGCAGGCTCATCAAACCCTTTCAACACCACAGGCATGAACTTTTCTGTACTGGCAAACAGTGTAGATGCAGATGAGCCGGCTCGTGACGAGCCATCTCATCAGGATCTGCACTTTTTGCAGGTAATTTTCATATTTTGGAGAGCAAAAACACCTCCTTTTCATAAATGGACTAGTCTGAAATCATTTTGTGAGGATTGATCGGTTGCAAAATTAACATATCAAAGTCCATTCCAGTTACTTAGGGGTGAAAGGGATAAAGGCACTGACAAACATAGACAGTGATGAAACAGAACAGGAAATAGTTTTAATTGTAGATTTGTATCGTATCTCTGAAGCCAACAGAACATATAAGTCACTTGTAAAAAATGTGATTGGTAAAACAAATGTTTATAATACTGAACAAGAGTGCCGTAAGTCACAAAATACGCCCGTCGAAGATGGGCCAGACAGCGAAAATGCAGAAATGTGAAGCTGTCACCAAGGCAAGAAACATTAATGAGAATTTGAAAATCTATAGCATTATTTCTTCCTCTTGTTGTGATAAACAGGTATACTAATTTAGGTAGAGATGTGTAAAGTAACAAGAGCTGTAGGAGAACAGCATAGCTCGACTACGAGGGTTGTCGATGTACACATAGCTTAAGTTACCACAAAAAAATTACCTACAAACAAGTGGCCGCGGCCTGCATAAAAACCTTAACCAAGGTTGACTAAAAACCTTAACCAAGGGAAATTAAGTAAGTAATTCAAGGTTAAATGTAGGTCAATGTGGGCCGCAAGGCCTGCAAAAACCTTACCAAGGTTGACTAAAAATAAACGCAAGGGAAATTAAGTAAGTAATTCAAGGTTAAATGTAGGTCAATGTCAGATATAGGTCAGGGGTTATTGATGTACATCACTCGGAGATGAAGTTTTCCAAGTATGGTTGCTGTAGGCCCAGGAATATTCCATATACAAGCTTGACTAAAAACCTAAACCGAGGGGAAATAAGAAAGTAATCCAAGGATAAAAGTAGGTCAAGGTCAAATATAGGTCAGGGATTATTGATGTACATCACTAGGAGATGAAGTTGTCCAAGTATGGTTGGTGTAGGGCCAGGAGTATTGCATCTACAAGCTTGATTAAAAATCTTAACCAAGGAGAATTAAGTAAGTAATTCAAGAGGAAATGTAGGTCAAGGTCAAATATAGATCAGAGGTTATTGATGTACATCGCTATGAGAAAAAGTTGTCCAAGTATGGTGTCTGTATGCAGACTAGTATTCCATGTATAAGCTTGACTAAAAACCTTAACCAAGAGGAATTAACTATGTAATTCAAGGTTAAATGTAGGTCAAGGTCAAATATAGGTCAGGGGTTGTTGATGTACATCACCAGGAGATGAAATTGTCCAAGTATGGTGGGTGTAGGGCCAGGAGTATTCCATATACAAGCTTGACTAAAAACCTTAACCAAGGCGTGACGGTGACGCCGACGCCGACGCCGACGCCGGGGTGACAACATAAGCTCTACTTATTCTCCGAATAGTCGAGCTAAAAATTATATAGAATTGGATACAAAAATGTAGAAAAAATGGCTAAGTTATCAAGGTGATATTTTTGTTAAAAAATATTTTTTGGGCATAAAGACACCAAGATACACATCTTCAATATGTGTAGAAGACGTGTGTATAGTTTCAGATCGATTGACTGAACGATTTCAGAGGAGTTGTGTACACAATCGATGCAGTTTTTCTGACCGCCACCCGTCCGCCCGCCCCACGGTAAAACATAATACGTACGTATAAAAATAATAACAGGCGTTTGCAACATTATTTTTTTTAATCGATGGTTACTAAATTACACTGGCATCTATAATGGGAAATTCTTTCTAAAGTTGGTGTAGTATTATTTATTATCATTTCACAACAAAATGTAAAGGAATTTCCAAATATTTCCTTACTGGTTTATGTACAGCAAAAATGCCCAATTATGCCAAGACATATTATCCCCCCTGTGTATCTCAGACAGTTTATGATAGTATGTACTTGAATATTATTAGTTTTTGGAAATTCCATCAAATGCAATGGTGCGATTGATTGGTACATGTCATTTACTGCACATGAAGCGACACACCAGTAGCCGATTTCATCAAAATTGTAAAGTATACTTATCTAGCAAAGTATACTTTGAGGGAGAAATCATTTATTTTTCCCAAAATGCATTATTTCATATAGAACTAACCACTGCATATATTTGATGATTAAAAGTGTGCAGAATTATTATACTGACTTTATTACATTATCACAGCCAAAATGGCTGTAATAATGTAATAAATTCAGTATAATAACAAGAAACGAGGCAAAGCCACGAAGGCCAGGTTTTTTCCAAGCATGGACACTTGGATAACATAATTATACCCACTTTTTGTAGACTAGATGGCCGTGGCCTGCATGTCGCGCCTTGGGGCGAGGCATGGACACTAAAAAAATAGATATAGTAGATGGAAAAACTTTAACGAAAAAATTTAACCGGACACACGGACGTACGGACGGACGGACGGACGGACGGACGGACGCCAAAATGCCGACGATATCGCGCTTTCCGCAAGCAGGTGCGACAATGATGATAAACACCCATGTGAAGTATCAAGGTAATGGGTGAAGCAGTTGCAGAGATATAGTACACGAAAAAACTTTAACAAATAAATTAAAAGTAATTTGACCTTGACATTGCGCACAGGGTGGGCCGCACGGTTGGGGGTTGGGGGTTAGAATGAAAAATATGGACGATGATAAACACCCATGTGAAGTTTCAGGTAATGGGTGAAAGCAGTTGCAGAGATATAGTATAACGAAAAAGTTTTAACCAAAACATTTAACCAGACGTACACTAAAAAGTTAACGTTGAAAATGGCTAAGTCAATTACGTAGAAATAATAGGTGAAGGTAAAAAAATGGTCACATGTTGGATAGTTGTATGTGGTAGGCACCCCTTGGTTATGAAGCTGTGAAAGTTTGGTGGTCCTAGGTGGTACAGTACCAAAGAAATGGACTTAAACACGAAAACTTAACATTGTAAACGCGAAAACTTAACATTGAAAATGGCTAAGTCGACTGCGCAGAAAAAATGGGTCAAGTTAAAAACAAGAAACGAGGCAAAGCCACGAAGGCCAGGTTTTTTCCAAGCATAGACACTTGGATAACATAATTATACCCACTTTTTTGTAGACTAGATGGCCGTGGCCTGCATGTCGGCGCCTGGGGCGAGGCATGGACACTAAAAAAATAGATATAGTAGATGGAAAACTTTAACAAAAAAAACTTTAACCGGACACACGGACGACGGACGGACGTATGCCAAAATGCTGACGATATCGCGCTTTCCGCAAGCAGGTGTGACAATGATGATAAACACCCATGTGAAGTATCAAGGTATTGGGAGTGAAGCAGTTGCAGAGATATAGTACACGAAAAAAACAAAATTTAACAAAAAAAATTCAAAGTAATTTGAACTTGACATAGGGCACAGGATCGCGCTTTCCGCAAGCAGGTTGCGACAATGATGATAAACACCCATGTGAAGATATCAAGGTATTGGGTGAAAGCAGTTGCAGAGATATAGTACACTTGAAAAAAAAAAACTTTAACAAAAAAATTCAAACGTAATTTGACCTTGTCATTGGGCACGAGGAAAAAATCGCGCTTACTTTCCGCAAGCAGGTGCGGACAATGATGATAAACACTCATGTGAAGTATCAAGGTATTGGGTGAAGCAGTTGCAGAGATATAGTACACGAAAAAAAAATTCAACAAAAAAAAAATTCAAAGTAATTTGACCTTGACATTGGGCACAGGGGGCCGCACGGTTGGGGGTTAGAATGAAAATATGGATGATGATAAACACCCTTGTGAAGTTTTCAAGGTAATGGGCGAAGCAGTTGCAGAGATATAGTATAACAAAAAAGTTTTAACCAAAAAAACTTTAACCAGACGTACGTTAAAAAGTAACGTTGAAAATGGCTAAGTCAATTACGTAGAAATAATAGGTGAAGGTAAAAAAATGGTCACATGTTGGATAGTTGTATGTGGTAGGCACCCCGTTGGTTATGAAGCTGTAAGAAAGTTTGGTGGTCCTAGGTGGTACAGTACCAAAGAAATGGACTTAAGCACGAAAAACTTAACATTGTAAACGCGAAAACTTAACATTGAAAATGGCTAAGTCGACTGCGCGGAAAAAAATGGGTGAAGTTAAAAAAAAAGTAACATGTTGGATAGTGATATGTGGTGGGTACCCTTGATTATGAAGCTGTGAAAGTTTGGTGGTCCTAGGTGGTACAGTACGAAAGAAATTGACTTAAACACGAAAACTTAACATTGTAAACGCGAAAACTTAACTAACATTGAAAATGGCTAAGTCGATTACGCGGAAAAAATGGGTGAAGTTAAAAAAAAATAAAAAAAATAACATGTTGGATAGTGATATGTGGTGGGCACCCCTTGATTATGAAGCTGTGAAAGTTTGGTGGTCCTAGGTGGTACAGTAACAAAGAAATGGACTCAAACACGAAAACTTAACATTGATTGTGGACGCCGCCCGCCGGCCCGCCGCCCGCCCGCCCCCCGCCCGGCTTTCGCCAATCCAATAGCCTGGATTTTTTTTAAAAAAACCTGGCTAAAAAAGTAACATGTTGGATAGTGATATGTGGTGGGCACCCCTTGATTATGAAGCTGTGAAAGTTTGGTGGTCCTAGGTGGTACAGTACCAAAGAAATGGACTTAAACACGAAAACTTAACATTGTAAACGCGAAAACTTAACATTGAAAATGGCTAAGTCGATTACGATGGAAAAAAATGGAAAAAAAATGTGAAGTTTAAAAAAAAATAACATGTTGGATAGTGATATTGGTGGGCACCCTTGATTATGAAGCTGTGAAAGTTTGGTGGTCCTAGGTGGTACAGTAACAAAGAAATGGACTCAAAACACGGAAAAACTTAACATTGATTGTGGACGCCGTCCCGCCCCGCCCGCCCGCCCTGCCCGCCCGCCGCTGCCGCCCGCTCCGCCCGGCTTTTGCCAATCCAATAAAGCTGATTTTTTTTCAAAAAACCTGGCTAAAAAAGTAACATGTTGGATAGTGATATGTGGTGGGCACCCCTTGATTATGAAGCTGTGAAAGTTTGGTGGTCCTAGGTGGTACAGTACCAAAGAAATGGACTTAAACACAAAAAAACAATGGACTTAAAACACGAAAACTTAACATTGAAAACGCGAAAACTTAACATTGAAAATGGCTAAGTCGACTGCGCTGAAAAAATGGGTCAAGTTAAAAAAAAAGTAACATGTTGGATAGTGATATGTGGTGGGCACCCCTTGATTATGAAGCTGTGAAAGTTTGGTGGTCCTAGGTGGTACAGTACCAAAGAAATGGACTTAAACACGAAAACTTAACATTGAAAACGCGAAAACTTAACATTGAAAATGGCTAAGTCGACGGCGCGCCCGGCTTTCGCCAATCCAATAGCCTGGATTTTTTTTCAAAAAACCTGGCTAAAAATTTATAAATTTATCCTTAAATTGAAAATTTCTCCCTCAAAGTATACATTTTGTACTTTGCTAGATAAGTATAATTTGCAATGTTGGTGAAATAGGCTACAGATATTGAACATCTGAGACGACATTGCGACGCAGTCAGAATTGTATTAACCCTTAGACCACTACCCACAACAATTGTCGTCTGCTGTTGCTTTTATATCTTGCCTTATTTCTCAATAAAAACATGGTTTGACAGCACTTCAGAATCATTTCCAATGGAAATGATTCTGAAGTGCTGTCAAAGTAAATTATTCTAAAGTGTTGTCAAAGCATGTTTTTGATGATAAAAATGGAAAATAAACAGCAGACGACAAAAAAAAATAAGATAGTGGTCTAAGGGTTTATAATACTTCATCCAGCACATTCCTGCAGTCACAAAATGATCCGGAGCTCCAGATATGGGGTGAATTGGCGTATTTTACGCATTTATTTTAGCTGAATAAGCATTGCTTATCAACAGTGGGAGTACACAGCAATGCGAATGAAAATATGCATTGATTTTCAAATTGAGTAGTGAAAATACTGTAATAAAGACAAAAATGTACTTAGTTGAGCACGGTATTACAGTATAAACTAGATTGGTCAGTAAGCGAGGCTTACGGAATACGCCCCGAGTGGGCCCAGGTACCCCTAAAATATGTAAAAATTTCCAAGTGTGTGGGCTTGTGACCTTGACTCTGGGATTAGCGCGAGCGGCATGAACGTGAATTTGTCACAGGGTCGTAGAGGTCCATTGGAGCAATGAGTGTGTGAAATGTGAAGCAGATCCGAGCAAGGAAATAGAAGTTATAACCGATTTCTCTGATGTTAAGTTTTGTAAAGAGACTACCGTATAACCTCGAACTCGAATTAACGCCCCCGGAGGCGTTACATTTTACAAAAGGGGGGGCGTTTATTAGCCAGTAAAAACTAGATTGGTCAGTAAGCGAGGCTTACGGAATACCCCCCGCGTGGGCCCCTAAAATATGTACAAATTTCCAAGTGTGTGGGCTTGTGACCTTGACTCTGGGATTAGCGCGAGCGGCATGAACGTGAATTAGTCACAGGGTGGTAGAGGTCCATTGGAGCAATGAGTGTGTGAAATGTGAAGCAAATTCGAGCAAGGAAATAAAAGTTATAACCGATTTCTCTGATGTTAAGTTTTGTAAAGAGACTACCGTATAACCTCGAATTAACGCCCGCAGAGGCGTTACATTTTACAAAAGGGGGGGGGGAGGTAATTTGTCACAGGGTGGTAGAGGTCCCTTGGAGCAATGAGTGTGTGATATGTGAAGCAGATACGAGCAAGGAAATAGAAGTTATAACCGATTTCTCTGATGTTAAGTTTTGTAAAGAGACTACCGTATAACCTCGAATTAACGCCCCCGGATGCGTTACATTTTACAAAAGGGGGGGGGGGGGGGGGGGGGGGGTGGGGGGACGTTTATTAGCCAGTAAAAAAAAAGAAAAAAAAAGAAAAAAAAAAAGAAAAAAAAAGAAAAATAATTACCAAGGACCGCCAATTTCAAACACAAAATAAGGATTTAAGGATTATTTGTGTTTGAAATTGGCGGTCATTGGTAAAATTATTAATATATTTTTTTTTTATTTTGGGGGGGGGGGGGAGGGGGGGGGGGGGGGGGGCGTTTATTAGCCAGTGAAAAAAAAAAACAAATTTTTTTTTTACCAAGGACCACCAATTTCAAACACAAATAAGGATTTAAAGATTATTTGTGTTTGAAATTGGCAGTCATTGGAAAAAAAAATATTTTATTTGGTACGTTTATTAGCCATCTAAAAAAAAAAAAAAAAAAAAAAAAGAAAAAAAAAAAAAAAAAAAAAAGAAACAAAAAAAAAAAAAAAACCACCAATTTCAAACACAAATAAGGATTTAAGGATTATTGTGTTTGAAATTGGCGATCACTGGTAATAAAAAAAAAAAAAAATAATAAAAAAAAAAAAAAAACGAGTTATTTGGGGGGGGGGGGGGGCGTTTATTAAGGAGGGGGGGCGTTGTTAAGTCGAGGTTATAACGGTATGTATGTGACGTTGACCTCGAGATCAGCGGGGATTTGTCACAGCATATGAATATTAAGTATTTTCAATGAAAGAAATAGAAGTTATAATATATTTCTCTGATGTTAAGTTTTGTAAAGAGACTAAGTATGTGACCTTGACCTTGGGATCAGCGGGGTTGGACAGTCGTAGATTTGTGACAGCATGATAGTACAACCTTAGAGGAATGCACAAGTGAAATAATAAGAATTTTCAATGAAGGAAATAGAAGTTATAACTTATTTCTCTGATGTTAAGTTTTGTAAAGAGTATTTGACCTTGACATTGGGATCAGCGGGGGTTGGACGGTCATGGATTTTGCACAGCATGGTAGTAGAGCCTTACAGGAATGCATGTGTGAAATATTAAGCATTTTAGATGAAGTTATAACAATATTTCTCTAATGTTAAGTTTTGTAAAGAGACTAAGTATTTGACCTTGACCTTGGTATCAGCGGGGGTTGGATGGTCGTAGATTTGGCACAGCATGGTAGTAGAGCCTTACAGGAATGCATGTGTGAAATATTAAGCATTTTAGATGAAGGAAATAGAAGTTACAACAATATTTCTCTGATGTTAAGTTTTGTAAAGAGACTAAGTATTTGACCTTGGTATCAGCGGGGGTTGGATGGTCGTGGATTTGGCACAGCATGGTAGTAGAGCCTTACAGAAATGCATGTGTCAAATATTAAGCATTTTAGATGAAGGAAATAGAAGTTATAACAATATTTCTCTGATGTTAAGTTTTGTAAAGAGATTAAGTATTTGACCTTGACCTTGGGATCTGCGGGGTTGGACGGTCGTGGATTTGGCACAACATGGTAGTAGAGCCTTACAGGAATGCATGTGTGAAATATTAAGCATTTTAGATGAAGGAAATAGAAGTTATAACAATATTTCTCTGATGTTAAGTTTACGGACTAAGTATTTGACCTTGACCTTGGGATCTGCGGGGGTTGGACGGTCGTGGATTTGGCACAGCATGGTAGTAGAGCCTTACAGGAATGCATGTGTGAAATATCAAGCATTTTAGATGAAGGAAATAGAAGTTATAACAATATTTCTCTGATGTTAAGTTTACGGACGCACGGACGCACGGACGCACGGACAACCTGACTCCAGTATACCCCCCCACAACTCGTTGCGGGGGGTATAATAAGTGAATAAGTAATACTACACTCTAATAAATGAATGTTTTGATCTCATTTAATAATGAATAAAATCAATAATCCATTTTGAGCACATGATTAGAGAACATAATCAATGTTTTTTTCCTCATGGAGTATGATTTTGAAAAGTAACAGCTATTTTAATTTTTTGTCGTCTGCTGTTTATTTTCTATTTTCCATTTTTATCATCAAAAACATGCTTTGTCAGCACTTTAGAATAATTTACAACATGCTTTGACAGCACTTCAGAATCATTTCCATGGAAATGATTCTGAAGTGCTGTCAAACCATGTTTTTATTGAAAAATAAGGCAAGATATAAAAGCAACAGCAGACGACAATTGTTGTGAGTAGCGGTCTAAGGGTTAAATTTGATAATGAGGTACATTTTGTGAGTTGTATAATGATGGAGCGTGGATACGTACCTCCTCGATGAGCTTGCCACGCCCCTGTATCAGGGTCGGCTCTGAAACAGGATACACATTACTGTCGAGAGACTGTTGACAAATGAAGAGGCCAGTGGAAGGTGGTGGTTATGCAGAGATTCTGCTGGCGATCGCCACTTTCGCAATTGGCGATAAAAATAAACAATTGTCGATAAAAAATTACAATTTTCGAAAAAAATAAATAAACAAGAAACGAGGCAAAGCCACGAAGGCCAGGTTTTTTCCAAGCATGGACACTTGGATAACATAATTATACCCACTTTTTGTAGACTAGATGGCCGTGGCCTGCATGTCGCGCTTGGGGCGAGGCATGGACACTAAAAAAATAGATATAGTAGATGGAAAAACTTTAACAAAAAAACTTTAACCGGACACACGGACGTACGGACGGACAGACGGACGTATGCCAAAATGCGACGATATCGCTTTGTCCGCAAGCGGGTGCGACAATGATGATAAACACCCATGTGAAGTATCAAGGTAATGGGTGAAGCAGTTGCAGAGATATAGTACACGAAAAAACTTTAACAAATAAATTCAAAGTAATTTGACCTTGACATTGCGCACAGGGGCCGCACGGTTGGGGGTTAGAATGAAACTATGGACGATGATAAACACCCATGTGAAGTTTCAAGGTAATGGGCGAAGCAGTTGCAGAGATATAGTATAACGAAAAAGTTTTAACCAAAAAATTTAACCAGACGTACGTTAAAAAGTTAACGTTGAAAATGGCTAAGTCAATTACGTAGAAATAATAGGTGAAGATAAAAAAATGGTCACATGTTGGATAGTTGTATGTGGTAGGCACCCCTTGGTTATGAAGCTGTGAAAGTTTGGTGGTCCTAGGTGGTACAGTATCAAAGAAATTGACTTAAACACGAAAACTTAACATTGTAAACGCGAAAACTTAACATTGAAAATGGCTAAGTCGACTGCGCGGAAAGAATGGGTCAAGTTAAAAAACAAGTAACATGTTGGATAGTGATATGTGGTGGGCACCCCTTGATTATGAAGCTTGTGAAGGTTTGGTGTCCCTAGGTGGTACAGTAACAAAGAAATGGACTCAAACACGAAAACTTAACATTGATTGTGGACGCCGCCCGCCGCCCGCCCGCCCGGCTTTCGCCAATCCAATAGCCTGGATTTTTTTTAAAAAAACCTGGCTAAAAAAGTAACATGTTGGACAGTGATATGTGGTGGGAGGGCACCCCCTTGATTATGAGCTGTAGAAGTTTGGTGGTTCTAGGTGGTACAGTACCAAAAAAATGGACTTATTTAACACGAAAAACTTAACATTGGTAAACGCGAAAACTTAACATTGAAAATGGCTAAGTCGACTGCGCGGAAAAAATGGGTGAAGTTAAAAAAAAAAGTAACATGTTGGATAGTGATATGTGGTGGGCACCCCTTGATTATGAAGCTGTGAAAGTTTGGTGGTCCTAGGTGGTACAGTACCAAAGAAATGGACTTAAACACGAAAACTTAACATTGTAAACGCGAAAACTTAACATTGAAAATGGCTAAGTCGACTACGCGGAAAAAATGGGTCAAGATAAAAAAAAAGTAACATGTTGGATAGTGATATGTGGTGGGCACCCCTTGATTATGAAGCTGTGAAAGTTTGGTGGTCCTAGGTGGTACAGTCACAAAGAAATGGACTCAAACACGAAAACTTAACATTGATTGTGGACGCCGCCCGCCGCCCGCCGGCGGCGCCCGCCGCCCGCCGCCCGCCGCCCGCCCGCCCGGCTTTCGCCAATCCAATAGCCTGGATTTTTTTTCAAAAAACCTGGCTAAAAATAAACAAAATTTAAAAAAAAGTTTTGAAGTGGCGATTTTTTTATTTTCCCCAGCGGAATCCCTGTGTATGGGCAGTTTGAAACTTTATTTATAGACGGGTTTAACGTCCCAGCAACAGCTAAGGTCATATAGAGACGGGACCACAGTTTAAAGTCTCATCCGACAGACCGATGGGATAGAAATAGTATGTAAGTATTTTCAAGCTTGTGAGGATTGAACTCCTAACCATGAGAGTTAGCCTCGTCATTCTACTTCAATTGGAATGAAAACTGGATTTCAGTTGCGAGTTCACTGATTAAGTGAAATGGTTTTACACGTCAGTATTGAATTGGTGTCAACCCTTAAACGCAGAAACCAAATATTGTTATCAGCTGTTTTTAATTCTCAACTTATTATTTAACAAAAACATGTTTTGGCAACACATGGGAATTGTCTCCATGTAACCTCACGAAAAACTTTCACTCAGCAGCGCCAGTGAGATCACGTACCAACGAGTGTGTTGATCAGGGCCGTCGTGCCGGGGTACACCATTCTCCTCCCAAACGTGTGTACACACATATAGCTGCAAACAACAGGAGACAGATTGATTGGTTGATGATTGATTGATCTATCTTTGATGAATATGGAGTAAGGTCCCAATTGACAACCTGGAGACCATATGACAGATACAGTTGTTTCTGTCAAAATGTTCCGGGTTTATACGTGTACAAAGTGTTGTGCGTTGCGTATCCGTGGAGTTTCCGTTAGTTGCGTTTCAAACCGTGTGTCGTCTACGTGTAATACGTTTTCGGCCATGCGTTGCGTTTCCCCACTCTTGCGCATGCGCGAAAGTCGAACAAACCGTGTTCAACGCATTGAGTTTCAAAAGCGTGTAATCCGTGTACAACGGTTGTAAACGTATACAACGGTTGTAAGCGTATACAACGCTAAGGTAAACCGTTTTAAACGATTTAACACTTTCTTTGACGAACGGTTACACGCATCTACATGTACACAGCACCGTACAGATGAAACCGTGTTATACGTATAACACGTTTCCACGGGTTTTAACGCATTACACATTTTGGTATGCCAACCTTGTATCGCGTAGAATGCGCATGCTCTGATCGTTCTTCGTGTGTGTATATATACTTCTAGACTCACTGCAGGGCTTCTAACATTTTCAGTTTTCCGGTTCTGGCCCGATTTTTGAACTCTCAGACCGATTGAGATTTGAAAACTAGTCTAAAAAAAATCGGTCCGAGAAAAATTGCCAGTCGGCTGCTATTTCGCTATAAACCTTGTAAATTTACCGGTTTTGACCACCAAGTAATTTATGACACATATCCGCGGGCCATATCCGTGTTAAACCAGTGTGCAGCTCGCTGTGTATTCAGTTTCTCCAAATATCGATTAATCTTAACACACGCGTGGGACAGGTGTATAGCGGATTAGTGACTGAAATAGACTGGCTTCAGCCTAAAGATAATATGAGAGTTCCTGGACTCGCCATTTCTGATGATGTTAAAATAAAATAAAGAAACCATGCACTGTGTTTATCTGTGTTCGTAATATTTAACCCCAATTAACTGACACAGACTATCGGCCCGGGCTATTCCATATTAAGTTAGGAACTGTTACATTACGCTGTATTAGGCGTCATTTTTGTGTACATAAAATGTACATAGGAATGCCGCAGATCCTGATGAGCCGGCTCACGTGATCTACAATTCTCAAACATTTTGATAAACGACAAGGTACATCTGTCGTGTTAAAAGCGTGACTCATTAGTCATCAGGGATTAGGGATCAATTGAAGTGCTAAATCACACCGCCGATGTACTTTGAACTCGATCTGAGGGTATGTATTCGCGATATTTTAAAAGGGACGAAACAAGGACGCCTCGAAGAGATCGGGGCCGAACAGGTATTTGTGTTAAAACGTGTAACCGTTGTACACGTTTCAACGCTTTCATATAGCTACATGCTTCCAGGTAAAGCGTTGTACACGTTTCAACTCTTTCACCTCGCTACATATGTATACGCCAAAGCGTGTTATACGCCTTGAAGCTAAACGTATTACACGCTTTAAAACTAAACGGTTTGACAATGTGTATTACACGTGTACGAACCGTATTATACGTTTAAACAAAGTATACAACGCTTTTAAACTAAACGGTTTGACAATGTGTATTACACGTGTACGAACCGTATTATACGTTTAAACAACGTATACAACGCTACAGCAAACCGTTGCGTTCGCGTTGAG
Source organism: Conchocele bisecta (assembly GCA_029237695.1). Classification (NCBI taxonomy): domain Eukaryota; kingdom Metazoa; phylum Mollusca; class Bivalvia; order Lucinida; family Thyasiridae; genus Conchocele; species Conchocele bisecta. Next base: position 20,320,718 of record CM055271.1, on the reverse strand, counting down.
TTTGCAAGTGTTGTCTACGGTGGAACAAAAACGGAGAATGCACTGTACACAGAACGATATAACTGGTTGGCAACAGAAGCTATGGAAGACTTATACACAGAATAGTACGGGTAGCGGCCTGTGGTGTTTGTGATGATTGTACTGCTGTATTCGCTGAAGCTGCTACATTTTTACAGCTACGTAAACAGAGCAAACATCGGTTGTTGTTTTGTTATAAAATGTGTCGGTGACTGGCAGGGTTCCCCCAGATTCAGTGGTAGAATTGAAGGCTATTCAAGGCTTTTCAAGGCCATATTTTCAGTGTTTCAAGGCCAAAAAAAAATAATAAAATAATTTAAGGCTGTTCAAGGCCCATTCGGAGTTTACAGTATAAACTAACCACAAGGTGTCCCTCCGTCCCTCCCGCCCTTGGACAAAATACATTGTGCTTCTTTGGGGGAGGGAGTTCTGACATTTTCTGGAATAAACCTATGACAGAGAATTGAAGAAGACGAATATAGATGCCATACTATATCCAAAACAAGAAACGAGGCAAAGCCACGAAGGCCAGGTTTTTTCCAAGCATAGACACTTGGATAACATAATTATACCCACTTTTTGTAGACTAGATGGCCGTGGCCTGCATGTCGCGCCTTGGGGCGAGGCATGGACACTAAAAAAATAGATATAGTAGATGGAAAAACTTTAACCAAAAAACTTTAACCGGACACACGGACGAACGGACGGACGTATGCCAAAATGCCGACGATATCGCGCTTTCCGCAAGCAGGTGTGACAATGATGATAAACACCCATGTGAAGTATCAAGGTATTGGGTGAAGCAGTTGCAGAGATATAGTACACGAAAAAACTTTAATAACAAAAAAATTCAAAGTAATTTGAACTTGTCAATAGGGCACAGGATCGCGCTTTCCGCAAGCAGGTGCGACAATGATGATAAAACACCCATGTGAAGTATCAAGGTATTGGGTGTGAAGCAGTTGCAGAGATATTGTACACGAAAAAAAATTAACAAAAAAATTCAAAGTAATTTGACCTTGACATTGGGCACAGGATCGCGCTTTCCGCAAGCAGGTGCAACAATGATGATAAACACCCATGTGAAGTATCAAGGTATTGGTTGAAGCAGTTGCAGAGATATAGTACACGAAAAAACTTTAACAAAAATAAAAAAATTCAAAGTAATTTGACCTTGACATTGGGCACAGGATCGCGCTTTCCGCAAGCAGGTGCGACAATGATGATAAACACCCATGTGAAGTATCAGGTATTGGGTGAAGCAGTTGCAGAGATATAGTACACAAAAAAACATTTAACAATTAAAATTCAAAGTAATTTGACCTTTGACATTGGGCACAGGATCGCGCTTTCCGCAAGCAGGTGCGACAATGATGATAAACACCCATGTGAAGTATCAAGGTATTGGGTGAAGCAGTTGCAGAGATATAGTACACGAAAAAACTTTAACAACAAAATTCAAAGTAATTTGACCTTGACATTGGGCACAGGATCGCGCTTTCCGCAAGCAGGTGCGACAATGATGATAAACACTCATGTGAAGTATCAAGGTATTGGGTGAAGCAGTTGCAGAGATATAGTACACGAAAAAACTTTAACAAAAAAATTCAAAGTAATTTGACCTTGACATTGGGCACAGGGGCCGCACGGTTGGGGGTTAGAATGAAAATATGGATGATGATAAACACCCATGTGAAGTTTCAAGGTAATGGGCGAAGCAGTTGCAGAGATATAGTATAACGAAAAAGTTTTAACCAAAGAAATGGACTTAAACACGAAAACAAACATTGTAAACACGAAAACTTAACATTGAAAATGGCTAAGTCGACAACGCGGAAAAAATGGGTCAAGTTAAAAAAAAAGTAACATGTTGGATAGTGATATGTGGTGGGCACCCCTTGATTATGAAGCTGTGAAAGTTTGGTGGTCCTAGGTGGTACAGTAACAAAGAAATGGACTGAAACACGAAAACTTAACATTGATTGTGGACGCCGCCCGCCCGCCGCCCGCCCCCGCCCGCCCGGCTTTCGCCAATCCAATAGCCTGGATTTTTTTTCAAAAAACCTGGCTAATGATGTGCAAGGTCGCCAAATGACACCAGCACTGTGTGTGTCTGTGTGGGTGTGGGGGGGGGGGGGGCCCAATCAAACGTTGCACACTAATCCAATTGTACTACCCAATGATTTTCTAGGGCAAGTATTGCAGTTGCATAATATTCATTTTTTTATTGTCTTTAAGGACTGACTATATAGAATGACCTTTTGTTTCAAATGTAGTAGAATAATGCATGTGACTGAATATCATAATAAAGTATATCTGACCCTGTTCTTCTAAGAGTATATTTTACAGAGCATTGAGTTGCCATCTCCACCATTTTAATGTGTACATTCTATCGGACAGATTCACCACTTGGAGCATTTGACACCTACAGCCAATAATATGGCAGCAAATCTAATAAAATTTGGTGAAAAACGCCCCAGATATATAGGACAACACCGTCCTATAAATATTATTTCAGCAGACGACACAAAACGCTAGATATCTGAGCTACCATCACTCAAAATATGCAATGGACACTCTTGCAATGTGTAAAATGTCAAACTGATGCACTGTCTATTATTAGAAGTACATCTGACACAGGTAAAAGCCATATTTACTCGCATCGCAGGCAAGTAGAAAGTAGTGACAATAAACTCAGATAACTGGTTACAAGTCACTGGAATCGATACAGTATGTACTATGTATGGTAATACAGGTACAGTCTTTACTGAATTCTCAAACATTTTAGCAAAGGGTCAACAAACCGTTCAGATATCAGACTGAATATAAAGTTGATGAAAACAAGGCATAGCATGCTGTTGTCTGATGTATATGTTTGTCATATTATTAGTGGTATGTGTCAAACGCAATAAGAGGTAAAACTGGCCAATGGCTTGTACACACTAAGATGCTGTGTGGGATATAGTAAGAAGAAAATGTTCACATGTATGTTATGCATCCCATCACCTGTACGAAGCAATTATGCATGAATTATTGGATTATCAGGGGCCCCACGGGTCCTTAATCACAAATTTCATATAAAAATCTCAGCTAAATAGCTGTATAAACCATTTATGAGACGATATCAAAACAAGTGTGCATTTATATAATATAACGCATCGAAATATTGATACGGAAATAGATAATGCAGAGATTCTAGAATGTTGTCCGTTTACCCCATCCATCAAAAACAATCATTAGCACCGATATAGGCCTGCTGTTTTTCGCCATCACATGGCAATGTGTTAATTTTCTTACAGAATTGCAGGAGATTCAAGGCCCTATAGTGAAATTCATGGAATTTCAAGGCCGTAAATGGCATTTTGTCAAATTCCATATTTTCAAAGACCTGTGGGAATCTTGACTGGAGAAATGGGGCTTATAGGAGCTTTTATGATCACTGTAGGCCCAGATCAAACAGCACACACATGTAGCCTAGTAACAATCTATATTGCCTGTTAGAAGCACGACGGGGGTTTCATTGATCGAATGGTGAAAAGTGCATATCCTGATCAAACTGTGCAGATGCACAGGCTGCTCTGGATCTACATAGGTTGCAAAACCCATAAGCCATATTTTGTTAGTCACAGCCACAAATTACTTTTAGTGAAATTTATTTATTTCAGGAAACACATCCAAATATTGACTTGTAGCTTTCAAAAGATGATATAAGTGCCACCGGCTGACAGCAGACACCTCAGTAAATGTGCAACCAGTTTCACCCCAGATTAGTCTGCAACATGTAATATTAAGCACATGTGGCTGTGACTGGAGAAATGTAGCTTAGAGGCTTTGCGACCAGTGAAGATCCAGATCAGCCTGTGCATCCATACAATCTGCATTGTTTGCCATTCCATCAATGAAACACCTGTCATGCTACTTACAAGTACTACATGAGTATTTTTGATCAGGAGCTACACTGGTCACAAATCCCATAAGCCCCATTTCTCCTGTCAGTCACATATATGCTGTTCACCATTCAGTCACTGTACTAGCCGTACCAGCTTCCATTAGGTGTGTACAGTGGGAACCCGATACAACAGTTTTATTACCTCAGTAAGTCGAATGGCAGCGTCCACAATGACATGCCTGGGTCTCCCGAACTGCCTGTCTGTACCTTCACCTTCTTGGCCTCACTGGAATTGAGGGATTCATTGATGCATGGGTTATTTCACTGATGGATTTATTGATTTATGGATTCATCAACTCATTGACTGAGGGGTTAATTGACTGATTGGTTATTTGACTGATGGATTAAATTACTGATGTATTTCTTGACAGACTGGTTCATTGACCGAGATGGGTTCATTAACTGATGGATTCATTGGCTGATGCATTAATTGGCTGATGCATTCATTGACTGATGTATTCATTGGCTGATGGGTTCATTGATTGACGGATTTACTGACTGATGGATTTGTTGACTGATGGACATTGACAGATGGATTCATTGATGGGTTCATTGACTGATGCATTAATTGACTGATGGGTTCATTGGCTGATGCATTCATTGACTGATGCATTCATTGACTGATGGATTTACTGACTGATGGATTCATTGACTGATGGGTTCATTGACCGATGGATTCATTGACTGGTGGATTCATGGACTGATGGATTTACTGACCGACTGACTAGTTGATTGATTGGGGTTTTAAATCAGTTTAACAACAAGGTCATATACAGGTGTTTGGTTGACTGATCAGTGGCCAAACTATTGGCTGATCAGTGGCCGAACCTTTGGCTGATCAGTGGCCGAAACTTTGGCTGATCAGTGGCCTAACTATTGACTGATCAGTGGCCGAACCTTTGGCTGATCAGTGGCCGAACCTTTGGCTGATCAGTGGCCGACCTATTGACTGATCAGTGGCCGAACTATTGGCTGATCAGTGGCCGAACTATTGGCTGATCAGTGGCCGAACTATTGGCTGATTGGCTGATCAGTGGCCGAACTATTGGCTGATCAGTGGCTGAACCTTTGGCTGATCAGTGGCCGAACTATTGTCTGACCAGTGGCCGAACTATTGGCTGATCAGTGGCCGAACCTTTGGCTGATCAGTGGCCGAACCTTTGGCTGATCAGTGGCCAAACTATTGACTGATCAGTGGCCGAACTATTGGCTGATCAGTGGCCGAACCTCAGGCTGATCAGTGGCCGATTCTTTGGCTGATCAGTGGCCGAACTATTGGCTGCAGTGGCCGAACAATTGGCTGATCAGTGGCCGAACTATTGGCTGCAGTGGCCGAACAATTGGCTGATCAGTGGCCGAACATTTGGCTGATCAGTGGCCGAACCTTTGGCTGATCAGTGGCCGAACCTTTGGCTGATCAGTGGCCAAACTATTGACTGATCAGTGGCCGAACTACTGGCTGATCAGTGGCCGAACTATTGGCTGATCAATGGCCGAACCTCTGGCTGATCAGTGGCCGATTCTTTGGCTGATCAGTGGCCGAACTATTGGCTGCAGTGGCCGAACAATTGGCTGATCAGTGGCCGAACATTTGGCTGATCAGTGGCCGATTCTTTGGCTGATCAGTGGCCGAACCTTTGGCTGATCAGTGGCCGAACTATTGGCTGACCAGTGGCTGAACTATTGGCTGATCAGTGGCCGAACTATTGGCTGATCAGTGGCCGAACCTTTGGCTGATCAGTGGCTGAACCTTTGGCTGATCAGTGGCCAAACTATTGACTGATCAGTGGCCGAACTATTGGCTGATCAGTGGCCGAACTATTGGCAGATCAGTGGCCGAACCTCTGGCTGATCAGTGGCCGATTCTTTGGCTGATCAGTGCCCGAACTATTGGCTGCAGTGGCCGAACAATTGGCTGATCAGTGGCCGAACATTTGGCTGATCAGTGGCCGATTCTTTGGCTGATCAGTGGCCGAACCTTTGGATGATCATGGGGCCGACATTGGCTGAACATGGCGAACTATTGGCTGATCAGTGACCGAACTTGGCTGATCAGTGGCCGAACCTTTGGCTGATCAGTGGCCGAACCATTTGGCTGATCAGTGGCCAAACATTTGGCTGATCAAGGCCGAACTTGGCTGATCAGTGCCGAACTATAGATCATGGCCAAACCTATGGCTGATCATGCCAAATCTTTGGGCTGATCATTGGCCGAACTTGGCTGCAGTGGCCGAACTTGGGCTATCATGGCCGAACTTTGGCTGATCCATTTGGCTATCGTGCCGAACCTTTGGCTGATCAGTGGCCGATCTTGGGCTGATCAGGACGCTATTTGGCTGATCAGTGGCCGAACTATTGGCTGATCATGGCCGAAACCTTTGGCTGATCATGCCGAACATTGGCTGATCAGTGGCCGAACTATTTGGCTGATCAGTGGCCCGAACCTTTGGCTGATCGGTGGCCGAACTATTGGCTGATCAGTGGCCAAAACTGGCTGAATCAGTGGCCAAACTTGGCTGATCATCCAACTTTTGGCTGATCAGTTTGCCGAACCATGTCTGGATCAGTGGCCGAACCTTGGCTGATCATGGCCGATTCTTTGGCTGATCATGGCCGAACCTATTTGGCTGCAGTGGCCAACATTGGCTATCAGTGGCCTAAACTATTGGTGCATGGCGAACATTTGGCTGATCATGGCCGAACATTGGCTGACATGGCCAACCTTTGGCTGATCATGGCGAACTAATTTTGGCTGATCGGTCCAAACCTGGCCGATCTTTTTGGCTATCAGTTTGCCAAACTTTGGCTGATCATGGCGAACTTTTTGGCTGACATGGGCCGAACCTTTGGCTGTGTGGCCGATTATTGGCTAACGTGGCCGAACTATGGCTCATGGCCAACATTGGCTGATCAGTGGCGAACATTGGAAGCAGTGGCCGATTGCTGATCATGGCCGAACATTTGCTGATCATGGCCGATTCTTTGGCTGACAGTGGCCCGAACTATTGGCCAGTGGCCCGAAACAATTGGCGATCATGGCCGAACATTTGGCTGATTCAGTGGCCGAATTCTTTGGCTGATCAGTGGCCGAACCTTTGGCTGATCAGTGGCCGGAACCTAATGCTAATCAAGTGGGTCCGACTATTGGCTGATCAGTGCCGAAACCTTTGGCTGATCAGTGGCCTAACCTTTGGCTGATCATGCCGAACTATTGGCTGATCAGTGGCCGAACTATTGGCTGATCAGTGGCCAACATTTGGCTGGATCGGTGGCCCTAACTATGACTGATCAGTGGCCGAACTATTGGCTGATCATTGGCCAACTATTTGGCTATTCATGGCCGAACTTTTGGCTGGATCAGTGGCCGGATTCTTGGCCTTGATCAGGGTGGCCATTTGGCTGATCAGTGGCTGATCATGGCCGGACCTTGGCTGATCAGTGGCCGATTCTTTGGCTGATCAGTGGCCGAACCTATTTGGCTGATCAAGGGATGGCCGAACTAAGGCCTGAATCAGTGGCCAAACTATTGGCTGATCAGTGGCGAAACTATTTTGGCTGATCAGTGGCCCGAATTTTGGCCTGATCATGGCCGGCCACTTTGGCTGATGGCAGTGAAAACGACCTATTGGCTGATCAGTGGCGAACCTTTGGCTGATCATGGCCGAAACTGGCTGATCAGTCGGCCAAACAATTGGCTATGGGCAGTGGCCTGAACTATTGGCTGATCAGTGGCCGGAGACATTGGCTGATCAGTGTTTCCGAACATTCTGGCTGATCATGGCCGAACGATTGGCGCAGTGGCCGAACTTTGGCTGATCAGTGGCTGAACTTGGTGCAGTGGCCGAACAATTTGGCTGATCAGTGGCCGAACAATTTTGGCTGATCAGTGGCCCGACCCTTCTTTGGCTGATCGGTCATGGCCGATTCTTTGCTGATCGGCAGTGCCGATTCTTTGGCTGATCAGAGTGGCCGACCTTTGGCTGATCAGTGCCCGAACCTTTGGCTGAATCATGGCCGACCCTTTGGCTGCAGTGGCCGAACTATTGGCTGATCAGTGGCCGAACTAATTGGCTGCAGTGGGCCGAACAATTGGCTATCATGGGCCGAACTATTGGCTGCAGTGGCCGAACAATTTGGCTGATCAGTGGCCGAACATTTGGCTGATCAGTGGCCGAATTCTTTGGCTGTAGTGGCCGAACCTTTGGCTGATCAGTGGCCCGAACTAGTGGCAGACCATGGCTGACTATTGGCTGATCATGGCCGAACTATTGGCTGATCAGTGGCCGAACCTTTTGGCTGATCAGTGGCTGAACCTTTGGCTGATCAGTGGCCAAACTATTGACTGATCAGTGGCCGAACTATTGGCTGATCAGTGGCCGAACTATTGGCAGATCAGTGGCCGAACCTCTGGCTGATCAGTGGCCGATTCTTTGGCTGATCAGTGCCCGAACTATTGGCTGCAGTGGCCGAACAATTGGCTGATCAGTGGCCGAACATTTGGCTGATCAGTGGCCGATTCTTTGGCTGATCAGGTGGGCCGACCTTTGGCTGATCAGTGGCCGAACTATTGGCTGACCAGTGGCTGAACTATTGGCTGATCAGTGGCCGAACTATTGGCTGATCAGTGGCCGAACCTTTGGCTGATCAGTGGCTGAACCTTTGGCTGATCAGTGGCCAAACTATTGACTGATCAGTGGCCGAACTATTGGCTGATCAGTGGCCGAACTATTGGCAGATCAGTGGCCGAACCTCTGGCTGATCAGTGGCCGATTCTTTGGCTGATCAGTGCCCGAACTATTGGCTGCAGTGGCCGAACAATTGGCTGATCAGTGGCCGAACATTTGGCTGATCAGTGGCCGATTCTTTGGCTGATCAGTGGCCGAACCTTTGGCTGATCAGTGGCCGACCTATTGGCTGATCAGTGGTCGAACTATTGGCTGATCAGTGACCGAACCTTTGGCTGATCAGTGGCCGAACCTTTGGCTGATCAGTAGCCGAGCTATTGGCTGATCAGTGGCCGAACATTTGGCTGATCAGTGGCCGAACTTTTGGCTGATCGGTGGCCGAACTATTGACTGATCAGTGGCCAAACTATTGGCTGATCAGTGGCCAAACTATTGGCTGATCAGTGGCCGAACTTTTGGCTGATCAGTGGCCGATTCTTTGGCTGATCAGTGGCCAAACCTTTGGCTGATCAGTGGCTGCATCGTGGCCGAAACCTTTGGCTGATCAGTGGCCGATTCTTTGCTGATCAGCGGCCGAACCTTTGGCTGATCAGTGGCCGAACTATTGGCTGATCAGTGGCCAAACTATTGGCTGATCAGTGGCTGAACTATTGACTGATCAGTGGCCGAACTATTGGCTGATCAGTGGCCGAACCTTTGGCTGATCAGTGGACGAACTATTGGCTGATCAGTGGCCGAACCTTTGGCTGATCAGTGGCCGAAACTTTGGCTGATCAGTTGCCAAACTATTGGCTGATCAGTGGCCGAACTATTGGCTGATCAGTGGCCGAACCTTTGGCTGATCAGTGGCCGATTCTTTGGCTGATCAGTGGCCGAACTATTGGCTGCAGTGGCCGAACAATTGGCTGATCAGTGGCTGAACTATTGGTTGCAGTGGCCGAACAATTGGCTGATCAGTGGCCGAACATTTGGCTGATCAGTGGCCGATTCTTTGGCTGATCGGTCAGTGGCCGATTCTTTGGCTGATCGGTCAGTGGCCGATTCTTTGGCTGATCAGTGGCCGAACCTTTGGCTGATCAGTGGCCGAACCTTTGGCTGATCAGTGGCCGAACCTTTGGCTGCAGTGGCCGAACTATTGGCTGATCAGTGGCCGAACTATTGGCTGCAGTGGCCGAACAATTGGCTGATCAGTGGCCGAACTATTGGCTGCAGTGGCCGAACAATTGGCTGATCAGTGGCCGAACATTTGGCTGATCAGTGGCCGATTCTTTGGCTGATCAGTGGCCGAACCTTTGGCTGATCAGTGGCCGAACTATTGGCTGATCAGTGGCCGAACTATTGGCTGATCAGTGGCCGAACCTTTGGCTGATCAGTGGCCGAACCTTTGGCTGATCAGTGGCCGAACCTTTGGCTGATCAGTGGCCAAACTATTGACTGATCAGTGGCCAAACTATTGGCTGATCAGTGGCCGAACTATTGGCTGATCAGTGGCCGAACCTCTGGCTGATCAGTGGCCGATTCTTTGGCTGATCAGTGGCCGAACTATTGACTGCAGTGGCCGAACAATTGGCTGATCAGTGGCCGAACATTTGGCTGATCAGTGGCCGATTCTTTGGCTGATCAGTGGCCAAACCTTTGGCTGATCAGTGGCCAAACTATTGGCTGATCAGTGGCCGAACTATTGGCTGATCAGTGACCGAACCTTTGGCTGATCAGTGGCCAAACCTTTGGCTGATCAGTAGCCGAGTTATTGGCTGATCAGTGGCTGAACATTTGGCTGATCAGTGGCCGAACCTTTGGCTGATCGGTGGCCGAACTATTGACTGATCAGTGGCCGAACTATTGGCTGATTAGTGGCCAAACTATTGGCTGATCAGTAGCCGAACTTTTGGCTGATCAGTGGCCGATTCTTTGGCTGACTCAGTGGTCCGAACCTGGCTGGGCGATCAGTGGCTGATCAGTGGCCGCAACCTTTGGCTGATCAGTGGCCGATTCTTTGGCTGATCAGCGGCCACAACCTTTGGCTGATCAGTGGCCGAACTATTGGCTGATCAGTGGCTGAACTACTGACTGATCAGTGGCCAAACTATTGGCTGATCAGTGGCCGAACCTTTGGCTGATCAATGGACGAACTATTGGCTGATCAGTGGCCGAACCTTTGGCTGATCAGTGGCTGAAACTTTGGCTGATCAGTGGCCAAACTATTGGCTGATCAGTGGCTGAACTATTGGCTGATCAGTGGCCGAACCTTTGGCTGATCAGTGGCCAAAGGTTCACAGTGGCCGAACCTTTGGCTGATCAGTGGCCGAACTATTGGCTGATCAGTGGCCGAACTATTGGCTGATCAGTGGCTGAACTATTGACTGATCAGTGACCAAACTATTGGCTGATCAGTGGCCGAACCTTTGGCTGATCAGTGGCCGAACCTTTGGCTGATCAGTGGCCGAACTATTGACTGATCAGTGGCCGAACTATTGGCTGATCAGTGGCCGAACCTCTGGCTGATCAGTGGCCGATTCTTTGGCTGATCAGTGGCCGAACTATTGGCTGCAGTGGCCGAACAATTGGCTGATCAGTGGCCGAGACTATTGGCTGCAGTGGCCACCGAACAATTGGCTGATCAGTGGCCGAACATTATGGCTGATCAGTGGCCGAACCCTTTGGCTGATCAGTGGCCGAACCTTTGGCTGATCAGTGCCAAACTAATTGACAGATCAGTGGCCGAACTACTGGCTGATCAGTGGCCGAACTATTGCTGATCAGTGGCCGAAACCTCTGGCTGATCAGTGGCCGATTCGTTTGGCTGATCAGTGCCTGCCGAACTATTGGCTGCAGTGGCCGAACAATTGGCTGATCAGTGGCCGAACTATTGGCTGCAGTGGCCGAACAATTGGCTGATCAGTGGCCGAACATTTGGCTGATCAGTGGCCGATTCTTTGGCTGATCAGTGGCCGAACCTTTGGCTGATCAGTGGCCGAACTATTGGCTGACCAGTGGCTGAACTATTGGCTGATCAGTGGCCGAACTATTGGCTGATCAGTGGCCGAACCTTTGGCTGATCAGTGGCTGAACCTTTGGCTGATCAGTGGCCAAACTATTGACTGATCAGTGGCCGAACTATTGGCTGATCAGTGGCCGAACTATTGGCAGATCAGTGGCCGAACCTCTGGCTGATCAGTGGCCGATTCTTTGGCTGATCAGTGCCCGAACTATTGGCTGCAGTGGCCGAACAATTGGCTGATCAGTGGCCGAACATTTGGCTGATCAGTGGCCGATTCTTTGGCTGATCAGTGGCCGAACCTTTGGCTGATCAGTGGCCGAACTATTGGCTGACCAGTGGCTGAACTATTGGCTGATCAGTGGCCGAACTATTGGCTGATCAGTGGGCCGAAACCTTTGGCTGATCAGTGGTCTGAACCGTTTGGCTGATCAGTGGCCAAAACTATTGACTGATCAGTGGCCGAGACTATTGGCTGATCAGTGGCCAGAACTAATTGCAGTCATGTGGCCGAACCTCTGGCTGATCAGTGGCCGATTCTTTGGCTGATCAGTGCCCGAACTATTGGCTGCAGTGGCCGAACAATTGGCTGATCAGTGGCCGAACATTTGGCTGATCAGTGGCCGATTCTTTGGCTGATCAGTGGCCGAACCTTTGGCTGATCAGTGGCCGACCTATTGGCTGATCAGTGGTCGAACTATTGGCTGATCAGTGACCGAACCTTTGGCTGATCAGTGGCCGAACCTTTGGCTGATCAGTAGCCGAGCTATTGGCTGATCAGTGGCCGAACATTTGGCTGATCAGTGGCCGAACTTTTGGCTGATCGGTGGCCGAACTATTGACTGATCAGTGGCCAAACTATTGGCTGATCAGTGGCCAAACTATTGGCTGATCAGTGGCCGAACTTTTGGCTGATCAGTGGCCGATTCTTTGGCTGATCAGTGGCCAAACCTTTGGCTGATCAGTGGCTGATCAGTGGCCGAACCTTTGGCTGATCAGTGGCCGATTCTTTGGCTGATCAGCGGCCGAACCTTTGGCTGATCAGTGGCCGAACTATTGGCTGATCAGTGGCCAAACTATTGGCTGATCAGTGGCTGAACTATTGACTGATCAGTGGCCGAACTATTGGCTGATCAGTGGCCGAACCTTTGGCTGATCAGTGGACGAACTATTGGCTGATCAGTGGCCGAACCTTTGGCTGATCAGTGGCCGAAACTTTGGCTGATCAGTTGCCAAACTATTGGCTGATCAGTGGCCGAACTATTGGCTGATCAGTGGCCGAACCTTTGGCTGATCAGTGGCCGATTCTTTGGCTGATCAGTGGCCGAACTATTGGCTGCAGTGGCCGAACAATTGGCTGATCAGTGGCTGAACTATTGGTTGCAGTGGCCGAACAATTGGCTGATCAGTGGCCGAACATTTGGCTGATCAGTGGCCGATTCTTTGGCTGATCGGTCAGTGGCCGATTCTTTGGCTGATCGGTCAGTGGCCGATTCTTTGGCTGATCAGTGGCCGCCGAACCTTTGGCTGATCAGTGGCCGAACCTTTGGCTGATCAGTGGCCGAACCTTTGGCTGCAGTGGCCGAACTATTGGCTGATCAGTGGCCGAACTATTGGCTGCAGTGGCCGAACAATTGGCTGATCAGTGGCCGAACTATTGGCTGCAGTGGCCGAACAATTGGCTGATCAGTGGCCGAACATTTGGCTGATCAGTGGCCGATTCTTTGGCTGAAATCAGTGGCCGAACCTTTGGCTGATCAGTGGCCGAACTATTGGCTGATCAGTGGCCGAACTATTGGCTGATCAGTGGCCGAACCTTTGGCTGATCAGTGGCCGAACCTTTGGCTGATCAGTGGCCGAACCTTTGGCTGATCAGTGGCCAAACTATTGACTGATCAGTGGCCAAACTATTGGCTGATCAGTGGCCGAACTATTGGCTGATCAGTGGCCGAACCTCTGGCTGATCAGTGGCCGATTCTTTTGGGTTCTGATTCAGATGGCCAACAACTATTGACTGCAGTGGCCGAACAATTGGCTGATCAGTGGCCGAACATTTGGCTGATCAGTGGCCGATTCTTTGGCTGATCAGTGGCCAAACCTTTGGCTGATCAGTGGCCGAACTATTGGCTGATCAGTGACCGAACCTTTGGCTGATCAGTGGCCAAACCTTTGGCTGATCAGTAGCCGAGTTATTGGCTGATCAGTGGCTGAACATTTGGCTGATCAGTGGCCGAACCTTTGGCTGATCGGTGGCCGAACTATTGACTGATCAGTGGCCGAACTATTGGCTGATTAGTGGCCAAACTATTGGCTGATCAGTAGCCGAACTTTTGGCTGATCAGTGGCCGATTCTTTGGCTGATCAGTGGTCGAACCTTTGGCTGATCAGTGGCTGATCAGTGGCCGAACCTTTGGCTGATCAGTGGCCGATTCTTTGGCTGATCAGCGGCCGAACCTTTGGCTGATCAGTGGCCGAACTATTGGCTGATCAGTGGCTGAACTACTGACTGATCAGTGGCCAAACTATTGGCTGATCAGTGGCCGAACCTTTGGCTGATCAGTGGACGAACTATTGGCTGATCAGTGGCCGAACCTTTGGCTGATCAGTGGCTGAAACTTTGGCTGATCAGTGGCCAAACTATTGGCTGATCAGTGGCTGAACTATTGGCTGATCAGTGGCCGAACCTTTGGCTGATCAGTGGCCAAAGGTTCACAGTGGCCGAACCTTTGGCTGATCAGTGGCCGAACTATTGGCTGATCAGTGGCCGAACTATTGGCTGATCAGTGGCTGAACTATTGACTGATCAGTGACCAAACTATTGGCTGATCAGTGGCCGAACCTTTGGCTGATCAGTGGCCGAACCTTTGGCTGATCAGTGGCCGAACTATTGGCTGATCAGTGATCAACTGATTGATTGATTATTTGATTGGTTGGTTGTTTGTTTTAATGGAGTATAATGGCCTGACAACAGCTAATGTCACTTTAGACCGGGGCAACAAGGTTGTACACCAAATTTCACCTGTATCTATCGGGGGTAAAATCCCAAAAGTCAGAACTGAACATTACATATAATCAGCCCTGTAAGTAGAATAATCTGACCTGGTGCCAGTTCCTCACCACAACAGTGTCACTTAGGCATACCCTCTAAAAGTAATAGTAACAGGAGCAATAATATTTCTAGTCTAAGGTGCAAATTCCTGGAGTCCATATCTTGTTTTAAATACAATAGGCTTGGGCCATAAGTTCTAGCAACGTATGCCGTAATTTGAATGAAGTGCTGCCGATAATGTTCACCGCCCATTATTCAGAAGTACCAGTGGGTACCAGAAAGTGCGAGAACTCATTCTATATAAAAACTAGAAATGGACGCTTGTCGACAAGCGCATGTGTATCCCCCTCTCCAGATACACAAGTAGTTTGAAAAAAGGGTGTTCGAGTTATGCTCCGGAGACAAAATCAGTGACGGAAAAACAAAGGGAGATAACTAAAAGATTAGTGACAAAAGAGTTGTCATTCTTGCGTGACACACCTTTAGGGTCGTGGTCTATGCATGTGTGAAGTTTCATGAAGGGTGTTCGAGTTATGCTCCGGACACGAAATCAGTGCACGAAACAAGAAAGGAAGATAACTAAGAAATTAACGACGCAAGAGTTGTCATTCTTACGTGCGACACACCTTTGGGTCGTCTTCTATGCATGTGTGAAGTTTAATAAACTAGAAAATGTGTTCATAGAACACGGATGTCCACATATCGCTTTGATAATAAATGAGGCCAAATTCCAAGTCAAAATTTTCTTTTACCTGAGCGTTAAAGTTTTTGAAGCACCAAGTATGTGACCTTGACCCTGGGCTTGGCGGGGGCAGGACGAACGTGGATTTGGCACAGGGCCGTAGAGGACCATTAGAGCAATGCATATGTGAAATATGAAGCTGATCCGTGAAAGAAAACAGAAATTATAAGATATTTACCCGAGCGTTAAAGTTTTTGAAGCACTAAGTATGTGATCTTAACCCTGGGCTTGGCGGGGGCAGGACGAACGTGGATTTGGCACAGGGCGGTAGAGGACCATTAGAGCAATGTGTATATGAAATATGAAGGAGATCGGTCGAAGGATGAAGAAATTATGAGACATTTACCCGAGTGTTAAAGTTTTGTGACGGACGGACGGACGGGACGACGGGAGGACGGGACGCACGTTCCTACGAATGAATACTTGTTGGGTTTTTACACTATAAAAATACCCAACAAGAGTACCCAACACTATCCTAACCCTACCCAATAAGATCCCCGTACGCTTACAACAAGTACCCATTCATGTGTGCGGACGGACGGACAAGGGTAACACTAAATACCCCCTCCACTATCGTGGTGGGGCATAAAAATATTACAAAGGGTGTTCGAGTTATGCTCTGGATACAAAATCAGAGCACGAAACAACAAAGGGAGATAAGTAAACAAGAATTCCGCAGAATCAAATGCCTCGCCTTGTCCAGCCTTGACCTCGAGCCTGGGCCCGAAAGCAATTTTCACTGGCCCGAACATATTATACAATTATTGACTAGTGAGCCATAGAATATCAGATTATATTCTATGGCTCACTAGTCAATAATTGTTTTATTATATGATAATAGTCTGTATATAGCACTTACGACCTTATTCTACTACACAAAATTGAAAAAGAATTTGAAAAAAAAAATGAAAAAAAAAAATGGAAAAAAAAGTTTAAAAATTAAAAATAACTAGAAATGGACGCTTGTCGACAAGCGCATGTGTATCCCCCTCCCCAGATACACAAGTAGTTTGAAAAAAGGGTGATCGAGTTATGCTCCGGAGACAAAATCGGTGACGGACAAAGGGAGATAAATAAACAATTAGTGATGCAAGAGTTGTCAATCTTGCGCGACACACCTTTAGGGTCTATGCATGTGTGAAGCTACTGGAGTGCAGAATTATTTGTTAATAGTCCTATATTTATGTACATATATCTGCACAGGTGCACATAATGCCACAATATTTTCAACACAGTCGACGGAAATGTAATATAGAATGTAAATAAAAAAAATAATGCTCGCTACTGGAGCCGAGAATTTTGTTTTTAATAGTCCTATATTTATCTACATATATCTGCACAGGTCCACATACTGCCACAATATTGTCAACACAGTTTAGGTAAATGTAATAATTTAGCTGTATAAATTACCTGTAATAAGTTAGTGGTAAGTTAAAAAATTTAAAAAGAATGTAAAAAAAAAGAATTTGAAAAAAAAGTTGAAAAATAAAAAATAATAATACTTGCTACTGGAGCCCAGAATTTTTTTTTAATTTTTTTTTAATAGTCCTATATTTATCTACATATATCTGCACAGGTCCACATAATGCCACAATATTTTCAACACAGTTTACGGAAATGTAATATACAAATTTTTTTTTGTTAAATAATGCTCGCAACTGGAGCCCAGAATTTTTGTTAATAGTCCTATATTTATCTGCATATATCTGCACAGGTCCACATACTGCCACAATATTGTCAACACAGTTTACGGAAATGTAATAATGTACCTGTATAAATTACCTGTAATAAGTTAGTGGTCAGTTAAAAAATTGAAAAAGAATGTAAAAAAAAAAATGGAAAAAAAAATTAAATTAAAAAAAAGAAAAAGAATAATGCTCCCTACTGGAGCCCAGAATGTTTTTTAATAGTCCTATATTTATCTACATATCATATATACACAGGTCCACATATTCCCACAATATTTTCAACACAGTTTACGGAAATGTAATATAATCATATTTACCTGTATAAATTACCTGTAAGTTGTCAGTGGTCAGTTGCACATGCTAGCACATGCACAGGTGAATAGTCTGTATATACATGTAGCACTTACCACCTTATGCTACTAGACAAAAATTGAAAAATAATTTGAAAAAAAAAAAGAAAAAAAAAAATGGAAAAAAAAAGTTTAAAAATAATAATGCTTGCTACTGGAGCACAGAATTTTTTTTTAATAGTCCTATATTTATCTACATATATCTGCACAGGTCCACATAATGCCACAATATTTTCAACACAGTTTACGGAAATGTAATATAATCATTTACCTGTATAAATTACCTGTAAGTGGTCAGTGGTCAGTTGCACATGCTAGCACATGCACAGGTGAATAGTCTGTATAAAGCACTTACGACCTTATGCTACTAGACAAAAATTGAAAAATAATTTGAAAAAAAAAATGAAAAAAAAAAAAAAAAAAAAAAAAAAAAAAAATGAAAAAAAAAAAAAAAAAAGAAAAAAAAAAGAAAACAAAAGAAAACAAAAATGAAAAAAAAAAAAAAAAAAAAAAAAAGTAAAAAAAAAAAGTTTAAAAATAATAATGCTTGCTATTGGAGACCAGATTTTTTTTTAATAGTCCTATATTTATCTACAAAAATCTGCACAGGTCCACATAATGCCACAATATTTTCAACACAGTACCCAATGTAGTGATTTACCTGTATAAATTACCTGGTCAGCAGTGGTCAACACTGGACATCTGCACATGCTAGCCCATGCTAGCACATGGTTCCCCCAGTTTCTTTTGTTCTCTCTACAGGTAAGGTGTACAGAGCACACGAGAAAAGGTGTACAGAGCAGACGAGAAAACATGCATTATTGTCCAGTTTGTAGAGTGCGCAAAACAAAAAAGGGAGATAACTCAAAAATTAGCTACGCAAGAGTTGTCATTCTTGTGCGCGACACACCTCCGGGTCGTGGTCTATGCATGTGTGAAGTTTCATGAAAATATTCCAAAGGGTGGTCGAGTTATGCTCCGGACAGGAAATCAGTGAGCGAAAACAAAAAAGGGAGATAACTCAAAAATTAGCTATGCAAGAGTTGTCATTCTTGTGCACGACACACCTTCGGTTCGTGGTCTAATTGAATGTGTTAAGTTTCATAAAAATATTCCAAAGGGTGGTCGAGTTATGGTCAATCAGTGCGCAAAACAAAAAAGGGAGATAACTCAAAAATTAGCTATGCAAAAGTTGTCATTCTTGTGCGCGACACACCTTCGGGTCGTGGTCTATGCATGTGTAAAGTTTCATGAAAATATTCCAAAGGGTGGTGGAGTTATGCTCCGGACACGAAATCAGTGCGAGAAACAAAAAAGGGAGATAACTCAAAAATTAGCTATGCAAGAGTTGTCATTCTTGTGCGCGACACACCTTCGGGTCGTGGTCTATGCATGTGTGAAGTTTCATGAAAATATTCCAAAGGGTGTTCGAGTTATGCTCCGGACAAGAAGTGTCTGCGGCGGACGCGGACGCGACGCGCTGTCAAATCCATAGTATCCCCCGATCGAGTCCGGGGGATACAATAACTACTTCTTTGTCGCTTATCAAAATCAGCGAATACATAATATAGCGTCTGTGTGACAGACTGATTGTAGTGTTACTATGAGGACGTCACCAAATTTATGATGTCATGACGTCACTTGACCAAGTAGAGACGTTTTGTACAAATGAATATATTGCTGATTTCACTGTTATCAATCAAGCAATTTGGAGTTGTTGTTTTTTCATCTTGTAGAGCACGTATTGGTCTTCAATAATTATATAGCATTTAGCAAAATTTCTGCTAGCTTTAGCTTCAAATTATTCTGATTAATACAAAAATTACTGTTGGAAAGCGAAATTTACGAAATAAAAAAATGACACAAATTTTGAACACGCAATTAAATTGCTATTCCATGGATGTATTTTGCTGGATCGAGTAGTATATAAGAGTCACAATGATACCATCATGCTGGAAGACACCGGCTATGCACGGCACCTTCCACAGCATGATGGTATCATTTGTGACTCTTATATACTACTACCGCGAGACCATATATTTATGACATGAGAAGATACACCCTATTAGAGATAAAAATCCCTACGTTATACTCAGTATATATATACAACATAATGGTTCTAGTTCAGTGTGCGTGGTTGAAGACAGGTAGTCACGAGAGATGTTTTCGTACCGGTATTTACGAATATTGCAAACATCACCGTGCATGGATGCGAAGAGGTTCCATTTCGCCTCGCCCATGTCGGCATTGTGGGGTAGGGACCAAAGCCGAGTCACTGCTATGTCCACCATGTGGTGGCACTCAGGCTACTCATCGAATGGTTAACAAGCGATTACGTGCTCGCAAGTATTATCGTTTAGTAATAATTCAAATCGGAAAGTCAGTTACAAAGATAGAATCGATCTAATAAGTCACGGTGTTTCTACAGCATTAAACACTGTAAAAAACATTATCAAACTAATTTTATAAAATTAGAAAATTGAACAGAAAAAACAAGTACCAATATTATTAGAGAAAATGGATAATACAATACAATTGGAATTGAAAGTTTTTAATGGCTGTGTTGAAGAAGTTTACGAAGAATACGGGGGTTATAATCCTGTATATAAATTCTATAAAATGAGAACACTAGGCGATATCGAATACATGAAATACCAGCGTAATTTATTACGCTCCGATAAAAACGTTGCATTTACAATATTATACCGGCAATTATGTCAACTATACAAGAGGCAAATACAAACATTAAGACGGATAATGCGTATCGGATATGAAACTAAGGTGTATTATATAAAACTATTAAAACCCAACGATTCGTTTACGAACGTACATTTCTACGATATCACTTATAAATTTATGTTGTAATCACAACACCAACCAGACGACAATGTTCCAATTACACGCGTTATGAAAATGTAAATTAGGTGTCCCACCTTACACGTATATTAAGTGTCCATTTATAGAGAGGTTTACACGATTACGTCTTCCGGGATGGAAAATAAACACACTGTAATATACACTTAGTGAGGGTTATATAGTTCACAAATTTCCGGGATGGTTCGTTAAATTTTAATAATAAAATTATTTATAATTTAAAGCTGAACACCCCCTATTATATAGAAAACATATTAATTAATATAATAAAATAATTAATAATAATCACCAGCAAAGTTAAGTTTATATACGAGAAATAAACACAGTTCGGTGTCGGGACGCCGGCATTAATATCTCAACAGTGAGATAAGTTTCGCCACATGTACTTCACTCTGGCCGCTCTGCACATTATAGCGGATGGAGGTAACGATGAGGTGGGGTCCGCGGCATCGGTCCAATGATGGGGTGTAGGAGATGTGAGTGTAACACACCTCGCTAAGCCGAAAAAATAAAAAAAAATAGAAGAAATTTAAGCGAAGGCTTAGCGGGGTGGACCCAGAAGGGTTTTGCTGGCGCGGGTTCGAGCCTCGGTGGAACCTAAAACTTTTTTTCTTTTTTTTCTTTTTAAATTGTTAATAATTTTCCTAAAATTAATTAATAACTTGTTTACTGCACCAATATAATTAATTTTATAATTTTCTTTAAATTAATTATAAAATGTGGCTGCCAATCGACGTTGACGTAAGTGCGTCAACGTAATGTAACGATCGGCTCTAGCCGTCGTTACACGAGGCCTACCAGGTCGCTGCCGGTCGTGAACAGCCCCAGTCTGAACATCGCCACGGTTTAAAATACATGTACTTTGAAGATGTGGTACATACATAGACAGAGCTACACCGGCTATAAAACAGGGACGTTTCTAGTTTTGTTGAGTATAGATTCCTCCACCAATCCTGGGGGATTAGATTTTCCCAAGTTCCTTCAGAACTTAACCCCCAATCGCGATTGTACTTCCAACAAAGGTTTATGATTATCGACGCAGTTACCGGACGATCTGGCGAGGGCATGTTGGAGATTGTCCGATATATTAGAATACATCGCATACGATGAACACACGCAAACTTAATACCAAACTATCGGTTCGCCTAACGCGCAAGCTAGCGAACGCGTACTATAGCCCCCGCGGCT
Organism: Conchocele bisecta; assembly: GCA_029237695.1. Lineage (NCBI taxonomy): Eukaryota > Metazoa > Mollusca > Bivalvia > Lucinida > Thyasiridae > Conchocele > Conchocele bisecta. Next base: position 20,299,177 of record CM055271.1, on the reverse strand, counting down.
ACTGGAAGGAACTCGCTGCCATCAAGAACCTCACGGCGGCGACCAAGGTTTCAGAAAACGCTGTCAAGGAATGGCTCAAGAAGCAGGCCATCTGGCAGATCTATTTACCCGCGCCTCACAATATTCCGCGTCCGAAATTCGACGTGCCGGTACCGAACCAAGTTCACCAAGCGGATCTCCTGTTTCGCCCTCACGATCGCGTCGGTCGTAAGACGTACAAGTACGCACTGACAATCGTTGACGTAGCGAGTCGTTATAAGGGGGCTGAGCCGTTGGCCACTAAAGAGTCTAAGGAGGTGGCCGAGGCTCTCTCCCGAATATATAAGAGGAGTCCTCTCAAATGGCCGAATCTTCTCCAGGTCGATCCCGGCCGCGAGTTCATGGGCGCGGTCTCTCATCTATTGTCTAAGCACGAAGTTTCTGTCGACCGGCCAGGCCGCGTCAACATCCACCGGACCAGGGAATCGTGGAGCGCTTCAATCGAACCCTGGCTGAGAGACTGTTCGGACACCAATACGCTAAAAACTTGTAGACCCTCATTCGCGATCGACCGAGTGGGTGGCCAGACTGCCCGCTGTGGTCTCCGCATTGAACGGAGATGTGACCAGATTGATAGGTAAGAAGCCCGTAGATGCTATCAAGTTTAAAAGGGTGACGAGCGAGCCCTCTGCCGTCTCGCGCGGGTGACCCGTTGGTTTAGAGGAGCAACGGCTTCCATCGGATATTGACGTCCGGTACCTCTATCAACCGGGAGAGCTCGAAGGTGGCAGCCGCCGCGCGACTGATCCCGTGTGGTCTCTCAATGTATATCATCTAGATCGATCTATTACCAAGCCCGATGAGCCCGTGCTCTACTATTTGGATGATGGGCCATCTCGAGGGTTTGTTCGCGAAGAACTTCTTGCGGTGCCTTCTGACACCCAGCTACCTCCGGATCGTCAGAGTCTTTAGTATTCTCTCAGAGTTCTTTCTTTTTTTGTTTTACCTATCCTATAGGCTCGGTGTGTAACCCGTCTTCGATCACTCTCCTCTTGTCGTAGTACGCCGAGAGTCCTAATTTTTGTTGACAATACGTCTTCATCACCCTGTTAATCATTCGGAATCCCCTGTTCTCCGCCATATCCCTACCCCCTTCGAGAGCACTCTTATACCTTCCCCAAGTCAGATCGTTAGATCTCTTCGACATCCCCTTGGCCGAGTGCTTAGATTTTCCATCACCGCTCACGTAGTAACACTTGCTACACAGAGCGATGGCTCTATCCCCTTCGAATTCCAGCTTGAACAGTCCCGGAGTTCTGTTGCTCCACACGTCCCACGCCAACCACTCGGTCTTCTCCTTATTAAACTTTCTCTTCATATTCTTTCTCACCACCGCCGCCAGCGTCTTCTCCGACAGCGCGAAGTACATCTCCTCCAGGTCTTCGAACCACGCCGACCTCAGTGCCCGATCGACAGTCTTCTCATCCTTCGTATATGTGGTGTTCAGGTGTCTCTCTTGTGCCTCTATCAGCTTGCCACAACACGCGTTGCCAACCAGTTTGAATATCTCCGCCAACACGCCTTGCTCTTGTCGACGTCCCCCGTCCGTCTAGCAGCGGTGACCTCTTTAACGAACCATTGAAACGGTTTGCCGGGCGTGTAGTCTATCACCCTATGCACCGCCTTGACGATCAGACCGTGCTCCAGATACCACTTTAGCAGCGGGGAGTATATGATCATCTTCTTGGCGGACATTGCCCCCACGAGCTTTCTCTGTCCTTCGACTCTTTTCCTCCCGGTCCCGGCCAGGTAGTCCTTCATGTGCTGTGGAACCTCGTTCTCATCGACTTCTCGATTAACGAACAGCGGTGACATTTCCGAGAACTTGTCTCTCAACGTTTCCGGGACCTCTATATCCAACCACTTTTCACTCCTGACCTTCCTCACGAAACAGTCTATATACGACTGTCTTTCCGGGTCGTCACACGTCCATATCTGCTCCTCACCGCACGGCATGTCCTTCGACAGAGTAGATAGGTACAGAGCATTGGCATCGTACCCCAGCACCGCCTTGCACATCTTCTCCTCCCGACTCCCCACCTGACCCCTGATCGTTGACCTTCCAGCCTCGGCGTATCTGGAGAATACTATGGATGACCACCGACCAATCCCTGCTTCATCATCTCGTGAGTTTCAGACTTCCGGTGACCACAGCTCGGGCGTGTCCGCCTTCCCATCGATCGACCCGCGGAGTAGGTACTGAAGGGAAAACACCGGGTAGAGACACAGCATCTTGAGTATGTCCACACCTCTTCCCCTGTAGAACTCCGTCATTTTAGTCAGAGCCTCCAGGAACGGTCCTACATCCAAGTCGTTGTAGTGTTGCAACCATTCCTTGAACGTCTTCATCCCCTTTTCCTCGGAATACCTTCTTGCACTCTTTCCACTCGGACAACGACAGTAGGAAACTCACCCTTCAACTTTGAGTACCACTCGGGATAGTCTGGCAGCCCCGGATGGTCGAGCTTGTCCGCGCTATCGAACCACTCGTAATGGAAAGTGAGACTTTACTGTTTTATACACTCGTACGCCTTAACCTTACCGGTCGTACGTGGTACCGGGTCCCAGATACTGGATGATGTCGAGAAATCTAAACTCCGGGGTAAACAGAAACATCGTCGTGCTGGCTCTCTTTCCGACCATCACCTTATTCACGGTGGCCGCCAACTTCTCTACAAAGTACTGCTTGATGAGGTTCAGGTCGTACCTGCTACAGTTGAACCCCACCACCGGGACTTGGTCAATCCAAGAGATAATCTTTGCTTGCTGAGACTTCGATAACATATCTATGTCGGCCGGCAGATACTTATTCCTAACCCCCTCCCTGATTGCCTTGCCTCTCATCTGCAGCTCGGTCACGAACTTCTCGACTAGCGTGTCGGGATCTCGTTCGCATATGTGTGTGATCCCTTCATGCATCGTATCCCCCAACGACACCGATATAGGAACGTGCTCGACCTCGAAGGTCAGGTCTTTGGTGGGTCGCGTGGTTTTTGACTTGTCGAGATACGCCTCGAAGTCATAGACTATCTGGTGAGGGTACAAAGTCGTCTCCTCCTCGCGTGGCGATTGTGGATAGTAGGTATTCACCTCATTCAACCACTCGCACTCCCACATCACCACCAGCTCGTAACCCGCCTTCCTTATCTTGGCGTCTTGAATTTTCGTCCTCTTGTACAGCGATCTCGCGTTACCTCTCATGCAATGCCTCGGACACCCGTGCCAGTAGCATCCGTGAAACTGAAACACGGTCTCGGTCTCGTGACAGTAACCGTCGACCGGATTACCGGCCACCCACGTCTCACCACCGTGACCGCAGTCGGCGTGATGTATGTGCTTTCCCACCCTCTCCTCTTCTCTGCTCAACCATTGAATCGACCTCACACTCGCTGACCCCTTAGGGTAGAACGCCTTCTCGTAGGCCGACTGCGGTCTCTCTACCCTCTTACCTGGACATGTCACCACGGTCTTCCCACCCATGCAGGTGGTCGCGTGCCTGTGCATGTTACACGACTTTGTGAACCGTTGTTGACATCCGGTGCACCCGTACTCGTTCGTCATCTTGCGGAGATTCGTTATGAGGAACGAGTGACCTCCAAACATTCCTATCGTCATTGTCTTCCCCCCAACCACGTCGTAATTTGCTGGAACCTTCATGAGGTACCACACTCCATCGGCGGTGGGCTCGTAAACGCGAATACCCAGCTTGAAATGCTCTTCGACCTTCTTAATATCGTCCAGGGGAATTCCCTGGCTACCCGGTCCGTTATCATGCCCGAGATATTCGCGAGCCAGAGCTCGTGCCTTCTCACAACAGCGGTCTGGTCTCCCTCCACGTTGGATGGCTATGCACCTAAACAGACACAAGTAGTCGTCGTACGTGTCGACGGAATACATTCCCTTTTTCTGTCTTAACCAGTCTGGGAGTTTTCCCGCTCCCATGAGAAATTGTTGTGCGTCAATGATCATCTTCACCTCGACCGATATCCAACGAACGAAGGTCCATTTTGTGTTTGGTCTATCGACTTTGTCGATGTCCATTCGACCTTTCTCTCTATCGGATATCCAACTCTCGGCTTTGGCGATCTCGTTTATCCACGGACTACCCTTTGATTGTTTGTGATAGATCATAGTAGCGTCGGTCTCTGTTCCTAATACGATACGAGCACGAATACCTCAGATAACATGCCGTGGTCATCTCTGGGCGAATTTTATTCATTATGCGATTAGCGATCTCCCCGTCTACCCCCCTCTCGAAAGTCCATACTATCTTCCTCCTACCCCCTACCCCTATCAACAGTTTTTTCCCTAACTTCGGCTTCTTCGGCGAGAATCCTGGGACCCTCCTCCACCAAAGCTCTGGCGATATCTCTCCTCTTCTTGGGAGGTCTCTCCACCAACCCTTGATAAATCTTATTGTAGTACGCCATTGTATAGGGGTTGGGGTTTTCTACGTGCGCTGTGATCTTCTTTTACACGCTGCGCTTAAGCGGTGGCGCGAAGACTGGCCGTCGTCTCGTTCTCCAATTTCTCGGAGCGTTTTTCGGGGTCGGCGGGCAGTCGTCCGGTCGAAACCACACGCCGCAGCCTCTCCTCGTAGACGACGGCTCGCGCGTCACTTATCCTATCTGCTATATCTTTCTTGACTCTCAAACCTCTTAGGGAAATTCCCCAACTCTTAGCTTGCTCTCTCATTTGCTTTATGGTAGGCATTATACTGAGTATAACCAATAGATTTTTATCTTCAATAGGGTGTAAGTTTATATTTTATTTGTAATAATGTATGACAGATTGGTGTAAATACTGAGTATAACTTATGGATTTCTTATCTTTAATAGGGTGTCAGTTTATATTTTATTCGTAATAAAGTATGACAGATTGTTGTAATATACTTAGTATAACTTATGGATAACTTGTCTTTAATAGGGTGTCAGTTTATATTTGTGACAGATTGCTGTAAAATACTGAGTATAACTTATGGATTTCTTATCTTTAATAGGGTGTCAGTTGTTATTTTATTCGTAATAAAAGTATGACAGATTGTTGTATATATATACTGAGTATAACATAGGGATTTTTATCTCTAATAGGGTGTATCTTCTCATGTCATAAATATATGGTCTCGCGGTAGTAGTATATAAGAGTCACAAATGATACCATCATGCTGTGGAAGGTGCCGTGCGTAGCCGGTGTCTTCCAGAGGTGATGGTATCATTGTGACTCTTATATACTACTGATCGCTTTTTAGAATGAGAGTAGATACATTTTTGAAAATGGTTAATTATGAAAGTTATTTTAGAAATGACGCATACTGTTTGATCCAATTAAAAGTCGATATGACAGTTTAGTGTTCCATAAAAGCACAACAAAACTTCAAATATAATTGTTATTTATGGTATTTATGATTAGCATTCCTATTAAATTTCAGTATACTCAGAAATATAATTTTCGAAATATCATCAATTTTTGTCATGCGGTTTAAGCCATTTTCACAACATTCTGACAAAACATCGAGGGTTCAGCGCAATACGGTCGTAACTCACTTTTTTTTCGAAATGGACTTTTTTGCATTTTCTAATGTATTTTCTAGTAATACAACACAGTCTAACTCAAATTACATGTGCAACGTATTTGTACTGCATTTTATAAAGAATTGTGGTGGATCTATAATGCAATTTTGAACTATAAATAATTGTGGACTTGTATTTAGTAAAAAAAATGATATTACATAGTACATAAAAAATATTTAAACATTTAAAAACAATTGCAAGTTTGGAAAAAAAACATAATCTCGGAATGCAAAAACAAATGCAGCGCAATACAGTCGTAACTCCAGTTATTTGTACAACAGTTTTGCACTGCATTTTATACAATAGTATTGTAGCTCCACAATGATATTTTGATATATTAATAAAGATCAAGTTGTAGTTTGTCAGAAAATAATATTACATTTAAAAATTGACATTTTTTTATTAAAAAATATGAGATTGAAAATAATGTTTAACTGACAAAACCGCAATACGTTAACAAAAATCATTTATTTTTTCTTGGCATTTTCCATTTTATTTTACATTAATAAACATGAGCACATGAGCACATGTAATATAAATTACATGTAATTTCAATATTTAATGCTAAATATTATTAATACATGCTGCATATAGCTGTAGCATTTAAAAATACTTATAAAACTAGAAATGGACGCTTGTCGACAAGCGCATGTGTATCCCCCTCCCCAGATACACAAGTAGTTTGAAACAAGAGGGCCATGATGGCCCTAATTCGCTCACCTGACTCCATGAACACCAGAGGAGAAGGTGACATTGAGTTCATGTGTTTTAAAAAAATTGTGCTATTTTTAGATGGCGGTCATCTTGGATTAAGCGATGACTCTCATTTTACAAAATCTGAAAATGCTTCACCCAGCATCGGCCATGTGGTTCCTGAGAAAAAGACATTAAAAATCTTGAATAAATGGACCTTTTGGTGGCCATCATGGATTACATAATCATCCGATTCCGATAAATATTAAACCAGAGTGATCGCCTCATTGATACCTTCAATTTGATATATGACATGACCATATTCAGTCAAAAATAAAATTTGACCCCAATTTGACCCCACGGGCCACGCCAATTTTTGACCCCGGGGTCACCATTTTAACAACTGTCAAAGAGCAATGTACATCGATCATTCCTACCAAGTTTCGTTGAAATCCGGCTAGCGGTTCATGAGAAGAAGATTTTCTAAGAATTTATGCTATTTTTAGATGGCGGCCATCTTGGATTAGCGATGACCTCCATTTTAACAAATCTGAAATGGCTTCACCAATGGACCATAACTTTTAAGTTTGGCTACCATGGGACAAGCGGTTCATGTGAAGAAGAATTTTGAAATCTCTAATAAAAGAACCTTTTGACATTTCGGCGGCCATCTTGGATGACATAACAATCCGATTTGGACAAAAAATGTACCAGAGTGATCGCCTCATTGATACCTTCGATTTGATATATAACATGACCATATTCGGTCAAAAATAAAATTTGACCCCACGGGCCACGCCCATTTTTGACCCCGGGGTCACCATTTTAACAACTTTGAAAGAGCAATGTACATCGATCATTCCTACCAAGTTTCGTCGAAATCCGGCAAGCGGTTCATGAGAAGAAGATTTTTTAAGAATTTATGCTATTTTTAGACAGCGGCCATCTTGGATTACGTAATGACGTCATTTTAACAATTTTGTAATCCCCCTACCTAAGGACCATGACCATGAAGTTTGGTGACTATAGACCCAATGGTTACCGAGGAGAAGACGTTTGAAAATGTTCACGGACGACGACGGACGACAGACGGACGACGGACACATTGCGGTAACAATAGCTCACATGAGCTTTGCTCAGGTGAGCTAAAAAGGGTGTTCGAGTTATGCTCCGGAGACAAAATCAGTGACGGAAAAAACAAAGGGAGATAACTAAAAAATTAGTGATGCAAGAGTTGTCATTCTTGCGTGACACACCTTTAGGGTTGTGGTCTATGCATGTGTGAAGTTTCATGAAAATATTCCAAAGGCTCCAGACACGAAATCAGTGCACGAAACAACAAAGGGAGATAACTAAACAATTAACGACGCAAGAGTTGTCATTTTTACGTGCGACACACCTTTGGGTCGTCTTCTATGCATGTGTGAAGTTTAATAAACTAGAAAATGTGTTCATAGAACACGGATGTCCCACATATCGCTTTGATAATAAATGAGGCCAAATTCCAAGTCAAAATTTTCTTTTACCTGAGCGTTAAAGTTTTTGAAGCACCAAGTATGTGACCTTGACACCCTGGGCTTGGCGGGGGCAGGACGAACGTGGATTTGGCAGGGCGGGTAGAGGACCATTAGAGCAATGATGTATAAATATAGGATCGTGAAAGAAAACAGAAATTATAAGATTTTTACCTGACGTTAAAGTTTTTAAGAACAAGTATGTATGTTAACCCTGGGCTTGACTAACGTAGGCACAGGGCGGTAGAGACCATTAGCAATGCATGTATGAAATATGAAGCTGATCCGTGAAAGAAACAGAAATTATAGATATTTATGAGAGTTAAAGTTTTTGAGCACTAAATGTGTTGACGTTGACCCTGGGCTTGGCGGGGGCAGGACGAACGTGGATTTGGCACAGGGGGGCGGTAGAGGACCATTAGAGCAAACGCATATATGAAATATGAAGTTGATCTGTGAATGGAAAGAAAAATTATAAGATATTTAGCTGAGGATTAAAGTTTTTAAAGCACCAAGTATGTGACCTAACCCTGGGATTGGCGGGGGCAGGACGAACGTGGATTTGGCACAGGGAGGTAGAGGACCATTAGAGCAATGCGTATATGAAATATGAAGATGATCCATCAAAGAAAACAGAAATTATAAGATATTTACCCGAGCGTTAAAGTTTTTGAAGCACTAAATGTGTGACGTTGACCCTGGGCTTGGCGGGGGCAGGACGAACGTGGATTTGGCACAGGGCGGTAGAGGACCATTAGAGCAACGCATATATGAACTAGAAATGTGGCCTGTCGGCACACGAATACCCCCGCTGGCAGCCAAAGAAAACAAGGCATATTTGAAAGTGGATTTGTCATAGGGTGGCAGAGGACCATTGGAGCAATGCGTGTGTGAAATGTGAAGCAGATCCGAGCAAGGAAATTATAAGCCATTTACCCGAGCGTTAAGGTTTCGGGACGTACGTACGGACGTACGTACGTTACGTAACACTATATGCCCCCCTCACCATTGGAGCAATGCGTGTGTGAAATGTGAAGCAGATCCGAGCAAGGAAACAGAAATTATAAGCCATTTACCCGAGCGTTAAGGTTTCGAACGCACCAAGTCTGTGACATTGACCCTGGGCTTAGCAGGGGCGTGACGAAAAAAATTAATGAGGATTTGTCACAGGGCGGTAGAGGACCATGGAGCAATGCGTGTGTGCAATGTGAAGCAGATCCGAGCAAGGAAACACAAATTATAAGCCATTTACCCAGCGTAAGGTTTCGAACGCACCAAGTCTGTGACCTGACCCTGGGCTTAGCGGGGCGGGAGGAATGTGGATTTGTCACAGGGCGGTAGAGGACCATTGGAGCAATGCGTGTGTGCAATGTGAAGCAGATCCGAGCAAGGAAACAGAAATTATAAGCCATTTACCCAGCATAAAGGTTTCAAATGTACCAAGTCTGTGACCTTGACCCTGGGCTTAGCGGGGCCGGGACGAATGTGGATTTGTCACAGGGCGGTAGAGGACGATTGGAGCAATGCGTGTGTGCAATGAAGCAGATCCGAGCAAGAAACAGAAAATTAATAAGCCATTTTACCCAGCGTTAAGGTTTCGAACGCACCAAGTCTGTGACCTTGAACCCTGGCTTAGCGAGGGCGGGACGAATGTGGATTTTGTCACAGGGCGGTAGAGCCATTGGAGCAATGCACGTGTGCAAGTGAAGCAATCCGAGCAAGGAAACAGAAAGTATAAGCCATTTACCCAGCGTTAAGGTTTTGAACGCACCAAGTCTGTGACCTTGACCCTGGGCTTAGCAGGGGCAGGACGAATGTGGATTTGTCACAGGGCGGTAGAGGACCATTGGAGCAATGCGTGTGTGCAATGTGAAGCAGATCCGAGCAAGGAAATAGAAAGTATAAGCCATTTAACCAGCGTTAAGGTTTCGAACACACCAAGTCTGTGACCTTGACCCTGGGCTTAGTGGAGGCGGGACAAATGTGGATTTGTCACAGGGCAGTAGAGGACCATTGGAGCAATGCGTGTGTGCAATGTGAAGCAGATCCGAGCAAGGAAACAGAAATTATAAGCCATTTACCCAGCGTTAAGGTTTCGAACGCACCAAGTCTGTGACCTTGACCCTGGGCTTAGCGGGGGCGGGACGAATGTGGATTTGTCACAGGGCGGTAGAGGACCATTGGAGCAATGCGTGTGTGAAATGTGAAGCAGATCCGAGCAAGGAAACAGAAATTATAAGCCATTTTTTACCAGCGTAAAGATTTCAAAGCACCATGTCTGTGACCTTGACCCTGGGCTTAGCGGGGGCGGGACGAATGTGGATTTGTCACAGGGCGGTAGAGGACCATTGGAGCAATGCGTGTGTGCAATGTGAAGCAGATCCGAGCAAGGAAACAGAAATTATAAGCCATTTACCCGAGCGTTAAGGTTTCGAACGCACCAAGTCTGTGACCTTGACCCTGGGCTTAGCCAGCGTGACGAATGTGGATTTGTCACAGGGCGGTAGAGGACCATTGGAGCAATGCGTGTGTGCAATGTGAAGTAGATCCGAGCAAGGAAACAGAAATTATAAGCCATTTACCCGAGCGTTAAGGTTTCGAACGCACCAAGTCTGTGACATTGACCCTGGGCTTAGCGGGGGCGGGAGGAATGTGGATTTGTCACAGGGCGGTAGAGGACCATTGGAGCAATGCGTGTGTGCAATGTGAAGCGGATCCGAGCAAGGAAACAGAAAGTATAAGCCATTTACCCAGCGTTAAGGTTTCGAACACACCAAGTCTGTGACCTTGACCCTGGGCTTAGTGGAGGTGGGACAAATATGGATTTGTCACAGGGCGGTAGAGGACCATTGGAGCAATGCGTGTGTGCAATGTGAAGCAGATCCGAGCAAGGAAACAGAAATTATAAGCCATATACCCAGCGTTAAGGTTTCGAACGCACCAAGTCTGTGACCTTGACCCTGGGCTTAGCGGGGGCGGGACGAATGTGGATTTGTCACAGGGCGGTAGAGGACCATTGGAGCAATGCGTGTGTGAAATGTGAAGCAGATCCGAGCAAGGAAACAGAAATTATAAGCCATTTACCCAGCGTTAAGGTTTCGGGACGTACGTACGTACGTACGGACGTACGTACGTACGTACGTACGGACGCCGGTAACACTATATGCCCCCCTCACCATTCGGTGGCGGGGGCATAAATATGAAGTTGATCCGTGAATGGAAAGAAAAATTATAAGATATTTAAGCTGATCCGTGAAAGAAAACAGAAATTATAAGATATTTACCTAAGCGTTAAAAGTTTTTGAAGCACCAGGTATGTAACCTTGACCCTGGGCTTGGCGGGGGCAGGACGAACGTGGATTTGACACAGGGCGGTAGAGGACCATTAGAGCAATGTGTATATGAAATATGAAGCTGATCCGTGAAAGAAAACAGAAATTATAAGATATTAACCCGAGCGTTAAAGTTTTTGAAGCACCAAGTATGTGACCTTGACCCTGGGCTTGGCGGGGGGGGGGGCAAGACGAACGTGGATTTGGCACAGGGCGGTAGAGAACCATCAGAGCAATGTGTATATGAAATATGAAGCAGATCGGTCGAAGGATGAAGAAATTATGAGACATTTACCCGAGTGTTAAAGTTTTGCGACGGACGGACGGACGGACGGACGGACGGGAGGACGGGATGCACGATCCTACGAATGAATACTTGTTGGGTTTTTACTGTATAAAAATACCCAACAAGAGTACCCAACACTATCCTAACCCTACCCAATAAGATCCCCGTACGCTTACAACAAGTACCCATTCGTGTGTGCGGACGGACGGACGGACGGACAAGGGTAACACTAAATGCCCCCTCCACTATCGTGGTGGGGCATAAAAATATTCCAAAGGGTGTTCGAGTTATGCTCTGGATACAACATCAGAGCACGAAACAACAAAGGGAGATAAGTAAACAAGAATTCCGCGGAATCAGATGCCTCACCTTGTCCCGCCTTGACCTCGAGCCTGGGCCCGAAAGAAATTTTCACTGGCCCAAACATATTATACAATTATTGACTAGTAAGCCATAGAATATCAGATTATATTCTATGGCTCACTAGTCAATAATTGTTTTATTATATGATAATAGTCTGTATATAGCACTTACGACCTTATGCTATTAGACAAAAATTGAAAAATAATTTGAAAAAAAAAATGAAAAAAAGAAAATGGAAATAAAAAGTTTAAAAATTAAAAATAATAATGCTTGCTACTGGAGCCCAGACTTTTTTTTTAATAGTCCTATATTTATCTACATATATCTGCACAGGTCCACATAATGCCACAATATTTTCAACACAGTTTACGGAAATGTAATATACAAAAAAAAATAAAATAATAATGCTCGCTACTGGAGCCCAGAATTTTTGTTAATAGTCCTATATTTATCTACATATCTCTGCACAGGTTCACATACTGCCACAATATTGTCAACACAGTTTACGGAAATGTAATAATGTACCTGTATAAATTACCTGTAATAAGTTAGTGGTCAGTTAAAAAATTGAAAAAGAATGTAAAATAAAAAAATGGAAAACAAAATTAAATTAAAAAAAAATAAAAGAATAATGCTCCCTACTGGAGCCCAGAATGTTTTTTAATAGTCCTACATATCTACATATCATATATACACAGGTCCACATATTGCCACAACACAGTTTACGGAAATGTAATATAATCATTTACCTGTATAAATTACCTGTAAGTGGTCAGTGGTCAGTTGCACATGCTAGCACATGCACAGGTGAATAGTCTGTATATAGCACTTACGACCTTATGCTACTAGACAAAAATTGAAAAATAATTTGAAAAAAAAAATGAAAAAAAAAAAATGGAAAAAAAAAGTTTAAAAATAATAATGCTTGCTACTGGAGCCCAGAATTTTTTTTTAATAGTCCTATATTTATCTACATATATCTGCACAGGTCCACATAATGCCACAATATTTTCAACACAGTTTACAGAAATGTAATATCCAATGTAGTAATTTACCTGTATAAACTAGATTGGTCAGTAAGCGAGGCTTATGGAATACCCCCCGCGTGGGCCCAGGTACCCCTAAAATATGTACAAATTTCCAAGTGTGTGGGCTTGTGATCTTGACTGGGATTAGCGCGAGCGGCATGAACGTGAATTTGTCACAGGGTGGTAGAGGTCCATTGGAGCAATGAGTGTGAAATGTGAAGCAGATCCGAGCAAGGAAATAGAAGTTATAACCGATTTCTCTGATGTTAAGTTTTGTAAAGAGACTACCGTATAACCTCGAATTAACGCCCCCGGAGGCGTTACACATTTTACAAAAGGGGGGGGGGGGGGGGGGGGGGGGGGGGGGGGGGGGGGGGGGGGGGGGGGGGGGGGGGGGGGGGGGGGGGGGGGGGGGGGGGGGGGGGGGGGGGGGGGGGGGGGGGGGGGGGGGGGGGGGGGGGGGGGGGGGGGGGGGGGGGGGGGGGGGGGGGGTGGGGGGGGGGGGGGGGGGGGGGCGTTTATTAGCCAGCATAAAAAAAAAAAAAAATTTACCAAGGACCGCCAATTTCAAACACAAATAAGGATTTAAGGATTATTTGTGTTTGAAATTGGCGGTCATTGGTAAAATTATTCTTTTTTCTTTTTTTGTGGGGGGGGGGGGGGGGGGGGGGGGGGGGGGGGGGGGGGGGGGGGGGGGGGGGGGGGGCGGGGGGGTGGGGGGGGGGGGGGGGGGGGGGGGGGGGGGGGGGGGGGGGGGGGGGGGGGGGGCGTTTATTAGCCAGTAAAAAATAAAAAAGAAAAAAAGAAAAGAAAAAAAAAAAGAAAATTACCAAGGATTATTTGTGTTTGAAATTGGCGGTCATTGGTCAAAAAAGTTTTTTTTTTTTTTACAAACACAACTAAGGATTTAAAGATTATTTGTGTTTGAAATTGGCGGTCATTGGTAAAAAAAGTTTGTTTTTTATTTATTTTTTATTTGGGGGGGGGGGGGGGAGGGGGGGGGGGGGGGCGTTTATTAGCCAGTAAAAAAAAAAAAAAATAAAAAAAAAAAAAAAAAAAAATTACCAAGGACCACCAATTTCAAACACAAATAAGGATTTAAAGATTATTTGTGTTTGAAATTGGCGGTCATTAGTAAAAAAAAGTTTTTCTGTTTTTTTTTTATTTGGGGGGGTGGACGTTTATTAGCCAGTAAAAAAAAAAAAAAAAAAAATAAAAAAAAAAAAAAAATTACCAAGGACCGCCAATTTGAAACACAAATAACGATTTATTAAGGATTATTTGTGTTTGAAATTGGCGGTCATTGGTAAAAAAAATTATTTAGTTTTTTTTTGTTTTGCGAGGTTATACGGTATGTATGTGACGTTGACCTCGAGATCAGCGGGGATTTGTCACAGCATATGAAATATTAAGTATTTTCAATGAAAGAAATAGAAGTTATAACATATTTCTCTGATGTTAAGTTTTGTAAAGAGACTAAGTACAGTAGAACTTCGATAACTAGAACAGGTCTGGCTCGAACACCATGGAAAACTCGAACTGGTTCGACAGTCCCGGCAAATTTCCTATATAATTCATGTAATAAAACACCTTAAACTCGAACTATGAATTACTCGAACAGTCGAACCTGTGGATTAGTCCCGTGGACGGTCAAACAGTGGTAATTACCGCTAATAACTCGAACAGGTAAGTCTGTGATCAGCTGTTTGTCTAACGAGGTGCGAATTCCACCATTGCGGGCGGTCGCGTTGAGTAGTTTCCCTTGACGCGGGATGACATTAAATCACGAATCGCAAACAATAGCGGCGTGAATTACGGGCGTTATGATGTCCACGCGTGTTACAAATGTAATGCATATACAATGGCATGTCACATCGGTCATCTCATATATTCACATAAGTGATTTTATTGACTGAATGTATCAGTACATTTTTGAAACTTCATTCCCTCGAACTATGCATCGCTCGAACTCAAACTCGATTCCGTTGCCGGTTCGAGCGATCGAAGTTCTACTGTATGTGACCTTGACCTTGGGATCAGCGGGGGTTGGACAGTCGTAGATTTGTCACAGCATGATAGTACAACCTTAGAGGAATGCACAAGTGAAATAATAAGAATTTTCAATGAAGGAAATAGAAGTTATAACTTATTTCTCTGATGTTAAGTTTTGTAAAGAGTATTTGACCTTGACCTTGGGATCAGCGGGGGTTGGACGGTCGTGGATTTGGCACAGCATGGTAGTAGAGCCTTACAGGAATGCATGTGTGAAATATTAAGCATTTTAGATGAAGGAAATAGAAGTTAGAACAATATTTCTCTGATGTTAAGTTTTGTAAAGAGACTAAGTATTTGACCTTGACCTTGGTATCAGCGGGGGTTGGATGGTCGTGGATTTGGCACAGCATGGTAGTAGAGCCTTACAGGAATGCATGTGTGAAATATTAAGCATTTTAGATGAAGGAAATAGAAGTTATAACAATATTTCTCTGATGTTAAGTTTTGTAAAGAGACTAAGTATTTGACCTTGACTTGGGATCTGCGGGGGTTGGACGGTCGTGGATTTGGCACAGCATGGTAGTAGAGCCTTACAGGATGCATGTGTGAAATATTAAGCATTTTAGGTGAAGGAAATAGAAGTTATAACAATATTTCTCTGATGTTAAGTTTACGGACTAAGTATTTGACCTTGACCTTGGGATCTGCGGGGGTTGGATGGTCGTGGATTTGGCACAGCATGGTAGTAGAGCCTTACAGGAATGCATGTGTGAAATATCAAGCATTTTAGATGAAGGAAATAGAAGTTATAACAATATTTCTCTGATGTTAAGTTTACGCGGACGGACGGACGGACGGACGGACGGACGGACAACCTGACTCCAGTATACCCCCCCCCCACAACTCGTTGCGGGGTGTATAATAACATGTTATGCTCAGAAAAGAAAATACATCAAGGATATTTTAATTCATTGCAAGTAAATTGCTGAAGCTGAAATCAACATATTTTTAAAAATTGATTCCGAGTTACGACCGTATTGCGCTGAACTATTTCAGCATTTTGGCTGTTATTTTCAGCGCAATACGGTCGTAACTCAAATATTTGCTAATATCACTTTTTCATTTATTTGAAAAAAAAATTCATAAGGTTATTTATTTTTCATGTCCGTTATTACAGAATATACGGTAATTGAAAATGTTACATAACTCAGTGCAATTGTTAGTTTTAGAAATATTTTTGGCTCTCCTGAACATTTTACAAAAATTGAGTTACGACCGTATTGCGCTGAACCCTCGACATGTTATATATGATGTCATTGCTACAAGTGTAGCGACATCATCGTGGTGATTGGTGATACCTCATTCAACTTGTTCCCAATAAACTGTGGCTTAACTGTAGTCTTCGAGATATGAAATTAGTTCTCTCGAACTTTCTGATAGCCCCACGTACAGCTGACCCACCTGATGTTTGCGTCGTGCCATCGCCAGTTGACTGGCCAGCCACTGAACTCAAAGTCGTACTGCGCCAACAACCTCTGTCAAATAGAACACATCATCATACCGGTAGTTCAACATAATGTAACTCAGGAAATTTATATTCAGTCTGCCTTTGCTTTCACTTGCACACAGTTTTATCAATAAGACTCTATTTCCATTAGCAATACCAACACACATGTACAATGTGTTCTGCCATCAAATCAAGGCTGAATTAACTTTCAAAGGCTCAATAATTTGTAAACACAAATGAGGCTGGTGAGATTTGTGACAAGGGTAGCTCCTAATCAAATAGCACACGCATGTAGCCTGATAACAATCTATATTGCTTGTTAGAAGCAAGACAGTTGTTTCATTGATGGAATGGATGGCGAAGAGTGCAGATCCTGATCAGACTGTACGGATACACAGGCTGATCTGTAGCCTATTTCACCAACATTGCAAAGAATACTTTTCTAGCAAAGTATACTTTGAGGGAGAAATTTTTAATTTTAGGATAAATTTATTAATTTTTATTATACTGAATTTATTACATTATCACAGCCAAATTGGCTGTGATAATGTAATCAATTCAGTATAATAATTCTGCATACTTTTAATCATCAAATATATGCAGTTGTTAGTTCTATATGAAATAATGAATTTCAGGAAAAATAAATGATTACTCCCTCAAAGTACACTTTGCAATGTTGGTGAAATAGGCTACTGGATCTACACTGGTGGCGAAACCCATAAGCTCCATTTACCTCGTGACGGTCACACAATAACTCATTTGGAACAACGGTAGAAATGAAAGTTGGTAACCATGCACATAAAGATCCCTCCACACCGACACAAACTAGATTGGTCAGTAAGCGAGGCTTACGCAATACCCCCCGCGTGGGCCCAGGTACCCCTAAATATGTAAAATTGTCCAAGTGTGTGGGCTTGTGATCTTGACTCTGGGCTTAGCGGGGGCGGCACGAACGTGAATGTGAAGCAGATACGAACAAGGAAATAGAAGTTATAACCGATTTATCTGATGTTAAGTTTTGTAAAGAGACTAAGTATGTGATCTTGACCTTGGGATCAGCGGGGATATGTCACAGCATGATACATGTAGTAGAGCCTTAGAGGAATGCATGCATGAAATATTAAGAATTTTAGATGAAGTTATAACATATTTCTCTGATGTTAAGTTTTGTAAAGAGACCATGTATTTGTAAAGAGACCTTGACCATGGGATCAGCAGGGGTTGGACGGTCGTGGATTTGGCACAGCATGGTAGTAGAGCCTTACAGGAATGCATCTGTGAAATATTAAGCATTTTAGATGAAGGAAATAGAAATATTTCTCTGATGGTAAGTTTACGGACGGACGGACGGACGGACGGACGGACGTTCAAACATTTGGGAGTTATGAGCTTTTTGTTCTTTAAAAGATCAAAGGATTAGCTCCTAAAGATCAATGGAATTACGAGCTTACCGACTATAACAAAGGAATCCTTTGTTACTAACCCTTACCCTAAGCTCCTAAACCCCCGATGTTGGCCCGGACGGACAACCGGACTCCAGTATACCCCCCACAACTCGTTGCGGGGGGTATAATTATGCAGGGCTCCAGATAAGGAAGGCGGGGGACTGGGGGCAGTAACAGACCACAGGAAAAAAAAGTTTTGCATTTTAAGACCAAAAAGGGAAAACATAAGCAATTCATAAAAAAATATAATAACATAAATCATACCTCCTCTGAAGATGACTAATCCAATAGTTTGAAATTAAGCGTCATACTAAAGTGATTTTCATGGACCTTTCGGCGGTCATCTTGGATGCAGTAATAATTTGTTAGTCATCGTCTCCTCAATATCTTCGATTTGACATATGACATGACCATATTTGGTCAAATGTGAAATTTGACCCTAATAGCGGCCATCATGGATTATGTGACGACCTCCATTTTACAAAAATGAAGAGGTCAGTGGAAAACTGTAGCTAAGTCTATACAGGATGTAGTCCCCTTCTTCCACTGACCACACCACTTCAATGTACAGTTGGTAGTGTAAAATTGTTCATATACCATGAACATGTGGAAAGCGATAACTAACCCTGTTCTCGGCTGTGAGATTTTGGCGAGTGGACCACAGCACCATTGTGAAGGCGGCATAGTCAGGATTCAGGAAACGACCCACACCTGCCAGCAAACATTGGGCTCAACAATGTCAAATCACAATATACATGTACCGAATTTGGTTAAGAGCTTTAGTTATCGCGTGGACAAGGACACAGAATGCAAAAATGAAAAATGGCCATTTTGCATTCTGTATCCTTAGGACCAGTAATCATATTTGTTTAACATGTTTAAAAGTAATAGGGTTGCAGTGATAAGTATGTATACAGAGAAGGTGATCACTGGAGAGTGTCTCACTACTAAACAAGGCAATCGCCACGCAGGTCAATGTCATCAAGGGCAAGGTCACAGTATGAGGAAGTCCAAATTTATTGATACAAAGGTCAAGGTCACACAAATGACACTGGGTGGATAGCCAACAAAGTGAAGAAGCTATTTGTGAAGTTTGGCAACGAATCGGGTGATATTCAACATTTGGTCAAACAGCAAAAACTATTGACACAAAAGTCAAGGTCAGTAAGGTGTCAAGGTTACCGGAATGACATTAGATGGAAAGCTATTAATGTGAAGAAGCTATTTATGAAGTTTTGTAATGATATGACTAACGAATTAGAAGATAATCAACATTTGGACATATGTCCAAAATTGTTGACACCAAGATGAAGGTCACCATGGTTACAGTCAATCGAATACACTGGTAGATATTCATCAATGTGAAGAAACTCTTGATAAAGTTTGGAGATGATTCGACTAGCGAATCAAGAGATGTTCAATGTTTGGATGTACATCCAAAATTATTGACACTTGGTCACCATGGTCACGGTCACCAGAATGACACTGGGTGGATAGTCATCAATGTGAGGAAGCTAAAGCTGAATTTTGGTAAGGATCCAACTAACGGATCAGGAGGTATTCAACATTTGGATGTATGTACAAAATTATTTACACAAGCGTTAGGTCATCAAGGTCAAGGTCACCCAAAATACAGTGGGTGGATAGCCATCGATATGAGAAAGCTATTGATGAAATTTGGTAAAGATCCGACAAACGGATCAAGAGATGTGCAAAATTTGGACTATGGCGAAATTTTAAGTTCCACAAAGGTTATGGTCACCAAGGTGAAGGTCAAGGTCACTCAAATGACACTAGATGGATAGCTATCAATGTGAGGAAGCTATTGATGAAGTTTGGTAATGATCCGACTAACAGATCAAGAGATATGGAAAATTTGGCTACGTCCAAAATTTACGTCCCAAATTGTCGATGACGCCGCCCGTAATATTTCACTTTCCACTATCGTGGGTGAGACAAAAATTGATTAAGATCCGTCAAGGAGAGCTTGGGTTATAGCGAAAAGTTGTGCCAATTCAGCTTACAGTACAATGTGATTACATGCTATGTCCCATTATTTTTCCTATGTGTGTATAAAACCAGGTCATGTATCTATGTTCGAAAATTGTAGTGTATGGTCTGAGGAAAAGGACCGTACAACATTAGCAATCCACGTAGTCCGACTGATCAGGGGCCATGATGTTTGCCATTCTGTCACTAAAGAAGCTGTAGAGCTGTCAGTAAAATAAGTACCGGTACATCGTAATCTGACCGAGTGAATTATAACAGGGTCTACAATGGAGACAAACGATGTGGTTGTAGCGAAGAAGAAAAATATTTACATAAACTGTGATGTTGAAAGTTGACAAAATTTTCAGAGCAAATAGTGTCCGCATTGCTCTGAGCATTTAGTCAACTTTCGACGTCATTTACAGAAAATACTGTAAATTTTGGAAATATTTTTCATGAGATATCGCATATTTTCTTAGGTACAAAATCACATGGCTTGTCTCAATTGATACAAACGTGTGTGTGTCAGCTGGAGACCAAAGATGAATTGAACCTAAATTGTGTCATTGGTCAAGTATGAACATTCGAGAAAATACTACGAAGGTTTTATTACCAATAGCCGATTTCATCAAAATTGCAAATTATACTTATCTAGCAAAGTATACTTTGAGGGAGTAATCATTTATTTTTCCCAAAATGCATTATTTCATATAGAACTAACCATTGCATATATTTGATGATTAACCCTTACTACGCTGAATTAAATGTTGTCGTCTGCTGGAAATGTTTTATTTTCAATACTTCTCGACAAAAAACTGGTTTTGACAGCACATGAGAATCATCTCCAGTGGAGACGATTCTCATGTGCTGTCAAAACCAGTTTTTTGTTAAGAATTAAAGCAAAAATGAAAAACAGCAGACGGCAATTTTCGTCAACAGCGTAGGAAGGGTAAGTATGCAGAATTATTATACTTAATTTATTACACAAAATGGCTGTGATAATGTAATAAATTCAGTATAATAACAAGAGTTGTAGGAGAACAGCATAGCTCGACTACGAGGGTTGTCGATGTACACATAGCTTGACAAAGAAGGTGGCTGCGGCCTACATAAAAACCTTAACCAAGGTTGACGACTAAAAACATTAACCAAGGGAAACTAGAAATGTGGCCTATCGGCACACGAATACCCCCACTGGCAGCCAAAGAAAACGAGGCATTTTTGATTATAAGCCATTTAGCCGAGCGTTTAGGTTTCAAACGCATCAAGTCTGTGACCTTGACCCTGGGCATAGTGTGATAATCCATGCATCGGTGTAGAAGATATAGAGCGGAAGGGAATTTCAATACGTTTGACCTTTGACCTTCAACTATGACCTTGACCTTGGACGTAGGTGCGTGGTTATTGATCGAGACACACCTTCTCATCCTGAGAAACATTTGTGCCAAGGCATTTGATAATCATGCAGGTCGTGTAGAAGTATAGAGCGGAAGGGAATTTCAATAGGTTTGACCTTTGACCTTCAACTGTGACCTTGGACGTAGGTGCGTGGTTAGCAATTTGATAATCCATGGCATCAGTGTAGAAGATATAGAGCGGATGGGAATTGATTTCAATAGGTTTGACCACACCTTCAACAATGTGACCTTGACCTTGGACGTAGGTGCAAGTGGTTTTACTGATCGCGACACACCTTTCTCATCATGAGAAACATTTGTGCCAAGCCATTTGATAATCCATGCATCGGTGTAGAAGACTAGAAGAGGAAGGGAAATTTCAATAGGTTTGACCTTTGACCTTCAACAGTGACCTTGACGTTAGGACATAGGTGCGTGGTTATTGATCGCGACACACCTTCTCATCGTGAGAAACTTTGTGCCAAGCCATTTGGGAATTTCAATATTTTTGACCTTTGACCTTCAACTGTGACCTTGACCTTGGATGTAGGTGCGTGGTTATTGATCGCGATACACCTTCTCATCCTGAGAAACATTTGTGCCAGGCATTTGGGATTTATGCAGCCTGTAATTCATGCTCGGTGTAGAAGATATAGAGCGGAAGGGGAATTTCAATAGGTTTGACCTTTGACCTTCGACTGTGACCTTGGAGTAGGTGCGTGGTTAGCAATTTGATAATCCATGCATCGTAGAAGATATAGAGCGGAAGGGAATTTCAATAGGTTTGACCTTTGACCTTCAACTGTGACCTTGACCTTGGACGTAGGTGCGTGGTTATTGATCGCGACACACTCATCATGAGAAACATTTGTGCCAAGCCATTTGATAATCCATGCATCGGTGTAGAAGATATAGAGCGGAAGGGAATTTCAATAGGTTTGACCTTTGACCTTCAACAGTGACCTTGACCTTGGACGTAGGTGCGTGGTTTTCCAAGTATGGTTGCTGTAGGCCCAGGAGTATTCCATATACAAGCTTGAGTAAAAACCGTAACCAAGGGGAGATAACTAAGTAATCCAAGGATAAAAGTAGGTCAAGGTCAAATATAGGTCAGGGATTAGTGATGTACATCACTAGGAGATGAAGTTGTCCAAGTATGGTTGATGTAGGCCCAGAAGTATTCCATATACAAGCTTGACTATAAACATTAACCAAGTAATTGAAGGTTAAATGTAGGTGAAGGTAAAATAAAGGTCAGGGGTTAGTTATCCAAGTATGGTGTCTGTATGCACAATAGTATTCCATCTACAAGCTTGACTAAAAACTTTAACCAAGGTTGAGTAAAAACCTTAACCAAGGGGAATTAAGTAAGTAATTTAAGGTTAAATGTAGGTCAAGGTCAAATATAGGTCAGGGGTTGTTGATGTACATCACTAGGAGATGAAGTTGTGCAAGTATGGTTGGTGTAGGGCCATGAGTATTCCATCTACAAGCTTCACTAAAAACCTTAACCAAAGAGAATTAAGTAAGTAATTCAAGAGGAAATGTAGGTCAAGGTCAAAATATAGATCAGGGGTTATTGATGTACATCACTATGAGAAAAGGTTGTCCAATTATGGTGTCTGTATGCACAATAGTATTCCATGTACAAGCTTGAGTAAAAGCTTAACACCAAGGTCGAGTAAAAACCTTAACCAAGGGGAATTAAGTAAGGAATTCAAGGTTAAATGTAGGTCAAGGTCAAATATAGGTCAGGGGTTGTTGATGTACATCAGTAGGAGATGAAGTTGTCCAAGTATGGTTGGTGTAGGGCCAGGAGTATTCCATCTACAAGCTTGACTAAAAACGTTAACCAAGGGGAATTAAGTAATTCAAGAGGAAATGTAGGTCAAGGTCAAATATAGATCAGGGGTTGTTGATGTACATCACTAGGAGATGAAGTTGTGCAAGTATGGTGGGTGTAGGGCCAGTAGTATTCCATATAGAAGGTTGACTAAAAACCTTAACCAAAAGGAATTAAGTAAGTAATTGAAGAGGAAATGTAGGTCAAGGTCAAATATAGATCAGGGGTTATTGATATACATACCTATGAGAAAAGGTTGTCGAAGTATGGTGTCTGGATGCACAATAGTATTCAATGTACAAGCTTGAAAAAAAACCTTAACCAAGGTTGACTAAAAACCTTAACCAAGGGGAATTAAGTAAGTAATTCAAGAGGAAACGTAGGTGAAGGTCAAATATAGATCAGTGGTTATGGGTGTAGGGCCAGTAGTATTCCATATACAAGCTTGACTAAAAACCTTAACCAAGGCGTGACGGCGACGCCGACGCCGCCGACGCCGACGTAACAACATAAGCTCTACTTATTCTTCGAATAGTCGAGTTAAAAATTAAAAAATTTATCGTAAAATTGACAATTTCTCCCTCAAAGTATACTTTGCTAGATAAGTATACTTTGCAATGTTGGTGAAATAGGCTACAGTTCTCTAGGTTGATACAACATACAGAACACACGCCACTGTAACCCACCTCGGAGTAACACAGCAGCACTATAGACGGCTCCAACATACGCGAGCAGCTTGCCAATGTGAACGATACCTTCCGTTGTGAAATGACCTGAAACAGACACAGACACTAGAGAATACCAGGGTCGGGGTGCCCAAAATCTCTGTTAGCTTAACAGACTGTTAAATCAGCATAACGGTGTTAAGTATTTAACAGTCAGTTAAGCTAACAGATGTATCTTGTGATATCATGTTTACTAGGCAAACCTAGAAATTCCTACAGTTTACGAACGAAACCTGGCAAACTTCCAGAGCTCCAGTTAAGGTGCATAATTTTATCAACTTTGGGGAGACTTTCGTTATTTCTTCGCCAAAATTGGCAACTTGGCAGTGCTTTAGAATCGTTTCGATGAGACGATTCTAAAGCAATCCCAACTTGCCATTTTTCGTGAAGAAATAAGAAAAATACCCAGAAAATTTGGTCCAATTACGCACCTTAACTGGAGCTCTGCTAACATGCAATTCACTTTATCCGGCAACGTTTTATACATGGTTGTCGTTGAAACAATGCATACTTGTTTAAGTAGTGCCATTACACTACACTGACATCTGGTGATGTCAGTTTAACTCTTAGAATGTGGGAACCGAAAATAGTCGTCTGCTGTTAATTCATATTTTGTAACAACATGGTTTGGCAGTATTTTAGAATCATTTCCATTGGAAATGATTCTAAAGTGCTGCCAAACCAAGTTTTTAATGAGGAAAATGGAAAATAAACAAGAGGGCCATGATGGCCCTAATTCGCTCACCAGAGGAGAATGTGACATTGAGTTCATGTGTTTTAAAAAAATTGTGCTATTTTTAGATGGCAGTCATCTTGGATTAAGCGATGACTCTCATTTACCAAATCTGCAAATGCTTCACCCAAGGATCTTAACTTCCTATGAAGTTTGGCCAGCATCGGCCATGTAGTTCCTGAGAAAAAGACGTTCAAAATCTTGAATAAATGGACCTTTTGATGGCCATCATGGATGATATAATCATCCGATTCCGACAAATATTTCACCAGAGCAATCGCCTCATCGATACCTTCAATTTGATATATGACATGAGCATATTTGGTCAAAAATAAAATTTGACCCCACGGGCCATGCCCATTTTTGACCCCGGGGCCACCATTTTAACACCTTTGAAAGAGCATTCTACATTGATCATTCCTACCAAATTTCGTCGAAATCCGGCTGGCAGTTCATAAGAAGAAGATTTTTTAAGAATTTGTGCTATTTTTAGATGGCGGCCATCTTGGATTAGCGACGACCTCCGTTTTAACAAATCTGAAAAGGTTTCACCCATGGACCATAACTGTGAAGTTTGGCCAACATGGGCCAAGCGGTTCGTGTGAAGAAGAATTTTGAAATCTCTAATATTTAAAGAACGACCTTTTGACCTTTCGACGGCATTCTTGGATGATATAGACATGACCATATTTGGTCAAAAATAAAATTTGACCACAATTTGACCCCACGGGCCACACCCATTTTTGACCCCGGGGTCACCATTTTAACAACTTTGAAAGAGCATTGTAGGGTTAGGGTTAGGGTTAGGCCATTTGACCTTTCGGCGGCCATCTTGGATGACATAACCATCCGATTTCGACAAAAAAATGCACCAGAGTGATCGCCTCGTTGATACCTTCGATTTGGTGTATAACATGACCATATTCGGTCAAAAATAAAATTTGACCTCAATTTGACCCCACGGGCCACACCCATTTTTGACCCCGGGGTCACCATTTTAACAACTTTGAAAGAGCATTGTACATTGATCATTCCTACCAAGTTTTGTCAAAATCCGGTTGGCGGTTCTTGAGAAGAAGAGTTTTGAAGAATTTGTGCTATTTTTAGACGGTGGCCATCTTGGATTACGTAATGACGTCATTTTAACAAATTTTGTAATCCCCCAACCTAAGGACTATGACCATGAAGTTTGGTGACTATAGGCCCAATGGTTAACGAGGAGAAGATGTTTGAAAATGTTCACGGACGACGACGGACGACGGACACATTGCGGTAACAATAGCTCACATGAGCTTCGCTCAGGTGAGCTAAAAACAGCAGACGACACAAATTAATTCAGCATTGTAAGGGTTAAAGATACATGCCCACTCAGTAGGTTTTAATATAGGAAGACAGATAGTTTTATATATGACATTTTCTGGCAAAATAAACATTCATTCACCAATACCCCACCTTGACTGGCATTATTATACATTTTATATTGGACGTAAATTTTCATACTGATATCAGGGGCGATAACCGTGTTACTTTAAAATGCTAACAGACAGTACTATTTATTCTCTGTATTTATTTTTTGGTGTGCAATGATCATACTTTATAATATGTCGAAAATATTATTTTTTCAGTGGACGCATTTAATTAGTATAAATAATTAAAAAATATCATGCCTCATTTGCATATGAAAATAGCCTGATACCACAGTGAGTCACTATCAGTAAATCAAATATTACTAAATGATAATATCTGTATAGCAGGCACTCGTAACGTTTAGAACTGGTGGAATAGTGACACAATTATAAACTTATTTAATTCCTGTAAAGAACATTATGTGCCTACTGACCTTTAAAGATATGATAATTTATTATTTTGTTTATTTCTCCATGAAGGTATGTGTTGTTACCACTCATTTGAACCATCTCGTCGAGACGGTTGAAACAAGTGGTAACAACATATACTTTCGAGACAAAATAAAGAAAATAGGGATTTTTATCTCATAAAAGATTTATACTACTATAATTGTATCCCGTCTTTAATGTGTTAACTAATGGCATGACAGAGATAGTAATTGTGATCTGGATATGAGTATTTATTTAATGCAGGACATTGTTATCAGTCGATGCACAACATGTTTCCAGATAAAATACAGATAATACCAAACTAGTACATTAAATTAATTTAATATTGAGTTCAACCGGTTAACATACAATGTATAGAATGAAAATATGGATGGTGATGATTTGATTTATTGGTGTTTAACAGCCTATCAACAGCTTAGGTCATTTAAGGTCGGGCCAACGGGTTCGATTCCGTATTCAACCTGCTGCATTGTGTGGAAAATCCCAAAATCAGAACGCAATATTTACGTCACAACAAATATATTATTCAGCCCTGAAATTTGAATAACCCGACATGGTGTCAGGTCCATACCACACCAGTCACTTGGCCATTCCCCTAAAAGTAAAAGGATTAGGAATAATCATATTACAGTTACTCATACAAGGGGTATAACCAGATTCAACTCTCGCATACACGAATGCCAACGACGTACGTGAGAGCCAAACCAAGTCTCCGGTCGGGATTTCGGTAAGGATGAATCCGGATCATTAAATTACCCATCGCATGCTCCCAACCAACAACCGCCGGATCGTGCTTCAGGTCAATCTGAAGTCTAACACATTTGGTAGTTAATTAAAAACATATGCAAATTTTACAAAACAACTAGAAAATTGTTTGTAAAACAAAATGCCACTGCTGTTGAGCATTCATGAATACGACAGCAATAATCGAGTGCGTGATTGGAGAAAAAAATATTTTCAGAGTCAACAAGAAATGCGTCTGTCGAACGCGGATGCCACCTGCAGCATATTTGAGAAACTGTGACAAAGTGGTTAACCGAAAAGTGTGACGGACAGACAGACATCCGGACGGACGGACGGACGGACGTTCTTACAGTACTATACTTATGTGACTTATCACATGTTAAATATTAGCCACATAAAACGATTTTTAGCCACATAAAAGGATTTTTTAGGTGGCTAATTGTAACCAACCCTATCCTTTACCAAGTCCATAACCCTGTGGGGCTAGCCACATAAGTACCCTAATGTGTGCCCGGACGGACAGACGGATGGACAGACGGACGGTCCAAACACTATATGCCACCCGTTTCTTCGAAACCCGGTGGTATAAAAAAGGGGCATAACTGCGGATGGATAGGTGGGAAAGCGAAAAATTTATGTCACACACTCCTGCACTTGATGGTTGGGATGTATACGGAGTATGAAGAGAATCGGCCAAACACTGTAGAAGTAGTTCGCTGGACAAGGCAAAACAATAATTTTCAGAGTCGAAAAAGGGGCATAATTGCAGATGGATCGGTAGGAGAGTGAAAATATTTACGTTACGCACTCCTGCACTTGATGGTAGGGCTGTACTCTAAATATGAAGAGCATACGCCAACATGTATACCGAATTTGGTTATGATCGGTCAAGTAGAACTTGAGTGGACAAGGATACAGAGTGCGAAAATTAAAAATGGCTGCCAAAGGGAGATAAGTATCGGAAATTTTTCAAAATCAATAGGCTTCTTTGTCTTGCCATGATAAACATTACAATCCGTCAAGTAGAACTCAAGTTATTGCGTGGATAAGCTGTGCCCGGCCACCTGCCTCCCGCCCGTACAAGATGAATACATAATACGTCCCGTTTTTCAAACGGGCGTATAAAAAGGGACATAACTCTGGATTTATCAGTGGGAGAGCAAAACTGTTTATGTTACACACTCCTGCACTTGATGGTTGGCATGTATACCGAGTATGAAGAGAATCGGCCAAAACCTGTAGAAGTAGTTCGCCTGACAAGGAAAATTGTTTACCGACAGACAGACAGGGCAAACATTACAATAATAATGGTTTTATTGGTTAAAAACGTACGCGGGTAGAAGCTCTGTTTCTCACCTTGTAAATTTGTACATATACGTGTAACTCGCGGGAGGTGACGTCAATTGTACGTTGGTAACAACGCACCCAAACCAAAAGAGATACCGACATAGCCCATAAAACACCGATATATGAACAGTTCTTCAAGAACCTGTGTAAAGTACCCGAACAACCCCACACCCATCCCACACCTAGGTTGGCACTATTGGCAACCGCAGAAGCCGTTTGGCTACTCAAGTGGTCATTTAAATTGGCTTCTAATATTTCAGAAATGGCCATTCTGGCTGAAAATTTCGGAAATTATTTGAAAAAGTACTGTAAGAACCCTAAATATTTGGACACCATTTATTTGGTTTAATCACAATAACAATGTATTTGGATTTTTGTTTTGGGAAACCCTTGTGTCTAGGGTTATTACAAATGTAAAAGAGTACTGTCTTTTTCACCTTATCAGCTCATTATGGCTACAAATTTCAAAATCCTAGTGCAATCCTATTCACCTCTACTACAACACCCACTCCACCCCAGGCCATACTACAACACCCCACCCCAGCCCCACATACAACACCCACCCCACCACAGGCCATACTACAACACCACACCCCAGGTCCACATACAACACCCACCCCACCACAGGCCATACTACAACACCCCACGCCAGGCCCACATACAACACCCACTCCACACCAGGCCCACCTACAACACCCACTCCACCACAGGCCATACTACAACACCCCACCCCATGCCCACCTACAACACCCACTCCACCCCAGGCCCACCTACAACACCCACTCCACCCAGGCCCACCTAGAACACCCACTCCACCACAGGCCCATATAGAACACCCACTCCACCCCAGGCCCACCTAGAATACCCACTCCACCACAGGCCCACCAACAACACCCACTCCACCCCAGACCACCAACAACACCCCACCCCAGGCCCACCTACAACACCCACTCCACCCCAGGCCCACCTACATCACCCACACCACCACAGGCCCACCTAGAACACCAGGCCCACCTACACACCCACTCACCCGGCCCACCTACAACACATCCACCCCAGGCCCACCTACAACACCCACTCCACCCCAGGCCCACCTACAACACCCACTCCACCCCAGGCCACCTACAACACCCACTCACCCAGGCCCCAGGCCCACCTACAACACCTACTCCACCCCAGGCCCACCTACAACACCCACTCCACCACAGGTCATACTACAACACCCCACCCCAGGCCCACCTACAACACCCACTCCACCCCAGGCCCACCTACAACACCCACTCCACCCCAGGCCCACCTACAACACCCACTCCACCCCAGGCCCACCTACAACACCCACTCCACCCCAGGCCCAGCTACAACACCCACTCCACCACAGGCCATACGACAACACAGCACCCCAGGCCCACATACAACACCCACCCCATCACAGGCCATACTACAACACCCCACCCCAGGCCCACCTACAACACCCACTCACCCCAGGCCCACCTACAACACCCACTCCACCACAGACCATACTACAACACCCCACCCCAGGCCCACCTACAACACCCACTCCACCCCAGGCCCACCTACAACACCTACTCCACCCCAGGAACCCACCTACACAACCCACTCCACCACAGGTCATACTCACAACACCCACCAGGCCCACCTACAACACCCACTCCACCCAGGCCCTCCACCTTAACACCTACTCCACCCAGGCCCACCTAGAACACCCACTCCACCACAGGCACATAGAACACCCACTCCACCCCAGGCCCACCTATAACACCCACTCCACCCAGGCCCACCAACAACACCCATCCCACCACAGGCCTTACTACAACACACCACCCCAGGCCCACCTACAACACCCACCCACACCAGGCCTACCTACAACACCTACACCACCACAAGCCCACCTACAACACCCACTCCACCACAGGCCCACCTACAACACCAGCCCACCTACAACACCCACTCCACCCAGGCCACCTACAACACCCACTCCACCCCAGGCCCACCTAGAACACCCACTCCACCCCAGGCCCACCTACAACACCCACTCCACCCCAGGCCCACCTACAACACCCACTCCACCCCAGGCCCACCCACAACAACACCCACCCACCACAGGCCTTACTACAACACGCCACCCCAGACCCACCTTCAACACCCACCCCACCACAGGCCATACTACAACACCCACCCAGGCCCAGGCCTACAACACCCACTCCACCCCAGGCCCACCTACAACACCCACCCCACCACAGGCCATACTACAACACCCCACCCCAGGCCCACCTACAACACCCACCCCTGCGGTAGAGGATCCCGAGCAGCAGTGGAGACGTCCAGCAGGAGAGGGACCAACAGAACCGGATCTGAAACATTCCACACAACAAGAGGTAGCCGGCTAACACAGAGCAAAGCACAGCTAAAACAGAGGGCTGAAGGTCACACACGGGGACGAATGTCACCGGAATTTTTTTTATTGTATATTAATTATTCTTGTCAAGATAAACATGTCCCGAATTTGGTGAATATATGTCATGTAGACCTTGAGTAATTTCATGGACAAGCTGTGCCTGCTCACTGACCTTACAGGTTGAATACATGTCTGGTTTTTTTTCAAAATGGCCGCATAAAACGGGGAACTTACAACAGTAGTAGGTCCTGGTGAACATGCACATACAAATCACAGGTTGAAGTAACAGACCAAGGTCTATACATACATTAAAGATACATAATAGCACCCACAAGTGAGAAACAAATAAGCTACCATTTGTTTACTCCATCTTATAACACATTACCAAGGTCCCTATATTTTTAATGGGCCGTACTCAGACGGCCTCGAGACAACGAACTCTCACGAAATAGTCAACCGAGTGAGAGCATTGTCGCCTATTGCAGAATTGGGCAAATGTTAGCCCATCGCAATATGGATGGGTGGAGTATTCCCCGATGCACTATGTCAAAGAGTTTTCGAGCTATGGATTATTTTGTTCAACACAACTCTGATTTTTTTCTAGTAGTAAGACTTCAGTATCATTTATTTCTTTGGCTTTCCCGATGACACGCCAGCTGGTACCGTGTCATTGTTTCGCTGACAAGGCAAGCAGATGTCCGGCTGATAACCAGTCAATGTAACATGACGCTTACGCGTGACACTCCACGAATATCAGCCAGTCATATGCTTAGCGATGATGTCATCGGGGAAATCAAGATTAGACACATCATGGCTTCCTAGTAATGTCGGTACGATAATTGTCTGTCGTGACACATTGGCCAGGTATAAATGTAGGTTTGGTACGATAATTGTCTGTCGTGACACATTGGACGGGTATAAATGTAGGTTTGATACGATAATTGTCTGTCGTGACACATTGGACGGGTATAAATGCAGGTTTGATCAAATGTTAAACTGGAAAAAAATTGATGTAAAATGTTTCTTTAAGGGCCGGGACGACGTAAAAGTGTACTTTGAAGCCGATGTTTGCCCTGTCATATATAATATAGTAGTATTGGCCCCAAAAATGTTACCAAAGTCTTACGACTAGACGAAACTGCAGAATTGTGTTGGACAAAATAATTCATAGCTCGAAAATGCATTGACATAGCGAATCGGGGAATATATCATTGTGGAGGGCTAACATTTGCCTAACTTTTGCAATAGGCGACAATGCTATAAATCGGTTGGCTGTTTATGACTGAAAAAGACTGTTTAGCTTATTTTGTTTCCACTTATTGATGCTTCTATGTATATTTAATGTATTTATGAACCTTGGTCCTTGGTCCGTTACTTCAACCTTTGATACAAATGTCATAACACACATTTGTCAGTCAAACGTGTATCACCTTAACCCTTAGAATGCGAGAAACAAAAAGTGTCGTCTGCGTTTGTTTCATATTTGATCTTTATTCTCAGTAAAGACATGGTTTGGCAGCACCGCAGAATCATCCACACTATGGTTTGCTTGATAAAACTGGGAATTCAAAAATAAACAGCAGACAACAAAATTTTGATAATTCAGTATTGTGAGGGTTAGAGTTCTCCAGTATTTGTAGAAAATATTGTACCATTGATGACCGGGAAATATTTAATTATGTAAATAATTATAAATCTTATGACAAAACACATACCCCTTAGTAAATTAAATATAACAAGAGAAAGCGAGCAGGTGCTCACGTATACCCCCGGCCGCTGCCTGGACCGACAAATAAAAATTTAAAGCAAGTTATTTAACCTTGACCTTGGACATGAAGGCCGCATGGGTGTGGTATGGAATGAAAATATGGAAGATGATAAGGAAGTACATGGGGATGATGATGTATATGAAGTTTGAAGTCAATCCGACTTACAGAGATAATGGGTACCAGAAAACTTTAACGCAATTCTTACAGATGCAAATTAGATGTAAAACGGATGTAATTAGACCTTGGACATGAAGGCTGCATGAGTGTGGTATGGAATGAACATATGGATGATAATAAGGAAGTATATGAAGTCTGAAGTCTGAAGTCAATCCGACTTACAGTTGCAAAGAAAAGGGGTACCCGAAAATTTAACGTAGATCTTACGGATGCAAATTTCTAAGTAATTTGACCTTGACGTTGGACATGAAGGCCGCATGAGTGTGGTATGGAATGAAAATATGGATGATATGGCTCACTAATAAATCTAAGGTTATGCCGGTCGAAAATATCACAAGCGTGTTTTGGTCAGTTAGAGGCCCAAATGGTTTGGTACACTTTTACATGGCATATTACCCATCTGTCGTACAAACCTCAACAATCCAAATCCAAACAACCCTGGAACAGGTGCTACGTACCGTTGTGATGATTTTATTGCCACCAGACTCCAGCAAATTGGGCTCATAATTCCTTCCCTGAAAATAAGAGCCAGAATAATTCAGCCACACATAAACAATTACAAGGCTGACTTAAAACATGTTCAGAGCTCCAGATAAGGTGCGCCTTGCCGTATTTTACACACATATTTTAGTAGAATACGCATTGATTATCAAAAGTGGGAGTACAAAATACTAACAGCAATGTGAAAATATGCATTGACTTTCAAATTGAGTAGTGAAAATACTGTAATAAAGTTGAAAATTTACTTAGTTCAGCTCAAATAAGTGAATTTTTAAATTTGTTTTATTTTTTATCACTTGTTTCCTATTTAATAAGGAAGAAAATCAATAATACATTTGTAAAAGTAAAATACGCATTGAATTTGAAATATGGGGGTACATGTGTATAATACTCTATAGATACAAAACTTATCTGGAGCGCTGCATGTCAGTTATTTATTTTCCAGTTTAGATTTCTTGTTGAAAACATTTGACATTTGATGAGAATCATTTCTAATGGAGCTGTCAGAACTACAATTTTGATGGTAGATGTTACCCTCAATAACTTTAATGCAAATTTTCTAGTCACATGACTGGGGCTGAATGGGTGGGCTATAGAATGAAAATATGGATGATGACAAATTATCAAATAAGGGCATAAAGTTTCAAGTGGAGCAATACGTCCCAGAATGTCCTATAAATAGTATTTCAGCAGACTACACAAAAAGCTAGATATCTGAGCTTTTCTACCATCACTGACAAAATATACAATGGACAGTTTTTCAATGTGTAAAATGTCAAACTGATGCACTGTCTATTATAAATTAGAAGTACATCTGCCACAAACAAAGCCTTATTTACTCACACAGTAGGCAAGTAGACAATAGTGACAATACATGTACTCTCAGATAACTGCTTACAAGTCACTGGATTTGATATATGGTAATATAGATATATACATGGGCCGCGCTCTGTGTACAAGTCACTGGATTTGATATATGGTAATATAGGTATATACATGGGCCGCGCTCTGTGAAAACCAGCCTTAATGACAACGTCATGAAAGCGTGAAAATGACGTCGCAAAGTTACGCTTAAATTTATGAACGTCATGTCGGATTTTGACACTTGAAATCGTTGCGTCATTGCAATAAGTTGTCCTATTTATAGCCGTACGCTTTACTAATTGTGGCTCACACATATTTTAATGTTGGATACGCGTGGCAGAATTGTACAGTTGTTTTCATAATGGTCCAGATAGTTGTCTGTAGTGATTTTGTTGATTATTAGTTTTATACAAATGGGCATAATGATATTGCAAATGATTTTTATAATGTATTTTTTGGACGACGTGTGACCTGAAATTTAAAACTAAATAACCATACGACCGGTATTTTAGAAAACACATCACAAAATCAGTATTATATAATCATAATGAATATTTATATACTATATATATATATTTATATAAATTAAATTACAAACAAATGCGAGAACATTGTAGTCGGCGCAGATGGAGGCGTATACAGGTATGTTTCTTAATTTATGTTGAAACCAGAATACTCAAAGAAAACATCAGATATACATGTACATACTCATTGAGGATCGAACCCGGGGCGCATGCGTGCGCTCTTTACTAATTTTGCAAGGAAACATAAATTATAAGCCATTTACCCAGCGTTAAGGTTTCGAACGCACCAAGTCTGTGACCTTGACCCTGGGCCTGGGCTTGGTACGGACGCCGGTAACACTATATGCCCCCCTCACCATTCGGTGGCGAGGGCATAATAAGTCATTTACCCGAGCGTTAAGGTTTCGAACGCACCAAGTCTGTGACCTTGACCTTGGGCTTAGCAGGGGCGGGACGAAATTTGATTTGTCACAGGGCAGTAGAGGAGCATTGGAGCAATGCGTGTGTGAAATGTGAAGCAGATCGGAGCAAGGAAACAGAATTTATAAGTCATTTACCCGAGCATTAAGGTTTCGAAGGCACCAAGTCTGTGACCTTGACCCTGGGCTTAGCGGGGGCGGGACGAATGTGGATTTGTCACAGGGCAGTAGAGGACCATTGGAGCAATGCGTGTGTGCAATGTGAAGCAGATCCGAGCAAGGAAACAGAAAGTATAAGGCATTTACCCGAGCGTTAATATTTCAAACGCACCAAGTCTGTGACCTTGACCCTGGGCTTAGCGGGGGCGGGACGAATGTGGATTTGTCACAGGGCGGTAGATGACCATTGGAGCAATGCGGGTGTGCAATGTGAAGCAGATCCGAGGAAGGAAACAGAAATTATAAGCCATTTACCAAGCGTTAAGGTTTCGGGACATACGTACGTACGTACGGACGCCGGTAACACTATATGCCCCCCTCACCATTCGGTGGCGGGGGCATAAATTTACCCAGCGTTAAGGTTTCGAATGCACAAAGTCTGTGACCTTGACCCTTGGCTTGGCGGGGGCGGCACGAATGTGGATTTGTCACAGGGTGGCAGAGGACCATTGGAGCAATGCGTGTGTGAAATGTGAAGCAGATCCGAGCAAGGAAACAGAAATTATAAGCCATTTACCCAGCGTTAAGGTTTTGAACGCACCAAGTCTGTGACCTTGACCCTGGGCTTAGCGGGGGCGGGACGAATGTAGATTTGTCACAGGACGGAGGATCATTGGAGCAATGCGTGTGTGAAATGTGAAGCAGATCCGAGTAGGAAACAGAAATTATAAGCCATTTACCCAGCATTAAGGTTTTGAACGCACCAAGTCTGTGACCTTGACCCTGGGCTTAGCGGGGGCGGGACGAATGTGGATTTGTCACAGGGCGGTAGAGGACCATTGGAGCAATGCATGTGTGAAATGTGAAGCAGATCCAAGCTAGGAAACAGAAAGAAATTATAAGCCATTTACCCAGCGTTAAGGTTTCGAACGCACCAAGTCTGTGACCTTGACCCTGGGCTTAGCGGGGGCGGGACGAATGTGGATTTGTCACAGGGTGGTAGAGGATCATTGGAGCAATGCGTGTGTCAAATGTGAAGCAGATCTGAGCAAGGAAACAGAAATTATAAGCCATTTACCCAGCATTAAGGTTTTGAACGCATCAAGCCTGTGACCTTGACCCTGGGCTTAGCGGGGGCGGGACGAATATGGATTTGTCACAGGGCGGTAGAGGACCATTGGAGCAATGCGTGTGTGAAATGTGAAGCAGATCCGAGCAAGGAAACAGAAATTATAAGCCATTTACCCAGCGTTAAGGTTTCGAATGCACCAAGTCTGTGACCTTGACCCTGGGCTTAGCGGGGGCGGCACGAATGTGGATTTGTCACAGGGCGGTAGAGGACCATTGGAACAATGCGTGTGTGAAATGTGAAGCAGATCCGAGCAAGGGAACAGAAATTATAAGCCATTTACCCAGCGTTAAGGTTTCGAATGCACCAAGTCTGTGACCTTGACCCTGGGCTTAGCGGGGGCGGGACGAATGTGGATTTGTCACAGGGCGGTAGAGGACCATTGGAGCAATGCGTGTGTGAAATGTGAAGCAGATCCGAGCAAGGAAACAGAAATTATAAGCCATTTACCCAGCGTTAAGGTTTCGAACGCACCAAGTCTGTGACCTTGACCCTGGGCTTAGCGGGGCGGGACGAATGTGGATTTGTCACAGGGCGGTTATAGAGGACCATTGGAGCAATGCGAGTGTGAAATGTGAAGCAGATCCGAGCAAGGAAACAGAAATTATAAGCCATTTACCCAGCGTTAAGGTTTCGAACGCACCAAGTCTGTGACCTTGACCCTGGGCTTAGCGGGGGCAGGACGAATGTGGATTTGTCACAGGGCGGTAGAGGACCATTGGAGCAATGCGTGTGTGAAATGTGAAGCAGATCCAAGCTAGGAAACAGAAAGAAATTATAAGCCATTTACCCAGCGTTAAGGTTTCGAACGCACCAAGTCTGTGACCTTGACCCTGGGCTTAGCGGGGGCGGGACGAATGTGGATTTGTCACAGGGTGGTAGAGGATCATTGGAGCAATGTGTGTGTCAAATGTGAAGCAGATCTGAGCAAGGAAACAGAAATTATAAGCCATTTACCCAGCATTAAGGTTTTGAACGCATCAAGCCTGTGACCTTGACCCTGGGCTTAGCGGGGGCGGGACGAATATGGATTTGTCACAGGGTGGTAGAGGACCATTGGAGTAATGCGTGTGTGAAATGTGAAGCAGATCCGAGCAAGGAAACAGAAATTATAAGCCATTTACCCAGCGTTAAGGTTTCGAATGAACCAAGTCTGTGACCTTGACCCTGGGCTTAGCGGGGGCGGCACGAATGTGGATTTGCCACAGGGCGGTAGAGGACAATTGGAACAATGCGTGTGTGAAATGTGAAGCAGATCCGAGCAAGGGAACAGAAATTATAAGCCATTTACCCAGCGTTAAGGTTTCGAATGCACCAAGTCTGTGACCTTGACCCTGGGCTTAGCGGGGGCGGGACGAATGTGGATTTGTCACAGGGCGGTAGAGGACCATTGGAGCAATGCGAGTGTGAAATGTGAAGCAGATCCGAGCAAGGAAACAGAAATTATAAGCCATTACCCAGCGTTAAGGTTTCGAAGCACCAAGTCTGACCTTGACCCTGGGCTTAGCGGGAGCAGGACGAATGTGGATTTGCACAGGGCGGTAGAGGACCATTGGAGCAATGCGTGTGTGAAAGTGAAGAAGATCCAAGCTAGGAAACAGAAAGAAATTATAAGCCATTTACCCAGCGTTAAGGTTTCGAATGCACCAAGTCTGTGACCTTGACCCTGGGCTTGCGGGGGCGGCACGAATGTGGAATTTGTCACAGGGCGGTAGAGGATCGTTGGAGCAATGGTGTGTTAAATGTGAAGCAGATTCGAGAAAGGAAAACGAAATTATAAGCCATTTACCAGGTTAAGGTTTCGAACGCACCAAGTCTGTGACCTTGACCTGGGCTTAGCGGGGGCGGGACGAATGTGGATTTGTCACAGGGCGGTATTGAGGACCATTGGAGCAATGGTGTGTGAAATGTGAAGCAGATCGAGCAAGGGAAACAGAAATTATAAGCCATTTACCCAGCGTTAAGGTTTCGAACGCACCAAGTCTGTGACCTTGACCTGGGCTTAGCGGGGGCGGGACGAGAATGTGGATTTGTCACAGGGCGGTTAGAGGACCATTGGAGCAATGCGAGTGTGAAATGTGAAGCAGATCCGAGCAAGGAAACAGAAATTATAAGCCATTTACCCAGCGTTAAGGTTTCGAACGAAACACCAAGTCTGTGACCTTGACCCTGGGCTTAGCGTGGGCAGGACGAATGTGGATTTGTCACAGGGCGGTAGAGGACCATTGGAGCAATGCGTGTGTGAAATGTGAAGCAGATCCAAGCTAGGAAACAGAAAGAAATTATAAGCCATTTACCCAGCGTTAAGGTTTCGAACGCACCAAGTCTGTGACCTTGACCCTGGGCTTAGCGGGGGCGGGACGAATGTGGATTTGTCACAGGGTGGTATTGAGGATCATTGGAGCAATGTGTGTGTCAAATGTGAAGCAGATCTGAGCAAGGAAACAGAAATTATAAGCCATTTACCCAGCATTAAGGTTTTGAACGCATCAAGCCTGTGACTTGACCCTGGGCTTGCAGCGGGGCGGGACGAATATGGATTTGTCACAGGGTGGTAGAGGACCATTGGAGTAATGCGTGTGTGAAATGTGAAGCAGATCCGAGCAAGGAAACAGAAATTATAAGCCATTTACCAGCGTTAAGGTTTCGAATGCACCAAGTCTGTGACCTTGACCCTGGGCTTAGCGGGGGCGGCACGAATGTGGATTTGCCACAGGGCGGTAGAGGACCATTGGAACAATGCGTGTGTGAAATGTGAAGCAGATCCGAGCAAGGGAACAGAAATTATAAGCCATTTACCCAGCGTTAAGGTTTCGAATGCACCAAGTCTGTGACCTTGACCCTGGGCTTAGCGGGGGCGGGACGAATGTGGATTTGTCACAGGGCGGTAGAGGACCATTGGAGCAATGCGAGTGTGAAATGTGAAGCAGATCCGAGCAAGGAAACAGAAATTATAAGCCATTTACCCAGCGTTAAGGTTTCGAACGCACCAAGTCTGTGACCTTGACCCTGGGCTTAGCGGGAGCAGGACGAATGTGGATTTGTCACAGGGCGGTAGAGGACCATTGGAGCAATGCGTGTGTGAAATGTGAAGAAGATCCAAGCTAGGAAACAGAAAGAAATTATAAGCCATTTACCCAGCGTTAAGGTTTCGAATGCACCAAGTCTGTGACCTTGACCCTGGGCTTAGCGGGGGCGGCACGAATGTGGATTTGTCACAGGGCGGTAGAGGATCGTTGGAGCAATGCGTGTGTTAAATGTGAAGCAGATCCGAGAAAGGAAACAGAAATTATAAGCCATTTACCCAGCGTTAAGGTTTCGAACGCACCAAGTCTGTGACCTTGACCCTGGGCTTAGCGGGGGCGGGACGAATATGGATTTGTCACAGGGCGGTAGAGGACCATTGGAGCAATGTAGAGGACCATTGAAGCAATGCGTGTGTGAAATGTCAAGCAGATCCGAGCAAGGAAACAGAAATTATAAGCCATTTACCCGAGAGTTAAGGTTTCGGGACGTACGTATGTTACGTATGTACGGACGCCGGTAACACTATATGCCCCCATCACCATTCGGTGGCGGGGGCATAATAAGGCATTTACCCAGTGTTAAGGTTTCGAACGCACCAAGTCTGTGACCTTGACCCTGGGCTTAGCTGCGGCACGAATGTGAATTTGTCACAGGATGGCTAGTTTGGACCATTGGACCGCTATGCGCGTGTGAAATGTGAAGCAGAGCCGAGCAAGAACAGAAATTAGAAGGCATAAATCTTTACCCAGCGTTAAGGTTTCGGAAAGCACAAAGTCTGTGACCTTGACCCTGGGCTTAGCGGGGGCGGCACGAATGTGGATTTGTCACAGGGTGGCAGAGGACCATTGGAGCAATGCATGTGTGAAATGTGAAGCAGATCCGAGCAAGGAAACAGAAATATAAGCATTTACCCAGCATTAAGGTTTCGAACGCACCAAGTCTGTGACCTTGACCCAGGGCTTAGCGGGGGCGGCACGAATGTGGATTTGTCACAGGGTGGTAGAGGACCATTAGAGCAATGTGTGTGTGAAATGTGAAGCAGATCCGAGCAAGGAAACAGAAATTATAAGCCATTTACCCAGCTTTAAGGTTTCGAACGCACCAAGTCTGTGACCTTGACCAGGGTAGGGCTTAGCGGGGGGCGGGACGAAATGTGGATTTGTCACAGGGTGGTAGAGACCATTAGGAGCAATGTGTGTGTGAAATGTGAAGCAGATCCGAGCAAGGACAGATTATAGCCATTTATTTACCCAGCGTAAGGTTTCGCGCACCAAGTCAGGTGTGACCTTGAGCCCTGAGCGATTAGCAGGGGGCGGGTTATGAATGTGGATTTGTCACAGCGTGAGACCGGCGGCCATGGTACAATGAGCGTGTGTGAAATGTGAAGCAAATCTGAGCAAGGAAACAGAAATTATAAGCCATTTACCCAGCGTTAAGGTTTCGAACACACCAAGTCTGTGACCTTGTCCCTGGGCTTAGCGGGGGCGGGACGAATGTGGATTTGTCACAGGGCGGTAGAGGACCATTGGAGCAATGCGTGTGTGAAATGTGAAGCAGATCCGAGCAAGGAAACAGAAATTATAAGCCATTTACCCAGCGTTAAGGTTTCGAATGCACCAAGTCTGTGACCTTGACCCTGGGCTTAGCGGGGGCGGCACGAATGTGGATTTGCCACAGGGCGGTAGAGGACCATTGGAACAATGCGTGTGTGAAATGTGAAGCAGATCCGAGCAAGGGAACAGAAATTATAAGCCATTTACCCAGCGTTAAGGTTTTGAATGCACCAAGTCTGTGACCTTGACCCTGGGCTTAGCGGGGGGCGGGACGAATGTGGATTTGTCACAGGGCTGGTAGTGAGGGACCATTGGAGCAATGCGAGTGTGAAATGTGAAGCAGATCCGAGCAAGGAAACAGAAATTATAAGCCATTTACCCAGCGTTAAGGTTTCGAACGCACCAAGTCTGTGACCTTGACCCTGGGCTTAGCGGGAGCAGGACGAATGTGGATTTGTCACAGGGCGGTAGAGGACCATTGGAGCAATGCGTGTGTGAAATGTGAAGAAGATCCAAGCTAGGAAACAGAAAGAAATTATAAGCCATTTACCCAGCGTTAAGGTTTCGAATGCACCAAGTCTGTGACCTTGACCCTGGGATTAGCGGGGGCGGCACGAATGTGGATTTGTCACAGGGCGGTAGAGGATCGTTGGAGCAATGCGTGTGTTAAATGTGAAGCAGATCCGAGAAAGGAAACAGAAATTATAAGCCATTTACACAGCGTTAAGGTTTCGAACGCACCAAGTCTGTGACCTTGACCCTGGGCTTAGCGGGGGCGGGACGAATATGGATTTGTCACAGGGCGGTAGAGGACCATTGGAGCAATGTAGAGGACCATTGAAGCAATGCGTGTGTGAAATGTCAAGCAGATCCGAGCAAGGAAACAGAAATTATAAGCCATTTACCCGAGAGTTAAGGTTTCGGGACGTACGTATGTTACGTATGTACGGACGCCGGTAACACTATATGCCCCCATCACCATTCGGTGGCGGGGGCATAATAAGGCATTTACCCAGTGTTAAGGTTTCGAACGCACCAAGTCTGTGACCTTGACCCTGGGCTTAGCGGGGGCGGCACGAATGTGGATTTGTCACAGGATGGCAGAGGACCATTGGAGCAATGCGTGTGTGAAATGTGAAGCAGATCCGAGCAAGGAAACAGAAATTATAAGGCATAAATTTACCCAGCGTTAAGGTTTCAAAGGCACAAAGTCTGTGACCTTGACCCTGGGCTTAGCGGGGGCGGCACGAATGTGGATTTGTCACAGGGTGGCAGAGGACCATTGGAGCAATGCATGTGTGAAATGTGAAGCAGATCCGAGCAAGGAAACAGAAATTATAAGGCATTTACCCAGCATTAAGGTTTCGAACGCACCAAGTCTGTGACCTTGACCCAGGGCTTAGCGGGGGCGGCACGAATGTGGATTTGTCACAGGGTGGTAGAGGACCATTAGAGCAATGTGTGTGTGAAATGTGAAGCAGATCCGAGCAAGGAAACAGAAATTATAAGCCATTCACCCAGCTTTAAGGTTTCGAACGCACCAAGTCTGTGACCTTGACCCAGGGCTTAGCGGGGGCGGCACGAATGTGGATTTGTCACAGGGTGGTAGAGGACCATTAGAGCAATGTGTGTGTGAAATGTGAAGCAGATCCGAGCAAGGAAACAGAAATTATAAGCCATTTACCCAGCTTTAAGGTTTCGAACGCACCAAGGCTGTGACCTTGACCCTGGGCTTAGCGGGGGCGGGACGAAAGTGGATTTGTCACAGGGCGGTAGATGACCATTGGAGCAATGCGTGTGTGAAATGTGAAGCAGATCCGAGCAAGGAAACAGAAATTATAAGCCATTTACCCAGCGTTAAGGTTTCGAACGCACCAAGTCTGTGACCTTGACCCTGGGCTTAGAGGGGGCGGGATGAATGTGGATTTGTCACAGGGCGGTAGAGGACCATTGGAGCAATGCGTGTGTGAAATGTGAAGCAAATCTGAGCAAGGAAACAGAAATTATAAGCCATTTACCCAGCGTTAAGGTTTCGAACACACCAAGTCTGTGACCTTGTCCCTGGGCTTAGCGGGGGCGGGACGAATGTGGATTTGTCACAGGGCGGTAGAGGACCATTGGAGCAATGCGTGTGTGAAATGTGAAGCAGATCCGAGCAAGGAAACAGAAATTATAAGCCATTCACCCAGCTTTAAGGTTTCGAACGCACCAAGTCTGTGACCTTGACCCAGGGCTTAGCGGGGGGGCGGCACGAATGTGGATTTGTCACAGGGTGGTAGAGGACCATTAGAGCAATGTGTGTGTGAAATGTGAAGCAGATCCGAGCAAGGAAACAGAAATTATAAGCCATTTACCCA
Organism: Conchocele bisecta; assembly: GCA_029237695.1. Classification (NCBI taxonomy): domain Eukaryota; kingdom Metazoa; phylum Mollusca; class Bivalvia; order Lucinida; family Thyasiridae; genus Conchocele; species Conchocele bisecta. The sequence continues at coordinate 20,255,876 of CM055271.1, read as the reverse complement.
GCTTTAAGGTTTCGAACGCACCAAGGCTGTGACCTTGACCCTGGGCTTAGCGGGGGCGGGACGAAAGTGGATTTGTCACAGGGCGGTAGAGGACCATTGGAGCAATGTGTGTGAAATGTGAAGCAGATCCGAGCAAGGAAACAGAAATTATAAGCCATTTACCCAGCGTTAAGGTTTCGAACGCACCAAGTCTGTGACCTTGACCCTGGGCTTAGAGGGGGCGGGATGAATGTGGATTTGTCACAGGGCGGTGTAGAGGACATTGGAGCAATGCGTGTGTGAAATGTGAAGCAAATCTGAGCAAGGAAACAGAAATTATAAGCCATTTACCCAGCGTTAAGGTTTCGAACACACCAAGTCTGTGACCTTGTCCCTGGGCTTAGCGGGGGCGGGACGAATGTGGATTTGTCACAGGGCGGTAGAGGACCATTGGAGCAATGCGTGTGTGAAATGTGAAGCAGATCCGAGCAAGGAAACAGAAATTATAAGTCATTTACCCAGCGTTAAGGTTTTGAACGCACCATGTCTGTGACCTTGACCCTGGGCTTAGCGGGGGCGGGATGAATGTGGATTTGTCACAGGGCGGTAGAGGAACATTGGAGCAATGCGTGTGTGAAATGTGAAGCAGATCCGAGCAAGGAAACAGAAATTATAAGCCATTTACCCAGCGTTAAGGTTTCAAACGCACCAAGTCTGTGACCTTGTCCCTGGGCTTAGCGGGTGCGGCACGAATGTGGATTTGTCACAGGGTGGTAGAGGACCATTGGAGCAATGCGTGTGTGAAATGTGAAGCAGATCCGAGCAAGGAAACAGAAATTATAAGCCACTTACCCAGCGTTAAGGTTTTGAACGCACCAAGTCTGTGACCTTGACCCTGGGCTTAGCGGGGGCGGGACGAATGTGGATTTGTCACAGGGCGGTAGAGGACCATTGGAGCAATGCGTGTGTGAAATGTGAAGCAGATGCGAGCACGGTAACAGAAATTATAAGCCATTTACCCAGCGTTAAGGTTTCGGGACGTACGTACATACGGACGCCGGTAACACTATATGCCCCCCTCACCATTCGGTGGCAGGGGAATATAAAAGAGACCAGATTACATATATCTGATAAATGGAAGCATTGGACTGATGTGGATGAACATAAAAGTGACAATTTAAAAAAAAATAGGATAAGGTGGTGACCGTATGAAAATCCATATTCCTACATTCTTAGTGCCTTTCTACCTAAAAATATTAAGTGATCTCCATTGATAAACATGTCAAGAACATATGGGTTCAAGCAGACTCATTTAGTAAGTTTTCCTATCGAAATCCGGAGCTTAATGGAGGGGGTTAATGGGGTTAGTGGAAAACACAAAATTTAGGTTTGTAGTATTGTTTGGTAATGTATTAGTCCTGATTAAATCGCATTTTACTAACTTGGCAGTTGTGACCTTTCATCTGGCTTCGGTTGAACGCACAAGTGTAATGTAAGTGACGTAACACGTAAAAATGGCCTCAAATGTTTGAGGGTCGTATGATATGTAATGCACTGTGTATTGTTCTTATTATTTTGAATGAACTCAGTAGGTTAAATTAACCGCCTCCTTCATTTAATGCACATAGTTTGCTGCCCTGTATTGCAGATATTAGTAAATTCGGAAACAAAAGGGACCAACAGTCATTGGTTATTCTCATCCTGTATTGCGGCGCACCATCGGGTCAGTGTAAAAAATGGTTATCTTAATTATCAGAGAAGTGTACAGTAAACAATGTTCCACCATTTCCTTTGCCAGTCATAAATGACAATAACATTATCACATGGCAAATATTCATAATGCAAGATGCTTTCAGATCACGTTTAATTTTCAGTTGTGGTAAATGCTATTTTACCATATTCATTATGGTACACACTACAGGCGGGATTTATACCAACAACAAGCTACAAACTGTAGCATATTATTCTGAGCATTTTTATAATCAACAGAGCATTTTTATAATCAACAGAACAATAAATTGTAATAAAAACACAGAGTTTGTATTTACATCTGTGTAATCAAAAATAATTATGTGTTAGTTTTTTTTTATTGTTTTTCATATAAAAAAACCCAGTATAATGAGAAGCTGTATTCTGGTAATTTGGTAGCTACCAGTCTGTGTTTACATGACCTTGACTTCTCAAAATGGCTAAAGAATCCAGTGACGCAAACTGACAGAACCATGCTTTGTAAATCTTTTTCAATAATGATGTTTATGAGTGGACAAAAGTGGGAATAGCTGAAATACAACATTTTGAAGGTATTTTAATAATTTTGATTAAAACCTTACATGACCAAGGGTGATGTGGAATATTTTTCTCCATTTGACAGATAGATGTCTTCTGCAAATAATGTCCAGGAAACTGACCGTGAAAGTTTCCGTGATTAGTGACAAATTCGGTTTACGAAAATTCCCGATGCGGGGGTAATACACCAAGTTACAGTTCCGCTGCCATCTTTCATCCGGGTTACACAGTACAGGTAAACAAACCGCAATTTCCGATATTTCCATGCTCAGCTGTCAGACGGAGATAGTTTTTGCCTCGGTTCTCCATACACAACGTATAATCTGTGTTTTGTTGACATTTACTTTTTAAAATGATTATGTTATATTATCTAAATGGAAATACTCGTCCCACGGATACGTTAAACTGGTTCACGAGATGTTTGAAGTGAACACACTATTGACCGGTTCATGTTTTGTACCAGTGGCCGACACCCACATATTCTGCAATTTCTATTGAATATGTAAAATATAATGTATGAAATTGATGAATTTAATATTTCGTTCAGCAAACAATTATTTCCCTCGAGTTATTCCGGGTTTCTTTTATGTTCAATTAGCTACCAAAAAACCATTGGTAAACACTTGGCTTAGTCTCAAGACAGAATTTGACATACATGTACAATGGAATTAAATTCCTCAGGTGGGGATTTCACATGTACCAATGTATACTGTAGAATAGCAAATCAGATATTATTCACACTTTATCTGTTGATTATGCTACATTTTCTGTACTAATTTCACATAAATGAATGTCAGTATTATGTAATGAACATATTTCAATAGCTCTGAACTCTGTTATAAATTTACAGATGTAGATTGCATTGGAAAGGCAATATTTATTTTTCTAGTCCTACTAAAATGTATTTCAGAACTACAAGTTTGTTTTACTTTTACAATACTGACATTTCTTTCACTTGAAAAATACAGAATATATGTCACAATTAACAGCTAAATTGTGAATCAGATGATTCCCTACTCGGCCAGAGAGTATTCTGCAGAGTTTCTTCCTGCAACTAAATGTATACAAGTGTGGATATACATGTACATGTACTGTCATCTTTAAGGAAGAAATAAATATGCTCCATCCTTAGTGAATGAGACACAGAAGTTTAAAATTAGACAGTAACTTTATGAATGTGCCAAATTATCCTGTTGACTGTCAGCCCACATCCATGATGCACTATTCAACAGGGCCAGTTTCAGTAAACTTTGTACGATAAAATATTCTTATGTATATGTTGCTAAGTTTACTCAACACATGAATGTGGCGGCGGACTACATGTACATTGGGGTAACTGAACATGAACAAATTCACCAAAGAATTCTCAAAATTGGCTGATAATGCAAATTGTGTTGTCGCTTTAAGCTTTGGGCTTACAAACTTCTTGGTCACACACATTTTAGTATTTCCCTGCATTCTACCACAGGTCTTCATCCCACCACAGTGAAGAAGAATCTGACTCCTCCATCCAGGCAAGGAAACCTCCGAGTAACTATATTAATTGTTCTTGTGGGAAAAAAATGGTGGGGGGGTGGGGGGTGGGGAGCGTGTACTGTAATACATTTATGATATAAAAGGTAAAACCTCTCCCCCTTTAATGAGCTGCACCAAATCAGGGTTAGTTTCATTTTAGGCATCAGTGTTTAGTATTGTAAAACCAGGATAAATGTTATGAACATGTTAAATACCACGCTTATATCAACACTAGAAACCTTAAAACTAGAGCAATTGAGCTGCAGGGGCTCCCAAATATCCTTAGTTGCTGCTTGGTTTGACTAGAGACATATACCGGTACTCTCTCAATCCTTGTTTAACCAACAAATAATTTCCAACAGGTTTGGCCTTGACCTTGAACAGCTATAGAAAACATCATTGATGATAAAAATCCAAAACTGTTCTACCCATCAACATGGTTTATATGCAGGGGGTTAGTGAGTGATGGCTTATATTTAATATGATATTCATAATATCATTTACTGATTTCATAAAAAACAAGAAACGAGGCAAAGCCACGAAGGCCAGGTTTTTTCCAAGCATAGACACTTGGATAACATAATTATACCCACTTTTTGTAGACACATCTTGGATAGTTGCATGTGGTAGGCACCCCTTGGTTGTGAAGCTGTGAAAGTTTGGTGGTCCTAGGTGGTACAGTACCAAAGAAATGGACTTAAACACGAAAACTTAACATTGTAAAAGCGAAAACTTAACATTTAAAATGGCTAAGTCGACTGCGTGGAAAAAATGGGTCAAGTTAAAAAAAAGTAACATGTTGGATAGTGATATGTGGTGGGCACCCCTTGATTATGAAGCTGTGAAAGTTTGGTGGTCCTAGGTGGTACAGTACCAAAGAAATTGACTTAAACACGAAAACTTAACATTGTAAACGCGAAAACTTAACATTGAAAATGGCTAAGTCGACTGCGCAGAAAAAAATGGGTCAAGTTCCAAAAAAAGTAACATGTTGGATAGTGATATGTGGTGGACACCCCTTGATTATGAAGCTGTGAAAGTTTGGTGGTCCTACATGTAGGTGGTACAGTAACAAAGAAATGGACTCAAACACGAAAACTTAACATTGATTGTGGACCCCGCCCGCTGCCCACCGCCCGCCCGGCTTTCGCCAATCCAATAGCCTGGATTTTTTTTAAAAAACCTGGCTAAAACTCGGCTTAGCCTAGTTTCTTATGATATTAGTAAGTAAACTCTTAAACTTAGATACCCATGAACAAACATCACTTATCTTAGATCCTGTATAAAAAATACCCCCAACAATATTTATCAAGTTGATATACAAATAGTATTGTTAAGTCGATACCCCACCCACATAATGAAGACTACGCGTACATATGCGAACCGACCTGGTGCGAACGGGTTTAATTATACTTATGAAAGCTAAATGAAGGTCGATTTCAAAAGATGAATGTAAGTTTGATTAAAAAAATGCAATATTATAGATTAGGGAGCAAAATGGCACATTTTGGCTGGCAGTCAATGGGACAGCGGTTTGTTTACATGTAACGCTCGTGCGGAGCAAAATGTGCAACAACAACAATGACCATATATGGCAAACCATATATGGCAAACTGTAACTTGGTGTATCCCGACAAATGGTTACGCTACTGTACTTATAAATTCACATGTATCCTACTCGTGAAGAAATAAACAGTGTCATGGACATGTAGTGAATGTCACGGGTTAAATTTCAGTCATTACCTCTTCGATTTCTGAACGATATAACCTCAATAATCGTGGACCAGTAAAAAATTGCAAAAGTTTCGCCATCGCGATTTATGGTTGTTGTTGTTATTTCATATCTGTCATTCAGGCGCTTATTTTTCGCCTCAATCTTTCTACAGCCACAGGCATTCGGCGTGTTTCGGCTTTCATCGGTATAACGAACAAGGCTTCTAAGATATCACGGGACGGTTGAAAATAGCCAAAATGTACTGCTTTTCTGAGGGCGGAGGGTGACTTATAAAAATCACCGCCTCTCACAATCAGTTAAGGGCTCTTTCGACAAATATTGAAAAATACTCGCAAATGAAGTACAAATCGCGCGACACAATAAAAATGCAGTAGCCGCATCAGATGTGATTCTGATACGAAACCGTACCGGCAAGACAGCATAGCATACGCCATTTTCCAAGATGTCAAAATCAACCGGAGATAACATTCAGTTTCTTAGAATGATGAAATACACCTAGTCAAGCCTCCCAAAGTCAAGAAATATTCATCAACCTAATTTTCTAGACACACTGGTGTAAGTTGCAGTGTCGGTAGTGAATAATATAGAAAATCGTCCACCCCCTTTTTAAAGCTAGCTGCGCACTGTCCCGTGAGACCTCGTATAATAACACATTCCGCGATTTTATTGACACTAATGTGAATATTTTGGCAGAATGTGCACATTTTCATTTGATAATTATTGTTATTTTGCTAAAATAGCATAGTTAGAACATATTTATGCAAATAATATCGAATAACTGCTCCTTTTCCTAGGTCGGACACAACCTCGTATTATAACAAATGCAATAATGTGTTTAAGGCTCTAACGTCAATATTGTAGTGGCAATTAAGTTCATATGATCATTTGATAATTATCGATATCTTACAGAAATACATAGAATGCATAGAAAATTACAAGTTTAAACATGTTATTTTGTTATTATACAAGGTCGTGTCCGACCAAAGTTAGAAGCCTTATTCATATATATATAGAGTTATACCGATGAAAACCGAAACACGCCAAATGACTGTGCCTACAGCCACAAAGACTGTGAAAGCAGTTTTCTGACACACCGCAGTTGACCTGCAATACCCAAGAGAAAAATGGTTTTGTTATGTACACACGACCAGCATGCTAGCACAGAGTCAGATGGGTGGCCACGGCCTGTTTTTAATGTGGAGGAAAACTTGAGGATCCGGAAAAAACACAGTGAGATTGTATGGAACAGACATAGCCCAGTAGCAGTACAAAGACATTTATGCAGCTGAATACCCACAACAGATCAATAAGCTGCCCACCAACACGATGGGGCACCGAATCATCATCAAGTGGAAAGTGACACTCCCACTAACAACTACATGTATATTGCGTTAACTCAGCGTTGTGCAGAGTAAGCTCTCACTCAATATCTGCAAACCAGTGTAACAATAAAACATGTCTACTACGCCATATTATGGTCCATAAAACAAACACGAGTGCAACGCATAAAGTATATAAAAGTAGTATTGGCACAGCTTATCAAAAACCAAAATGCTGGCATGGCGGACCCTGTTGTTGCTGCTGCTGTGTGTGTTTTCCGATGAGTTTTCGCCTCCTGGGCAATTCATGTCGTTCTATATCGTCCGGACAAATATCTGGAGAGTTATGGGCTTAGGTGAAGTCCATAATATTATTATTTAGTGTGAGCTTTTTTAATTGAACTGAAATAATGGAAACTTTTGGTCCGTCAGTATGTCCGTCCGTCTGACTATTTGTCTGTCTATCGAGTTGTTTATATATATATTGGTACGGTGCTCGCTCGCCAGGTGTACATGTGGCAAGTTGGTTTGATCATGTCCGTTGTTAGCTAAGCAAAACAAGAATATATATTGATTATAATTTACAACTAAACCCAATGAAAATCAAAGATAGGACTCCACCAGTAGTAGTAAGGGAGTCAAAATGATACCACCTACCGTGATATCATTTATAACCCTCTATAATACCCCCAACACCCCCGAAAATCAAAAAATTGGTTAACGAGGAAAATTGGGTCTCCCGACAGCAAATTTATGAATTTTTGGAGAAAATAATTTTGAAAAGAGGGAGTCCCAATTATATTGGTAATTGACTTTTGAAAGTATATATTGGTGTCATAAATACATCATGTTTTTTTCACGTCCAATTGAACAGAAAAAAACAAGTACCAATATTATTAGAGAAAATGGATAATACAATACAATTTGAATTGAAAATTTTTAATGACTGTGTTGAAGAAGTTTACGAAGCTTACGGGGGTTATAATCCTGATATAAATTCTATAAAATGAGAACACTAGGCGATATCGAATACATGAAATACCAGCGTAATTTATTACGCTCCGATAAAACGTTACATTTACATATTATACCGGCAATTATGTCAACTATACAAGAGGCAAATACACATTAAGACGGATAATGCGTATCGGATATGAAACTAAGGTGTATTATACAAAAAATTTAAAACCCAACGATTCGTTTACGAATGTACATTTCTACGATATAGCTTATAAAGATATTGAAAAATTATTATTGAAAAAAAAAAAAAACTAATTAATTTATAGCCGAGTGTATTTTTCTTATCGAAGGTATGTAAACGGGCTATCTGAAATTATTTTTCATCAACCTCGAGCGGTCGGACTCGGAACGCCGTTGTCATGCAGTTGTTTACCATGACAACGGCCGGAGTTGTCTGCTCATTTTTTATTTTTTTGTAAACTGCCAATTTCTTTTTCATCAACCTCAAGCGGTCGGACTCCGAACGCCGTTGTCATGCAGTTGTTTACCATAGCGACCACATTTGTAGGGATAGAAATAAATAAATAAAAATGTTTAGCTCCAACCGCGGCGCGAACCCACGACCCTCGTCTCTATAGAGTATCGCCTTAACCCACACGACCATGTAGGCTGTTATGATAAACATTACCTAGTGTTGTACAATTATCGATTTACGACAATGTTTCAATTACAAGGGTTATGAACCATGCGTAAATTGATAGCCGAGGTAAACAGAGCCGATGTATCAATTACACAGGACGGTGTGTACAGTGTAAATCCTCGACTGAATTTGTATTTCTCAGTGAAAAACACATGTTGTATAGGTATGAGTAAATTTGTTTGTACTGCACCAATATAATTAATAATTAATAATTTTGAAAAAATTAGGAAAATTATATTGGTGCTGTAACATTTCTTCCGACTTTATCTCCAAGTTTTTCCCTAAATTTATCCCAATCAGTACACTCAATCTTGGGCATGGTGGCGCGTGCTTTGATTCTTATATCATTTTTTAATTGTTCATATCTCCCCATTTCTTCCACTACGGATTCAAACTCTAAATTTGATATTTTCTTATCGGCCAACGCTTTGGACACCATAACGTCGATGGTATTTTTCTTCGACCTGGCGAGAACAGATATTCTATCATGTTTTCTACATTCTTTCTCAAGTTTTTCACCCGACGCCCTAATTACCATACACAACAACCCAGAAACGGCCGACACCGCACATAAAATCCCCGCTACAGGAACCGTTATAATGGTGGATATAGTTGCAGCTGTCCCCGCCCCACACAACACAGAAACACTCGCCAGAGCCGTGCTAGATACTTCAGCCATGTTCACCGCGCGCCTATATTTTTTAGCGTTTCTTTTTCTATTTGTATATTCTCTAACTAAAATATCCTGCATAGCGACGATATTATTCAACCTAAATCTGAACTTCTTTCGTTAATTGTACACAGTGTTGATGGAGTGGTATTGACAATTGGAAGCGTTGATTCGTTCATATTTAATTTTACAAATTTATTTCAATATATTAGTATTTACAAAATAAGTTCAATTAACAACGAGACAATAGTGGAAGAACTCTCTGGTCACCGATTTTCGTAACAAAGTTAATAACACTACCTTTGGAAAGTCTAATTCGATCATAACCGGAGAACGAAACCACCGTCGAACTATCTCCAGAGATTATAGTGACTCCAAGCCCCCGTTCTTCCCCATCTACTACAATATTTATCGCGAACGCGCCCACAGGTTTACCACTACCATTAACCGAGCAGACCGCCATTTGGATAACTTCACCTGCGGCTGTCATAGTGTATCCCCCACATTTATTACTCGCTTTGGCACCGAACGAATATTCATAGTGCCCCTCAACCAATGGGCCCCGCTTCTCAGCCCAAACTGTTATGGCACGTTTTAGCGTTTTCATTGTTCGCACTATTCCGGCAAGCGCACTGTTTGCGTTATATGCCTCAGTACGAATATTATAAGAGGCCTCCTCAAGAGCTTTGGTCGCGGCTGTACGATCATGTTTCAGTTTATCGGAAACTTCGGTTATTTTTTCGTCTAGTTCGGTAAGTGCCGCTTCTCTGTTGAGAGAGTCCTCTGAGCGCAACGCATGATAAGCCTCCGTAATGGTCGCCTGGTGGCCTTTTAGGGCTTTCTCAACACCCGACCGGGCCTCTTTTTGAAATTCGGTTATTTTCCCATCTAGTTCAGCAACGCGCTTCTCTGATGAGAGAGTCCTCTGAGCGCAACACCTCATAAGCCTTCGCAAGGGCTGCCTGGTGGTCTTCTCGGGCTTTTCAACAACACCCGAACGGGCCTCTTTTTTGAAATTTGGTTATTTTTCGTCTAGTTCACCAACCGCCGCTTCTCTGAGAGAGTCCTCTGAGCGCAACACCTATAAGCCTCCGTAAGGTCCGCCTGGTGGTCTTCTCGGGCTTTCTCAATACCGTTCTGACCCCTCAACCCCCAACGGGCCTCTTTTCGAAATTTGGTTATTTTTTCGTCTAGTTCAGTAAGTGCCGCTTCTCTGTTGAGAGAGTCCTCTGAGCGCAACGCCCCATAAGCCTCCGCAATGGCCTCCTTGTGGTCTTCTCGGACCCCCTCAACCCCCGACCGGGTCTCTTTCAGAAATTCAGCTATTTTCCCGTCTAGTTCAGTAAGTGTCGCTTCTCTGTTGAGAGAGTCCTCTAAGCGCAACGCATCATAAGCCTCCGCAAGCGCCTCCGCAAGGTTCGACTGGTGGTCTTCTCGGACTTTATCAATACCCGACCGGGTCTCTTTTCGAAATTTGTTTATTTTTTTATCTAGTTCGGCAACCGCCGCTTCTCTGACGAGAGAATCCTCTGAGCGCAACACCTCATAAGCTTCCGTAAGGTCTGCCTGGTGGTCTTCTCGGTATTTCTCAATACCCGACGTGGCCTCTTTTCGAAATTTGGTTATTTTTTTTATCTAGTTCGGTAAGTGCCGCATCTCTAATGAGAGAGTCCTCTAAGCGCAACTTATCATAACCCTCCGTAAGGGCCGCCTGGTGGTCTTCTCGGACTTTATCAATATCCGACCTGCTCTCTTTTCGAAATTTGGTTATTTTTTTACGTAGTTCGTTTAGTTCCGTTTCTCTGATGAGAGAGTCCTCTGAGCGCAACACCTCATAAGCCGCCTGATCTTTCTCAATATCCGTTCGGACTCCCTCAATTTGTGCAGTCACCGTCAGCACTTCTACTCTAACATCTGATATACTCCTGTGAATCCCGTTTGTGACCTTCGATATGGTTTTATTGATCAGGGCCTTGGTTTTTCCAGTAGTTAAAAAGTCTCCCTCTGTCGGGATGAATCCACCTTCTGCCGGTTCCAAATTCTTTGAATTTGTCACCCAATCGGAAGAACTACCTGGTCCGTATATACTCATAATAAAATTAATTATAATATTGGGCACCTATACTCAATTGGAAATTTCGAGAACTACCGAAATCGGGTAATCGTTTTTTAATTTTCAACTTTCTCGCTTGATCATCGAGAATAGAGACCGTAAATTCGTGGATATGTCCCGATTCCAAAACTTTCATCTCGGGGTGTGGGTGGGAAGTCTAAGTTCACAGTCTCGCCATAGAAACAGTCGCTGGCTTGCACGGTTTTCAGTAATGTGCTGGGAGTGCCGTCTACCGTGTTGTACGATGTGTTCACCCGATCCAGGTGCACCCTGAGAGTTTTCGTGAAGGCGAAGTCCACCGGGTTATCACCGACGTACTCACCGGGGTAAACACTCATTTGTTTGAGGAGTATGTCTCTCTAAAACCGAGTTGAATACCCAACCCCGGGGAGACCACTACCGCATTATCACTGCTGATGGTCATTGTTGCGAGCCCGGTAGCATTCGATACTGTGAGGTTGATTGATACCGTCAAGCTCTGAGTTGACAAAATCTTTGAGCTGTCTTATTCCCCCGCAGTCCGTGAGGCAGCTTTACACCTAATTGTTGTCCATCCTTCACATAGTAAAACCCTTCGCTCTTCCCCACATTCTGCCACCCGACCGTGAAGGTGATTGATCTGAGGCCCACCCGGCGTTTTCCGCAGCAGTTGTCGATTGATTTTATTTTTGAAGTTCACAACTCCCTTTTTGAACATTAGTGATAGTAGCAAACATAATAATATCTTTCAATGGATACAAAAGCATTTAGCTTTAACTCTAATGCAAAGTACGCGGTCGGAGGTAAATACACGCAAAAAGACGTTGTTAACCGCCTTGTACACCCAACCGTAACGGTTAGACCGGACAGTGGATTTGCCACCAATTTCCCTAACACGTTTGAGAAATATAGGCTGCCCAAGATTACTACGATGGAGGCGGTAAACGGGTGGAAAGCCACACCGATGCAGTTTTGGCAGAACCAGCTAAATTTTGCTGTATGGTGCGCCACAGCCGGGTGTAGAGTTTCACATAAAGACCATCTAACATCCAAGAATATCATGCTCCGAAGTGTCTACAACTTTCACACGTATTATACTATTAGGAGGATTCTCAAAGAACTAGGTATTTCTCTACCTCAAGACGACGCCTGGGATCCCATTTCCAACGCATACGACCGTATGGCGTTTGAAAGACTGTGTAACGAATTTAACGTTTCAAAAGACGCGGACTGGAGACAGAAAGCATTTCCTACCACCACCGGCCTCGGGGACGTTCTCATTCGGGGCCAGTCCGGGAATTGGACGCAGACTGATTTTAGACACGATTACTCCGGTGACCACATCGTCAGTCGGAACGCCGGGAATTTTGACCCCGCGACTATGACTTTCGGGCCAGAAGTGTCTGGAGGTCGGCACTGTGGCGTGTTTTCTTGTAAAATGTTACCTCCGAAACGGGCTCACGTCGATTACATACAGCAGGCTGCTGAGGTTCAGAACGCGTGGACCACATTTATGTTAGATAAGGGTCTAGGGTTCACGCAGGCCGGGGTTACTCGCGTCAACGAATCTATTCGCACGTACGTCTGGGCCATCCTCGGCGCACAGAAGCAAACTCGCAGTTCTATACTGGGCACGGGAACGGCGTTTGACGCGCAAAAACAGTTCTTGGCACTTGTTGAGGACGCCATCTCAACTAAGGTGGACCTGGAGAAGGCGATCCAGAATTATCAAGACGTTTTGCAGACTGCCAGCACCCCAGTGACTATGTATTTGGAATAGGTCTTTATATGGCGCCGAGCAATATGATACTACGAGACGACCCGGTTGACGGTTACAATAATAAAATCGTAATCGCCACCGCCAATCAAAAAATCGGTCACAACGGTAACGTGAACACGGATATCATCAAGCGCACCCCCAACATGATCGGGAGCGGAGTTGTAAATTCAAATAAATTTGAAAAAGATTTCATAAAAACCCCCAAAACACAAAATGGATACACCTCCCTCAACACAATCGAACCCAGTACCCCCAATTCGTAAATTGGATGCACCATCGAGTTCCATCAACAATGTTGAAACACCAATCGAGATTGGAAGCACAACACACGAGGAGGAGAAATTAGGGCTCGTCGTCGCCCTCATGGCGATCGGATTATTTACGCTTTGGTTTTAGGAACTCTCTGGCGAAGAATAGTAGGAGACCGGCGATTGCCACCATAAAAGCCCAAGTATTTTTGGCTAGCCATCCGGCCGTTTTTGATAATATAGATAGCAAGTAAGAAACGATACTTCCGATCAGTCCAGGTAGTGAGGCAGCCGCCTTTTCGGCTAATTTAGCCAGGAGACTGGCGAGGGCTTTTAGTTGTTTTTTTATCCACTCCTTGGCTCCGCCGGATGGCGCGGGTGGTGGTGGTGTGGGTGCTGGCACGGGTGGTGGCGCCGCACCACCAGTGAAAGCTAGAACTATGGTCGATATAGTCATGCTGATAGCAACGAGGATGCTTGCTATCGTGATGCCCTGTTCTCTGAACAGAGTGCGAAGACGCTCACCGAGTGTCGTCTCCTCGTGCAGGACCCTCGAGATTGTTTCGCGGATCCGACTTATTTGGTTGCGGAGAGCCTCACGGTTAGTCGAGGCGGCCTCCAAACGAGCTGCTCTTTCATCACGCAACGACTGTAGGCGTTCGGTGATCCGCTCGTAGATTCTATATCGACACCAGGCTTCCTCCAATTTTCTTTCTTACTAGCGCGATATGTTTCATCCAGCGACGAGAGTTTGGAGAGGTTAAGGACCAGTTCACCCCGTACCGTTTGCATAACCTTATCGAGGCCCAGGAGTTCGAGAAGAGGTAACAGTGGGTCATCGTTAGACAGGTCGATTTCGTGAACGTGGTCTCCATCGTGTTAATAGCGTCGGTGGCTACTCGAGGGAGTTCGCTGAGCTCAACAGTTTCTATATCGGCGGCCGTTTTCGCCTTCGTTTCGTCGGTAGACTGTAGGGCCTCTACAGCGCGGGTCGGCATAATTGTTTTACCACGCGTCCAATCTGGAAATCCTAGTTCGCTCCTTATGAGTTGACCACCGCCCCGGTTTCCGGCAATGGTGTTTAGCGATAGGGGTTTACCGGTCATCGTGTTGAGGATCGGGACATTTGATGCTTTTAGTCGCAATCTACCACGCAGATCCAATTCGAATTTGGAGTAGTCGCGACCGACAGACGGGACCAGACCGATTTTCTAAACAAACTGTTGTAGTAGTCGTTTACAGCTCCCTCGAGTAATTCCCGACTTTGACCAACGCTGCTGGTAGCGCCACCTAATTGCCACGATTGGATTGGAATTGGAGTCTGTATCAAGGGCGTTTCGTCATTATAATCATCTATGTCATCATCATCCGCATTGAGGTAATCGTCTCTGCCGATTTCATACATGTCATTATCGTAATCAGCCATATTAATTTCTTAAAATTAATTATGTATTAAAGACAAAACCATACGGGTTTAATATAGATTCACTAAATTATGTCTTCGAGTCAATACGGTCGCAAACTCAATCCATACCGCAGACTGCGTGAGCCCCTCGGGGCAAAAGGCGTGAGACAGAGTGTCGTTATTACGAACAACCCATCGACGATCGACCAGAACCAGCAGCTCTTGGTCCGCTTCCCCAACCTCGGAGCTAACGACGTCATTGTGCTGGGTACTGTTCGTCTCGCTTTCACTATTTCGCTGACGTCGACGGACGAGGACCGAACCGTCGTTCAGAACCTTGGTCGCGCCATCGTCAAGAAGACCATGATAAAGATTTCTGGTAATGAGGTGATGTCGATCGACGACAGCGACGTCTACCATTGTTATCAGGACCTATGGAAGACGGCGCAAGAGCGTGAAAACGCTGTCTATCAGGGTATCGACACCAGCAAAAATAAGAACGTAACCAAACTTAGAATCGGGGCTGGTAACAAGGTAGATAACAACGCGAGTGACAATGCGGTCGCGGGCGCTTACGGCAACCGCTTCTACATCCCGCTCGACTTTGAGTTGCTGGAGAGTCACATGCCCTACTATCAGAGCGCTTTGGCTGACCGCCTCGAATACGAACTAACGTTCAACGACTACGGCCGAGTTCTCATAACCAGCGACATGTTATCGACGTATACGATCGATAATGTTTCGCTGGAGTACGACATGGTCACGATGCCCGAACTCGCGCGATTGATCAGAACCCAGTACGCCGGGCGCGTTGCCATACTTTACGACCGAGTTCTTCGCCATCGCAAGATGAAGAAAGACAAAGGCGACACATTGTGGAATATTAACGTCAACGTACCCGCCCGCTCGATGAAAGGTATACTGATGTTGTTCGAGGATGCTTGGTTCGCGTTCGGTGCTAGAAAAACCGACAAATTCTATAACCCCAAAATCACGAAGGTAGAGGTGACGATCGAGGGAGTACCCAATCAACTCTACAGCGCGGGTCTTCGCGCGCACCAGCAGTGGGACGAAGTAAGAAAGCAGTTTGCTGCCGGCTCTAAGCGCTCCTCTCCGGAGGTTGCAGCGGTTGCCAAAGACCTGCATCTCTCGGCCGTCTCCCTCGCGGAGTTCCTGAATACCAAATACGCGTTATGGCTAGACATGCGAGCCAGCGACGACGACCAAATACACGGCAGCGGACGCCAAGTTGAGAACGCTAGCGAGGGTGTGACGATCCAGATAACCAAAGAGGCGGACGGAGCCGGGCCATTGAACGTGTACTTATATATAATTACAGACGCACAACTCAACATCGAAGATGGCCGATACGTCTCAGCACTCTACTGATTTAATTAATTTTATGAAAATTAGCAATCATTCTAACGATTTATTAATTAATAAATTTGATAATTCTAAAGAATTAATTAAGAAAATTAGCAATCAATACCAATTCACGATTGGAGATGCCCACTCTGCCATAATATGTGGGCAGACAGGATGTGGAAAAACGGTTTTCATCCTAGACTTGCTCGAGGGCTCCTACCGCGATGCCTTTCGTCACATTGTGATCCTGTGTCCCACTGTGCGGCACAACGATACTTATCAGCGGCGCCCGTGGATATGGACCGACCCAGAGGTATACGTTATTGACCCCGGTGATAGGCTTCACGATTGGTTGCGTGGTTTATACCAAAAATTCCAGGGTGAGCCCACCCTATACGTGATTGACGATTGCTCGGCCAAGGCGGCGATGACCAAAAAGAAGGACATGCTCTCCGAGCTCGCATTTTCTGGCTGCCATGCTAGGCAAAGCGTATGGATATCCACTCAAAAGTACAACGCCGTCCTCAAGGATCTGCGCGAGCAAAACGAAATGGGTCGCCCACTTTCTTTAACTGCAAGGACCGAGACTCATTCGATGACTGTCGGTTCGAGAGAATGACGTTATCCCAACGCGCGAGGAGCGCCTGGAGGTTCGACAGATGCTTTCGGAAACTAAGCACGCCAAGCTTTTGCTAAAGGAACTGATCAACCAACTACTTACGAAGTTATCAATTAATTTTATAATTAATTAGCAATTACTGAACAAATGCTGAACAATGCTGAACAAATGCTTAACAAATGTTGAACAAATGCTGAACAATGGTTAACAATGTTAACAATTTGGTGCTCCGCTGCGAGCTTTGTTGCGAGCATAATGACATAATGGTGATCATAGTATCGGGTGGTGTGCTTTGCAATATGTTAAAGTGATGAGACTTGTTAGAATAGTTAAATTAATTTTAAGAAAATGAACTGCGACGAACTTCTCGATCAGCTAATAGAAGAAACCTCAACTCCGACTGCCAACATAGATAATGATCCGACAGAGCAATCGGAATCAACTCCAACGGCGGTTGGTATTGGGTTGAGTGCAACGACTCCGAATGAAAATGAAAATGCGGCGCGACGAGAGCGGCTAGCTGCGCTGGTTGCTCGGGGGACAATCTGGAGCATTATCTCGGTAGGCGGTCTCTCAGTTTTTCAGGTGGATAAGATGTCAGATGCGGAGATCGATAAAATGTAAAATGTGCGATACGAATCTAGGTTAGGTGCGGAGATGACAAAAACTCTCGGATCGGCGGCTATTCATTTGTACGCAACCGCCGTTGGTATACTTCTCCCTATACCAAACACCGCGGGATTGATTGACAATCTAGAGACTGACCCTTTTATAGGTCACACTCTTAGAACAGCCTGCTGCTCAATTTATCACAAGTTTGGAATGTACTTAGCTCCGCTGACAACCGCGTTGACCACGGGTAAACACTGTCAATTTGGACATATATGCCCACGAACTATAAGCCCTAATATTAATATTATAAATGATGACACAAGACACACCCGCGAGAGTGACGGAGTTGAACCCGATTGCTCCAACACAATCGAACCCGAGTGTTTCTCCGCCACTGGATGACATACCGCATATAAAAAATCCCAAAAGACAGGCAGCTGGGCGGGCGGCGGCTGCCACCCGAAAAGTTAAACAAAATAAAATACTCGCCGAGCTTCGAGAGGCTAAACAGTCGTTGCAATCGGGGACGGAGACAGCAAAACATCTGAAGACAGAGTTGAGTACAACAACACCCCCAATTCACGAATTGGAAGAACACTCACCACCCAATACCAACTGCCGTTGGAGTTTGGCAAATCCGATTGAACCCAAATTCGTGAATTGGAGTTGGGTTGTTGGTGGTGGTCTGGCAGTTGTTGGTGCCCTGTGCGTGTGGAAATACCCCAAATTATCGAAAAAACAACCAGCCAGTGTTCAGAAGAAAGTTACGAAACACCAATCGCGATTGGATGCGCCCCATTTAAACATTGATCGCGACCCCTTTTATATGCAATAATTATAATGGCTGAACAAGACGGTAAAATGTTAGTGAATGCGCTTTATCACGCCGTGGTGATATCGGGTTTCAGTATCGGGTATGCTCGACTATCAAAGATGGCCCTAGGAGGATCCGCTCCCAAATTGGACTTTACTGCGAGAGACGTAGGGCTCGCGACCTTAGATGTAGCGGCCGCAGTTTGGACCCGAGATTATCTAGTTAAAGCTGGAATTCTACCAGTTAATATATGGAAATAAATGGCTTGAATCGCAGTAATAGTAGGTGGTGCGCTTGTAAACGCATTGGCTTTCAGCGGTAGCAAACTTTTTATATTCTCTAAAATGAGAAGCTCGAACGTGGATGAGGAGCGTAAGCGTCACGATTTAGCTGTAGAACAACTCAATAGCGCAAAGGAAGCGTGGTCGAAAAAACGAACCGCCCATCTGGACTGGTCAATGAAGAGCTTCGCCGCGAAAATCACGCCGCACAAACTTTTCAGAACGTTGAAGAAGCCAACCTCGAGTCGCGCTGGCATATCCGCACAAAAGTCTCGCGCCGCTGGATCGCGAGCCCCAACTTTCAGATTTCTATGTACCGTCAGATCCCAAAAAGACCGCGAGATCGCGTTCATCTCATGGGAATGGGTGTGGTGGGGCTCGTCGGCTACTATATTCAATCGAGATTTTAAATTAATTATTTTAAATAACTATAAATATATATATATATAGAACGATGTCAGTTGACGAACTTTTATTTGCTATGATTGATGTAGGCTACACAGCCCTTAAACCCAAAACACCGCATGGTTGGTGCAAAGGGTATGATTCGTCTGGCCCGAGATTCTCTCGAGACGTGGCGGGAGGACGAAAAAAAAGTGGCCACCCTTTTCGCAAAGCGGATGTTAGATTCCTCCACCAATCCTGGGGGATTAGATTTTCCCAAGTTCCTTCAGAATCTTAACCCCCAATCGCGATTGTACTTCCAACAAAGGTTTATTATTATCGACGCAGTTACCGACGATCTTGCAGGAAGGGCATGTTGGAGATTGTCCGATATATTAGAATACATCGCATACGATGAACACGCGCAAACTTAATACCAAACTATCGGTTCGCCTAACGCGCAAGCTAGCGAACATGTACTATAGCCCCCGCGGCTACTGGAAGGGACTCGCTGCCATCAAGAACCTCGCGGCGGCGACCAAGGTTTCAGAAAACGTTTTCAAGGAATGGCTCAAGAAGCAGGCCATCTGGCAGATCTATTTACCCGCGCCTCACAATATTCCGCGCCCGAAATTCGACGTGCCGGTGCCGAACCAAGTTCACTTCTCGCGGTGCCTTCTGACACCCAGCTACCCCCGGATCGTCAGAGTCTTTAGATTGCTAATTTTCTTAATTTTTTTCAAAATTATTAAATAAATCATTAGAGAGGTTCTGTATGTATTCCGTCTGGTAACACACGTCTTTTATCGTAGTATGCCGAGAGTCCTAATTTTTGTTGACAGTACGTTTTCATAACACCGTCTTTCATTTTAAATCCCCTATTTTGTGCTACATCTATAATGTGTTTTCCATCTTCTGTAGTTTCACTTAGTACTCGTTTATATCTATCCCAATTTAAATTGTTAGTTCTCTTGGACATTCCTTTCGCAGAGTTTTGTTTTTATTAATAGAATTAAATTTTTCTACAAAATAACACTTACTAGATAACGCTATCGCCCTATCTCCGCTAAATTGCATTTTGAAAAGTCCGGGCTCTCTTTCGCTCCATTTATCCCAAGCCAACCATTTCTTTTTTCTTTTTCAAACCCGTCTAGTAAGTTAGGTCTAATCAATTCCTCTATCGTTTTTCCACTAACTCCTATATACATACTATCCGTATCCATCTGTATTAATTCAAATCTTCTCTTTTTACGTATTTGTCAAGAAATTCGTAGTAAAATAAAATTCCAACATTCTCTAATTTAGCTAGTTGATAAACCGCTATTCCACAATGGAATGGTCTCTTTACCGCACACCTGGGTTTTCTTGAAGATATTTCGTACGCATCTCCTGTCTCTTCCAAATCGTCAAAGAATGCAGATCTTAATGCTTTGTCAACACAGGTTTCGTTTTGTGTATATGTCGTATTTAAATGTCTCTCCGTTGCCTCTATCATTTTTCCAAAACACGAGTTTTCCTAATAATTTCATTATGTCGGCTACTGGTTTCTTATTTGGTTCTACATCACCCGTTCGTCTTGCGGCTGTAACTTCTTTTGCGAACCATTCGAATGGTTTTCCGCTAATATAATCTATAACACGATGAACTCCAGTTATTTCTAGGCCGTGTTTTAAATACCATTTCAACAGTGGCGCGTACAGCAATACTTTAGTGGCTGTCATAGATCCCACCAATTTTTTTCCATCTCCTCTTGTTCGGCCAGTATCTTTTAAATATTTTAACATGTGTGTGGGAACTTCATCAACCTCTACTTCTCTGTTTATAAATATGGGGACATTTCAGAAAACTTATCTTTTAAGTTGTGTGGAACTTCTATATCCACCTCCGCAAACCCAAACCAGTCTCCAGATAAAACTCTTTTACAAAACTTTTTAATAAATTTAGGGTTATGTGGGGTATCTATATGGTGTATAGTTTCTCTCCCACACGGCATCTCTTTATTTAACGTAGATAAATATAACGCGTTTGCGTCGTACCCCAAAACAGCCTTGCACGGTTTGGAACCCACTCTAATATTTGAAACACCAGCTTCTGCATATCGTGTGTAAATACTATTGATGGACCGCCAACTAGAGCGTCCTTCATCATTTCGTATGTTTCTTCTTTTGGTGCATATAGAGCATCCTCCGGTATAATCGTCTTTGAAGATTTTTGTTCTTTACTGGTTCCTCTCAATAAATATTGTATAGCTACAGGTAGTATGTTACCGCATCTTTGAAAATATCCACACCTCTGTGTTTATAAAATTTACACATTTATTCCACCGCTTCTAGGAACGGTGCTACATCTAAATCGTTATATAATATTTCAACCAATCTCTGAAAGTTTTCATATTATTTTCTTCGAAAATTCTACGACATTTACTTAATTCTGTTTCGTCTAGTAACATTTTCCCAGATAGTTTGGAATACCAATTCTCTATATCTCCGGTAGTCCTGGGTAATCCAGTTTGTCTGGAGAATCGAACCACTCATAAGGAAAGAAAGATTTCTGTCCTTTGCATTCGTAGGCTTTTATCCAACTATCGTAACTTACACCGGGTCCTAGAATAAAGTATTACATCAAGAAATCTAAACTCTGGAGTAAATAGAAATATTGTTGCGTTTGCACGTTTTCCGACCATTACTTTCTTTGTTGTTGATGCCAGTTCGCCTACTAGGTATTTCTTTATTAAGTTTATATCGTACTTACTGCTGTTAAAACCTATAACCGGTACTTGCTCTATCCACTGTTCGATCTTGGCGATTTGGTTTTTACGTAAATGTTCTGTATTAAACCCATATCTTGACCACACTTCTTCTCTTATAGCTTTTCCCCTGACTTTTCAAATCTTCTACGAATTTTTCTATAAGTTTTGCGGGATCTTTATCACAAATATGAGTTACTGTTCCTGAGAAATTATCTCCTATACTAACGCTTATCGGAACGTGCTCGGCTTCGTACTCTAGATTATTACCGAGAGTTTCAAATTCTGGGTTGAGATATGCCTCAAAATCGTATACTATCTGATATGGATAAAGAGTAGTGTCGCAACCGATCTTTATGTCTTTACCAGTTCTTTGAAATTCGCATTCCCACATAACTACTAGATTGAATTCTTTGCTTCTTCTAATAAGTGTATCTCTTCTCATAGTGGATGCGCGTTCTTCTTTTCTATGCTTTGCATGAATCTCACACCCGTGCCAGTAACAGCCGTGATATTGATATACGGTATTGGTTTCTGGACAGTATCCATCTACTGGAGCTCCTAAAATCCATCTTTCACCCCCGTGTCCACACTGTTCGTGGTCAATGTGAATTCCCTCGCGCTTTTCCACAGAGTACATCCAATCGATCGCCCCATAACTGTTAGAACTTTTTGGGTAGAACGCTTTCTCGAACGACGAACGCGGGCGCTCTAAATAATTACCATCACATACTACTTTTGTCTCACCTTTCATACATTTTGGTCCGTGTCTCTTCATATTACTCGCTTTCGTGAATTCTGCTTGCAATTATCGCAGGCGTTAAATTTTAGATAGGTTTTTAAGGTTTTTTATTAGAAATGCGTGATTATTAAACAGTCCTATTGTCATTGGTTTATTACCTATTGCCTTATAGTGCGCCGGTACCTTTTTCAACCACCATACGTTACATTCGGTTGGTTGATATACTTCTATACCGATTTTAAAAAACTCTTCAACCTTTTTCAGATCTGAAAAAGGAATTGGTGAAACCACATTACTACCAAAATATTGCTTACTAAGTTCTTTCGCCTTTTCTGTACATCTGTCGGGTCTTTTATCTGTCATATGCATAGCTAGACACCTGAACAGACAAAGGTCGTCATTATACTTATCAAAAGAATACATACCTTTTTATTCTTCAGCCATTCTGGAAGTTCTCCTCCTGCTGCTTCTTTGGATTGTAGTCCCAAATCTTTTCCCCTACTACCCTGTATTAGCTTTACGAAAACCTCTACCCATCTTACAAACTTCCACTTTGTATTCGGTCTGTCTATTTTATCGGACATTATTCGTGTTTGCTCCTTATCTGACAGCCATTTTTTAACGGTTTTCATTGATGATAGTGGTTCGCTACCACCGAGATTTTTGTGCATTATTATAGTTAGAGGTTTTCCATTTTTAATTTCCTCCATATGTTCTAGCTTGTAAGAATATGAATATCTCAAATAAAAATTGGTTGTTAGATACGGAGCGAGTTTCTCGGATATGCGTTCAGACTTGTTAATGTTAATGTTTTTACGAAAGGATAATGTAACTACCCGTCTTCCATTTTCTACCTTTTCCAATGTTTCATCGTGAGCCCCCAATATTTCTTCACCTTTTTCCACTATCGCGCGAACGAGAGATTTGTTCTTATTATTTTGTATTGGGCCACCTGTGTGTCTAATTTGGGACAAATTATTGGTGCTTGAAGGTTTTATTACACTAGCCCTTAACTCCGCAATACTTTCTTTTTTAATTCTGTTACCAACTTCATCCGCTAGTGAGAGGTTTGTAAATGCCCCTCTTTCATAGGCGCGGGTAAACCGCTTCATAAACGCCTCATTCTTTGTGGCATTTATCAGCTTTGTCAACCCCCTAACTCTCAACCGTGTACTATAAGTAATCCCTAGAGATTCGGCTTCTCTTCTCTCAAACTTTCTATTTCTGCTCTAGTTTCTGGCGTTATCATATTTTCTGTATTATACTTTTGTATATATACTTTTGTATAACCTATAAAATTTATCTGTTCAATTGGACGTCAAAAATTTACATAATGTTTTTTTCACGTCCAATTGAACAGATAAATTTCATAGGTTATATACATATATAATGGAGTGTGAGACTTGTTGTAAGACGTTTACGTGTAAAGACTATCTACGAAGGCATCTAGCAAGACGTAGAAAGTTTCCTTGTGTCCCCCCACAATTTCAATGCCCTAGATGCCCTTGTAAATTCGTTAGTGCCCAAACTCTTTGTAGACATAAGCAACTACGCTGTCAGGTGGCTAAAGGTGAACGTGGTAGACTAGAGCTGGTAGAATTAGTTGCTGATCTGCGAAATAAATTAGCTATATCGGAGAAGAAAAATGAGGAATATAAACTATTGTACTTGCATGAATGATTTCGACTTTTTTCAAAAGTCAATTACCAATATAATTGGGACTCCCTCTTTTCAAAATTATTTTCTCCAAAAATTCATAAATTTGCTGTCGGGAGACCCAATTTTCCTCGTTAACCAATTTTTTGATTTTCGGGGGTGGTGGGGGTATTATAGAGGGTTATAAATGATATCACGGTAGGTGGTATCATTTTGACTCCCTTACTACTACTCCACCATTTAAACTATTTACAAAAATCCAATTTCTGCTACATTTATCAAATATAGTAGAGTACGTGGTAATTGTTTTAGATTTGGTATTTAAACCGTGATACTGCTTCAGAGGAAACAACACTCGTAGGTACTAGGCAGTTCCATAGTGATATACTCCTTGGAAAATATGAGAATTTGAAAGTATCTGAGTATGCCAATAATACCATATACTGGCAAGAGTGGTTATCGGAAGTCCGAGTAGACCCGGGAGTATTAATTAGGAAGAAGATTGACAAGGCGATGTGGATTTTATAGCAAAATACACATGCTACATTGGTACATGGTCCTACGTTGGAATAAAGAGTTAGTATGTGCGTTTCTATATAAGACACAGTCGAAAAGAGAAATTGATTTTATCCCGTAAATCATTGATTTATGGGAGTAACCAAACCGAGCCGAGTTGTGTCTGAAATGAAAGAATGTATCCAATTAGTTGATTGCCCTCGTATGCTATAGTAATTTAGTTTGTGTAAGAACCTACGATGGAGAACTGTGTAAAAGGCTTTGTCATAGTTATGTGACAATGATATATGTCAGTTTGCCTGTGACCCTTAGTATGTGCTCTGTCTAAGTTGGAGGATAGATACTGATCAAATTGGACGTGTAATTCTCATGAACTGCGGCTCCTAACACCATATTGGAAGTCAAATAGTATTTTATTATGATGAGCGTGTGATGCTCTAATGATTTGAGCATATACATGTTAGGGAAACGGTTCGGTAGTTTTTGCGAGGTCATATTTTCACCTTTTTTAATATTGGTGCTAGTGTTGTGACGATGATCAAGCGCGAAAATCGATCGAAATCGCAGAGGCCGATCGACTATCGATAGTGAGTTTGCCATAATCGAGTATTGCTCAGCAAAACAGCTAGGACTATTTAATTAATTAACAAAACAAATGAATAATTTAGCTAATTTAAAAAGTATTTTTTTGCAAAACTTAACAACATTTATTTAGTGATCTACTTCCGACATATGATTAACTGCGCACTACTTTAGAATACAAACACAAAGTTCCTGTAAAAGAACAGCAAACATGAATGTACCTGTTAAGCACTGCTTATGTAGGCTGTGTAACTAAACAATGTCAAACTGCATGTCTTGACCCATATTTAACAATATATACGCTAAGTGTTAGACTATATAAAATCAATAGAACGAATTCGATAGTAATCGATAATCAACCAACTTCAGTCATCTGATTATCGATAGTGATCTTTCTGTCAGATTCTCAACACTATACACCAGTGATCAGTATTCGTTGGCATAACAGGAGACCATATGTTAAAAAAACTTGACAAGTCGACTGAGCGAATGGGTGTTCTCGTTGATTCTACACAGTCTTACAGAACAATAATTAAATCAGATTTAAATATATTATTGAACCAATAATAACAACCCCAATGCGCATATAGTACAACAAGCCGACAACACACAGGAAACATATAAACATTAACGTCATTTCGTTTCTATGACTTGCAATTGTATCTTATCAAATGTCCATGTACCGTTGGCAAGATGTCAATTACATGTACATGTACTATAAACAAATGTCTTTATTAATTTCCATTAAAGTGTATTTTAAAATGGTGAAGCAACTATATACAGTATGCATGGCAACTAGCAACAAGATTTTCAATCTATTTTTATTAGAAAATATTAATATCACTTATAAATACGACAAATCATTTTGAGAATACACAATTCCACATACATTATATCATGATCCATGAAATGATTACACTGCAGGTGACCTGGATACATATGTACCATAATTTATACTGCATTGTTTTTAACCATATGTTGCATTGAATGGATATATATATATATATATAGTAGAGTACGTGGTAATTGTTTTAGATTTGGTATTTAAACCGTGATACTGCTTCAGAGGAAACAACACTCGTAGGTACTAGGCAGTTCCATAGTGATATACTCCTTGGAAAATATGAGAATTTGAAAGTATTTATATATTTATATATATATATATATAACATCCTTGCTCATCATGCTCAATGTAATTATCACTTGTTAATTTGCAACATGTCTTTATTTATGTCCAGACTTATCATATGTATATATATATATATATGATAAGTCTGGGCATAAATAAAGACATGCTACATATCAACAAGTGATACTTACATTGAGCATGATGAGCAAGGACGTAATAGTAAGTATATGTGATGGGGAACTACAGATAACGTAAAACTATAGATATATATATACATGTACCGTATTACGTATATGATGGTGGGTCTAGTTTTCGGGGTATTAACAAGTTCATCAACTAGCGATTTTTATAAAACATAACATATGAGCTAAATTGTCAGTTCAATAGAATGATAAACATTTCTTTCAATGTTTCTTACCTTCAAAATAAGATTGTTGTTTGATTAAAATTCGCGTTAGCGCGTTTAGCAACACACGAGTCAGCCATCTTGAATATTGACTTGTGGTTGGAGTTTTCGGGGTATGTTCTGAAAGTGTCAATAAATTTGCTAATTCGTCGCGAGTTTTTGTTTGATATTATGTCATTTCGCAGATGAATGAGGCACAGTGAAGGAAAACTTGAAACTTTTCTATTGATTATGTTTTTAACAATATTAAATAGCAGATTAATGGCGGACGCAGAAAATCACGAAAATCATGGTAGGTTCGTGAACAAAATGACATAAATGGCAAAAATTACCAGTATTTAGTCTAAACACTGTCTTTGGTGGCATTTTTAAGAACTTAATATAGGTAATGTCATGCTTATTTTAATCACCTGACGTAAAGCACATCGCGTCTGCACACATGTCTATACATTAAACAATATGTGAATACCCCGAAAACTCCGACTACCCCGAAAACTGGCGTCACGGCCATATATATATACATCCCTGGTATATACAACGTCCAAAACACTTTATGCACGTCACTGAATGGATCCAGCTATATGTTGTTTGCAGACCATCATAGAGATGTATATTGAAAGTATGGAGATATATATTGTCCAAAGCTGTTTTGATCAAAATAGCGGGCGTATTGACCAAAACATATTGTTAGCGTGCGAGATGGCCAGCGAGAGTAGTATGTAAGAGTCATAATGATACAAGTTTATATGGAAGCCACCCACTACGTGTGGTGGCTTCCACACGAAACTTGTAATCATTATGACTCTTATATACTACTACCAGCGAGACCATATATTTATGACATGAGTTATTAATGTCATGAGAACATACCCTATTAGAGATAGAAATCCCTATGTTATTTTTAACTCAAAGTAGTATATATACTACAACAATCTGTCATACTTTTATTACGAATAAAATAACAACTGACACCCTATTAAAGATAAGAAATCCATAGTTATACTCAGTATATTTACAGCAATCTGTCACAAATATAACTGACACCCTATTAAAGACAAGTTATCCATACTCAGTATATATATACAACAATCTGTCATACTTTTATTACGAATAAAATAACAACTGACACCCTATTAAAGATAAGAAATCTATAAGTTATACTCAGTATTTTACACCAATCTGTCACAAATATAAACTGACACCCTATTAAAGACAAGTTATCCATAAGTTATACTAATATTACAACAATCTGTCATATATTATTACGAATAAATATAAACTTACACCCTATTGAAGATAAAAAATCTATTGGTTATACTCAGTATAATGCCTACCATAAAGCAAATGAGAGAGCAAGCTAAGAGTTGGGGAATTTCCCTAAGAGGTTTGAGACTCAAGAAAGATATAGCAGATAGGATAAGTGACGCGCGAGCCGTCGTCTACGAGGAGAGGCTGCGGCGTGCGGTTTCGACCGGTACGACTGCCCGCCGACCCCGAAAAAGGCTCCGAGAAATTGGAGAACGAGACGACGGCCAGTCTGCGCGCCACCGCTTACGCACAGCATGTAAAAGAAGATCACAGCGCACGTAGAAAACCCCTATACAAGGCGTACTACAATAAGATTTATCAAGGGTTTGGTGGGGAGACCTCCAAGAAGAGGAGAGATATCGCCAGAGCTTTGGTGGAGGAGGGTCCCAGGATTCTCGCCGAAGAAGCCGAAGTTAGGGAAACTGTTGATAGGGGTAGGAGGAAGATAGTATGGACTTTCGAGAGGGGGGTAGACGGGGAGATCGCTAATCGCATAATGAATTAAAATTCGCCCAGAGATGACCACGGCATGTTACCTGAGGTATTCGTGCTCGTATCGTATTAGGAACATAGAGACCGACGCTACTATGATCTATCACAAACAATCAAAGGGCAGTCCGTGGATAAACGAGATAGCCAAAGCCGAGAGTTGGATATCCGATAGAGAGAAAGGTCGAATGGACATCGACAAAGTCGATAGACCAAACACAAAATGGACCTTCGTTCGTTGGATATCGGTCGAGGTGAAGATGATCATCGACGCGCAACAACTTCTCATGGGAGCGGGAAAACTCCAAGACTGGTTAAGACAGAAAAGGGGAATGTATTCCGTCGACACGTACGACGACTACTTGTGTCTGTTTAGGTGCATAGCCATCCAACGTGGAGGGAGACCCGACGGGTGTTGTAGGAAGGCACGAGCTCTGGCTCGCGAATACCTCGGGCACGATAACGGACCGGGTAGTAAGGGAATCCCCCTGGACGAGGAGGAGCATTTCAAGCTGGGCATTCGCTTTTACGAGCCCACCGCCGACGGAGTGTGGTACCTCATGAAGGTTCCGGCAAATTACGACGTGGATTGGTTGGGGGAAGACAAATGACGATTAGGAATGTTTGGAGGTCACATCCGTTTCCATCGATAACGAATCTTCCGCAAGATGACGAACGGATTACGGGTGCACCGGATGTCAACAACGGTTCACAAAGTCGTGTAACATGCACAGCACGCGACCACCTGCATGGGTGGGAAGGGAGACCGTGGTGACATGTCCAGGTAAGTGGGTAGAGAGACCACAGTCGGCCTACGAGAAGGCGTTCTATCCTAAGGGGTCAGCGAGTGTGAGGTCGATTCAATGGTTGATCAGAGAAGAGAGAGGGTGGGAAAGCACATACATCACGCCAACTGCGGTCACGGTGGTGAGAGGTGGGTGGCCGGTGATCCGGTCGACGGTTACTGTCACGAGACCGAGACCGTGTTTCAGTTTCACGGATGCTACTGGCACGGGTGTCCGAGGCATTGCATGAGAGGTAACGCGAGATCGCTGTACAAGAGGACGAAAATTCAAGACGCCAAGATAAGGAAGGCGGGTTACGAGCTGGTGGTGAGTGGGAGTGCGAGTGGTTGAATGAGGTGAATACCTACTATCCACAATTGCCACGCGAGGAGGAGACGACTCTGTACCCCCACCAGATAGTCTACGACTTCGAGGCGTATCTCGACAAGTCAACCACGCGACCCACCCACCAAAGACCTGACCTTCGAGGTCGAGCACGT
Source organism: Conchocele bisecta (assembly GCA_029237695.1). Classification (NCBI taxonomy): domain Eukaryota; kingdom Metazoa; phylum Mollusca; class Bivalvia; order Lucinida; family Thyasiridae; genus Conchocele; species Conchocele bisecta. The sequence goes on along the minus strand of CM055271.1, from coordinate 20,226,253 downwards.
TCCTATATCGGTGTCGTTGGGGGATACGATGCATGAAGGGATCACACACCTATGCGAACGAGATCCCGACACGCTAGTCGAGAAGTTCGTGACTGAGCTGCAGATGAGAGCAAGGCAATCAGGGAGGGTTAGGTAAGAAGTATCTGCCGGCCGACATAGATATGTTATCGAAGTCTCAGCAAGCAAAGATTATTTCTTGGATTGACCAAGTCCCGGTGGTGGGGTTCAACTGTAGCAGGTACGACCTGAACCTTATCAAGCAGTACTTTGTAGAGAAGTTGGCGGCCACCGTGAATAAGGTGATGGTCGGAAAGAGAGCCAGCACGACGATGTTTCTGTTTACCCCGGAGTTTAGATTTCTCGACATCATCCAGTATCTGGGACCCGGTACCACGTACGACCGGTGGGTTAAGGCGTACGACTGTAAAACGGTAAAGTCTCACTTTCCGTACGAGTGGTTCGATAGCGCGGACAATCTCGACCATCCGGGGCTGCCAGACTATCCCGAGTGGTACTCGAAGTTGAAGGGTGAGTTCCTTCTGTCGTTGTCCGAGTGGAAAGAGTGTAAGAAGGAATTCCGAGAAAAGGGGATGAAGACGTTCAAGGAATGGTTGCAACACTATAACGACTTGGATGTAGGACCGTTCCTGGAGGCTCTGACTAAAATGACGGAGTTCTACAGGGGAAGAGGCGTGGACATACTCAAGGATGCTGTGTCTCTGCCCGGTGTTTCCCTTCAGTACCTACTCCGCGGGTCGATCGATGGGAAGGCGGACACGCCCGAGCTGTGGTCACCGAAGTCTGAAACTTACGAGATGATGAAGCAGGGATTGGTCGGTGGTCCGTCCATAGTATTCTCCAGATACGCCGAGACTGGAAGGTCAACGATCAGGGGTCAGGTGGGGAGTCGGGAGGAGAAGATGTGCAAGGCGGTGCTGGGGTACGATGCCAATGCTCTGTACCTATCTACTCTGTCGAAGGACATGCCGTGTGGTGAGGAGCAGATATGGACGTGTGACGACCCGGAAAGACAGTCGTATATAGACCGTTTCGTGAGGAAGGTCAGGAGTGAAAAGTGGTTCGGATTTGCGGAGTTGGATAGAGGTCCCTGAAACGTTGAGAGACAAGTTCTCGAAATGTCACCGCTGTTCGTTAATCGAGAAGTCGATGAGAACGAGGTTCCGCAGCACATGAAGGACTACCTGGCCGGGACCGGTAGGAAAAGAGTCGAAGGACAGAGAAAGCTCGTGGGGGCAATGTCCGCCAAGAAGATGATCATATACTCCCCGCTGCTAAAGTGGTATCTGGAGCACGGTCTGATCGTCAAGGCGGTGCATAGGGTGATAGACTACACGCCCGGCAAACCGTTTCAATGGTTCGTTAAAGAGGTCACCGCTGCTAGACGGACGGGGGACGTCGACAAGAGCAAGGCGGTGTTGGCGGAGATATTCAAACTGGTTGGCAACGCGTGTTGTGGCAAGCTGATAGAGGCACAAGAGAGACACCTGAACACCACATATATGAAGGATGAGAAGACTGTCGATCGGGCACTGAGGTCGGCGTGGTTCGAAGACCTGGAGGAGATTGGGGAGGCTTACGAGATATCAAGCAGGAAGACTCGAGTGGTGATCAACAGACCGTTTCAGTGTGGCATAGCGGTCTACCAGTTGGCCAAGCTCCGGATGTTGGAGTTCTACTACGATTTCTTGGACAAGTACGTGGATCGCGGAGATTTCGAACTGATACAGATGGACACCGACAGCATGTACTTCGCGAGAAAGAATATGAAGAGAAAGTTTAATAAGGAGAAGACCGAGTGGTTGGCGTGGGACGTGTGGAGCAACAGAACTCCGGGACTGTTCAAGCTGGAATTCGAAGGGGATAGAGCCATCGCTCTGTGTAGCAAGTGTTACTACGTGAGCGGTGATTGAAAATCTAAGCACTCTGCCAAGGGAATGTCGAAGAGATCTAACGATCTGACTTGGGGGAGGTATAAGAGTGCTCTCGAAGGGGGTAGGGATATGGCGGAGAACAGGGGATTCCGAATGATTAACGGGGTGATGAAGACGTACTGTCAACAAATATTAGGACTCTCGGCGTACTACGACAAGAGGAGAGTGATGGAAGACGGGTTACACACCGAGCCTATAGGATAGGTAAAAAAAAAAAATAACTCTGAGAGAGAATACTAAAGATCCGGGGGTAGCTGAGTGTCAGAAGGCACCGCAAGAAGTTCTTCGCGAACAAACCCTCGAGATGGCCCATCATCCAAATAGTAGAGCACGGGCTCATCGGGCTTGGTAATAGATCGATCTAGATGATATACATTGAGAGACCACACGGGATCAGTCGCGCGGCGGCTGCCACCTTCGAGCTCTCCCGGTTGATAGAGGTACCGGACGTCAATATCCGATGGAAGCCGTTGCTCCTCTAAACCAACGGGTCGCCCGCGCGAGACGGCAGAGGGCTCGCTCGTCACCCTTTTAAACTTGATAGCATCTACTGGCTTCTTACCTATCAATCTGGTCACCTCTCCGTTCAGTGCGGAGACCACGGCGGGCAGTCTGGCCACCCACTCGGTCGATCGCGAATGAGGGTCTACAAGTTCTTTAGCGTATTGGTGTCCGAACAGTCTCTCAGCCAGGGTTCGATTGAAGCGTTCCACGATCCCCTGGTCCCGGTGGATGTTGACGCGGCCGCTTCTGACAGAAACTTCGTGCTTAGCCCATGAACTCGCGGCCGGGATCGACCTGGAGAAGATTCGGCCATTTGAGAGGACTCCTCTTATATATTCGGGAGAGAGCCTCTGCCAGCTCCTTAGACTCTTTAGTGGCCAACGGCTCAGCCCCCTTATAACGACTCGCTACGTCAACGACTGTCAGCGCGTACTTGTACGTCTTACGACCGACGCGATCGTGAGGGAGAAACAGGAGATCCGCTTGGTGAACTTGGTTCGGTACCGGCACGTCGAATTTCGGGCGCGGAATATTGTGAGGCGTGGGTAAATAGATCTGCCAGATGGCCTGCTTCTTGAGCCATTCCTTGACAGCATTTTCTGAAACCTT